>JAODUK010000007.1:3456853-3504138 GCA_027564635.1 Typhlichthys eigenmanni
GGGGGGGGGTGTACCATGGGGATCAGCGTCCATCAGTGCGAAGCTCGGGATGCACAATGTGTCCCAAATCTTTCTCACCATCAACCTGCTGTTCACATCTGGAACACCTTTACCCTGATTCACAATTACAATATTTACAAAAATCCTACCAAGTTCATAGGAATAATAACTGGCATCGCGCCATGATAAATACTCACTGTGATCATGATGCAAGGAGACAGCTTTGTGCAGAAGTCAGCATCGAGGAGCCTCTGGAAAGTAGCGTCCTTCTCCACTATAATCACAAACTTTGCAGAAGACACGATATCTGTATAGTCAAGGTGAGCGTGCAGTAGAGACAAAAACAACTACAGCAAGCATGCTTGTTTGCACAAGTGAAAAACAACATGGACGAGTACTGTATGTGGAAAAGAGGAATAAAAGGAAATCATCGTTTTGCTAAGCATAATTACAAAAAGGATACTTTTAATTCCGGCAACATTTGAAGAAATTGGAACAGCCTAAAACAAAACAAAAGGTTACATACGCATGCCATCATTATTAGTATTTCAGCACAATTTAATGACAGTTGTTAAATAGATAGATAGATAGACAAAACGTCACAACACTCCCTAAAAGCGGTGTTCGACCCCATTGAGGGGGTTTGGGCCCTAACCCAGTTTGAGAACCTCCATTTTAATGGGACTTACTGCAGAACTGGAGCGGCAGTCCACCTTGGTGCCATCCTCCTCCAGGTAACACAAGTCTCCCGATATAAATCCTTTAGTTGTAGCTAACTAGATACAATTTAGATACAGGCTACAGTCACATTCATATACACAGCCATGCATTATGTATACATTCAACACCGACTCTTTGAATTCACATTTCATTCGGCAGTCTTTTGATCACAAGAACTAGAAAATGTTAGGCCCGCCACAGGTGTTTCCCCAAGATATGAAGCAGAAAAATGCTTCAGATATTAAGAGTGCTTAACAGATTTCATCTGGTGGACCTGAACTAATCAAAACAAAGCGAAGAGGAATTTTGCTACAAGGTTTTAATATGCCTTTGAGTATTTTCACTTCTTGCACACAAACCACATCTGTTTCAGTCTCTCTTTCTCACTACCTACCACATGCAGTCTCCTGCGAGGCACCTTAAGCATGCAGCAGATATCGTCCACAACACAATCAACAGTTCTTTGAGAACCAAACAGCTGTGTATCATTGTAATAAATGTCCCTGTGAAAATAGTGCAGAAAGGTCTCTATTGCAAACCGCTTCCGTTCTATAGGAAATGTTGTTAAAAGTCAAATATGCCATATTTGGGGTTGTGTTAACCTAAATGTAAAACAGAACAGAAAAATACACATATAAAACACCTTTTTGTAGCGTATGAGTTGCTTTGCACCAGTTTGTAAATGATGGACAGAATCTTGAGGATGTGTGCTGTAAACAGATCAAAAAACACAAGTTTGTTTTATTGCCTTTAACTTAATATCTTATTTTTCTATTTCCTGGGGGATATGTGGAATATATGACCATGAGCTAACCATGTATGCTAAAGTGGGAATGAGCTTTTGTTAAAACCTTAACTCTGTTAGCCTGTTAATCCTTACCTCAATATTTAATCCTCATGCTGACCGACCTTCAGCATGAATTACCTCCTCATTTCTCGAGAATACAAGAGTAGAGGAAGTAATTAGTTCTGTCTACATGTTAGAAGTATGTATTTGAGAAACGATGCAAGTCAATGGCAGATGAAAATACTGATCCGGTTCTGTCTATGAACAATGGATTATTTTTTCCCTGAACGCCAGCATGTGGATTTAATACTAGGGTAAAAAAGTCGAGGGTTTAACAAAAGTTCAATCCCACTTTATATAGGTACAGTAATCCTCATTGAAGTAAACTGATCCTTAACATAAACGAATATGTCATCTACAAAATGTTTTATACTGAGTTGATGGTTTAATCCTGCACACATACACAATAATAAATTGTAATGTACATTTTACAACACCACATTAAGTGCTGTTAAACTGTTAAATGTACTAGTTATTAAGGTGGATATGCAACTAAACTAGAAGGTAAGCTGAGGGAGTATTCTTTTAACGGACACGTGTGTGAGTGCATGTTATTATCACCGAATTTATTGACAGATGAAGGACAGTTACTCCGAATCTTGGTGACAGAGTTTTCTGAGCTCATTTGAAGACCGACATCACTGTCGAATCTGTCGGGAAAAAAAATAAAAGAAACTCGTAAAACTTCTAGTGGGCCAAAAATAAAAAGCAATCATGAAAGAATGTCACCTGTGAAACATTCACTACTGTAGCTTTGAAAACCCAGACACCTGTAAGCCTTCCAGAAACCCCCACACCCTAAGGCTATACCTGCAAAAGCCTCCCTCATAGCCCGCAATGTTGTTTCCTCTGCAAAACCTTTGGCTCTCTATCTGTGGCATTCTAACATATAAAAGAGCAGAGTCAGTATGTGCTTTAACCTGTAGTTGGGTTTGATCTAAACTAGACCAGACAGACTGCTTTGTACTGACAGTGAGGTCTCCACAGTCAATGCACATTGAATACACAGCAACCTGCCGGATACAGTATGTGTGTGCAGTCCTACCGTGTTCACTCATAGAATAGTGCTATCAACACCTTATCAGATTGACATCCATCAAAAGACAGGAAGATATCTCAACTTTAATCCGCAGGAAACAAAGAGTACGATACCCCAGATATTCCTCAAAAAATGTTTTATAAATTCTAAAAGGATTACCGGTACCAGTAACAATTTCCTCTACATGCTACATCAACCTTAACATTATTATGATTGTCCACAATAGGCAAATGCTGTAGGTCTACTACAGTCAGGCACATTTAACTGAATGTATCTCTGCGAGATGATCCAATGCCTCGTGTATAATATGGGATGCTGTTACCTTACATTGGCCCAGCTGGATCTATTGGGTAATACCAGGACTGGTGCTTCATCCTTCGACAGACTGATTATTATCCCAAGGATCACTTTTTCAATTCGTGCCAAAACCTCCTGGCTGAGTACATAAAGGAAAAGGATACGTAATGTGTTAAATATATGTCTTTAACTTGTTAATATGTATCAACAGCAGTGTTTTGGCTCTGCTATTTGGCTGCTAGCTAACATACTGTACAGTACAGTAGCAGCGAGTTCAGGGTGGATGATGAACGACCAAACTACTGTACCTTTCAATTTCCTCAACGTGTTGATAGTCTGCCACACTTTCTACATGTTTCATTAATTCAGCCCGGAGCTGGTCGATTTCAGAAAACTGTTCCATCAGAAAATGTAATTAAAGGTAAAAGTGACTAAATAAACACAGCGACGTATGGTAGCTACTCCTGCACCCATTTACCTGTGTCACTGGCACGGGCGCCTTGCCTCTTACTGTAGATGTAAAGCCATATTAACACCCCCCGCCGAAAATGCTTATTTGTCTGCCAGCATTTGCGTTACACGTTTTATATTACATTTAATTTTTTGGACGCCTTACTGAGCACTCAAGGACAAAGCCTTCTGACTGTGCTTTAGCGCATTATTTTAATTGTTACAACTTATTCCATTCAGTTAATTTAATTAGCATATTACAACGTTACATTTGCAGAAGCAGTGCATTTGATTAAGATATCGTTTAGAAAATTGATTAATATGATGGATGGGAAGTGACAGTGAGTAAACAAACAGAGTAGTTGGGTAAACATATTAAGAAAATGTTTTATATTATACCAGAAGTGATAACAACATTAGCCAAACAAAAGGAGTGTCAGAGGGTCAGGGAATTGTGAAGGGTGGGCATTCTGCATTTGTTGTGTAGCTAACACCCTCACTGGACTGGTCCTCACTAATAAAATGTGAACTCAATTTGTGTGACATTCTCATTACAAACATTTGGGTTTGTAATGAGTATTGAACTGACTAAAATGGTCAGCACCTCATAGCTCCAATCCAGCCAATCAGCTGTAGTGTTATGACTATGAGTTGGACAATTGACTGCTTATGGCTAGTACAAACCAGAAAGGCCGATAGATGTATTCTTATCCTCTTCAACAGGGATAACCAAGTCCAATTTCTTATTATAGCTCGGTTTAGATTCTCTATATCTATTAGGTCATCCAGAGTCGCTGCAGGCATGCTGTGTGTGTTTGTGGAGGCCCTGCAGTCTTTCTTTGGCAGTGTGCTGAAGGCTTGTTCAGAGTGTGTGGGAGGCAAGATCTGAAGAGAGGAGGTCTAAGGCCCTGACCTGACCCTGAATATTTCCTAATGTGCAGCTCTATCAAAGGTCTCTCTTTCCCCTGAGTGGCTTTGACAAGCTGCTTCCGTAGTAATGGCTCTTAATTGCTGAGTAATTACTATCTCTAAGAAATGTGAGGCACAAGCCTTCAGCCAACCTGGAACAATCCTAATCTGTGAAAAGACACAAGATAGCAAGGGGTGGGGGTGGTGGTGGGGGAGGGAGGGAGGGAGGCCAGGACCCCTGCTGTTGACTTGGCCTAGGAGAGATTTGTTTTGAGTGTGATGCCCTAACTTGAGGAGACAGAGTGCACCCAGTCATGTGCTTCCCTCAGGATGACTATTTGTGCTGGGTGAAAGGAGGAGGGGGGTGGGTACAAGGGGAGTAGAGAGGGTAAGAAAGGCCGGTAGGGTCAGAAGAAAGGGAAGGGGGGAAGGGGGGCACCCACTGCAGGTGAGGGGGATTAGTTGCAGCTAGAGTCCCAACGAAACCAAATACAGATCTGTCAACCTAATCCTCACAAATAGAAAACAGAGCTACCCTTCCTTCACGACCCCCCCCCCCCCCACCTCAGGCTCTCCTGCTCTTCTGTTTCTCATCAGCATTTGGCCCGGGTCGGCCCAGCCCGGGCTCTAATGGCCCCTCAGCCTGGCTCGTCTTAAAGAGGAGGTGACTGATCACCCATCGCTCTCCCTCTGACTGACAGCCCGCTAAAGCCCCACAGAGTGACGAGGGGGTCCGAGAGGTTCTAAATGTGTCCCCCCCGCCCCTCCCTGCCCAGAGTGTGGCACAGCTGGCCACACACATCTCCGCTCCTCACACCCCAATAACTGATGCTGATAAATGAGGCCGGGCTAAGAGCTCAGTGTTCGGCTGGTCCTATGTGCCGATGACACACGCGACAGTTAAGTGAGTGATAACATCCTGCGAGGGATAAGCCTTACTCAGTCGGGCATTATGGGAAGCTTAAGTAACCTGGTATCACTGGCTGTCAACAGCACCCAACATAACTGATGATGGGCTGGCCGGGCTGCTGAGAGCTATGAATCAGATCCAGGGCTGCCCTGGTGTTCCTTAGCTCTATTTCCCGCCGCGGAGGGACACAGGGGTGAGATACAGATACAGGAAACAAGGGAAAGCAGGCACCGAGTGACAGAATGGAGAAATGCAGGTGCCAGCTTTCGAACAAATGGGGCAATTAAGTGTACATCGCCCCGAAAGTAAGCACATCTGACTTTGCCTTGTTGTCATGACACTCCCGATTGTGGCAGTAGTTGCCGTGCTCAGCGTGTAGAATATACAGTACAAAAGGGAACAATTTTATAATAAGCACCCCCCTCCCTCTCACAGCTGCAGCTCATATGTGCATGAGGCCCATGTCAGACAGGGGAACGCTCTGCGTCGTTCAGCGCCACCAGGCTGCTCTGCAGGCTCACTGCTTTGTGTAGAGCTGCACACCGTTGTGCTGGCAAATAAGCCGATGGGGGTGGTCTAGCGGTCCGGGTGTTGGGCTCCCAGCCGGAAGGCTGTCGGTTCGTACCCCGGTGTTGACCCACCTGTGAGCATCCTTGAGCAACATGCCTAATCCCCCAATACTACTCCCGGTGGTTGGTCGCACCCTGTCGCCTCCACCACCATCGGTTTATGAATGAATGGGTAAATGTGAGGCAAAATAGTCTAAAGCACTTTGGATTAAAGGAAAACTTTCCCCTGACCCTGCACTGTTTCATTTCAGGGTCAGTTTACACTTAAAGAACATTTTACTGTACCCTCGATAGGCTTGCTTTGGTGGACCGAGCCAAGTGCTAACACACGCACGCACACATACACACATAACTTCAAGCCAAAGGAGTACCGGTCTCTGCTCACCAAGGAAACACATGAAATACAAATGAATGTGACTTGTGAGCATATCCTCTGGACTGTTAAATAGAGATTAATAGATAGATAGGGAGAGGACAAGCTCCTACCCTGAAGGAAGCCATAGGGATTCAAACGGTCTTATGTGGGGATTAAGATGTGAGCTTTCTTCCTGTTGTTTGTGGTGGAGGGAGTGTTTTCTGGGGAGCCAAGCCGCTCTGCTGTGTGGTCTTAGGTGCCTGATGTCATGCTCCAACCTGTACGAGTGTGTTTGTGCAAGCCGGGTATCTGAGTGGGAGGTGTGTGTTGGCGTGCGTGTGCGTACGCACAAGTGCATATATGCTCATGCTCTGGGACGAGAGGTGTTTGAACCTGAAGATTTACTAAGAAACCTACCTTAATTCCAAAGAAAAAAAGAAAAAGGTAAACATATTATTAACCAGGACACTTTAAAATAGCCAAGTCTTAATTCATTTGAGGATAAATAGCTCTTGGGACCATATGTATATAATGTAAACCAACTTATTATTATTAACTTGATTGAGCGTTTGATTTAGGGCAATAAATAACACTTTACTACAACCTTATACAGTTTAGATGTAATGGTTAGTCAGAATTGCCCCACAAAGCTGACTGTGGGAGGTAAGAGAAATGATTTATGTTCTGCCTTTATAAACACATTGTTGGTACAGGTGTGCATTGTACAATGTTTATTAGCTAACAAGGGTGTTTTATGTTCCGAACTTTATAGGCTTTTGTCCTTTGACCTTTCAAGCTGAAAAATAATTATGAGTGTTTGCCTTTGGTGCGCAGTGTGCATCAGTCACCACTTTGGCCCTTTAGCATTTTATCCACCTGGGCTTTGTTTCCATTCTCTGCCCTACAAACATCTGAATCACACACAGGACACCTGCCGCTATTAACACCAAGGCTGGCCGTTGTCCTTTTGCTTTCTCACTATGGCGGCTAACCGCCTGATGTGTGTCATATATTGGCACAGGTGGCGTGACTGCATGTGACTGTGAGCGTTTGAATGGTGGTTTTGTTTGTACACGCTGACCTAAATGCTAGCCAAGTGGGTGATAATGTGTTTCATCATTATAAATAGTCATTCTAAATATGTGCGGCAAAAGTGAGACATGAAGAAGAGAAAGGGTGGGGGCCGGGGTGAGGTAACTGGTTGAAGACGGCAGGTTCAGACGCTGTTCGTTCTGCTGTAGGTCCCCCATGGTGAAAGACCTCTCAGAGCCGCTCACCCAGCTTGGCCTCAGCCTGTGCCCGCTGTTTACTGTGACTGTCACCAAGGCCTTGGAGGCCCCTAACAAAGGGTGGTCTGTTCCTATTGTCCTACCCCTGAGTGTCAGCCCCATTTGGGCACTAACACAACCCATGGCTCGGGCTCTGGTGGAGCGAAAGGTTTTTAGCTCTCATGAGCCCCTCAGAGAGAGAGAGAGAGAGAGAGAGAGAGAGAGAGAGATGCATAGTTATAACTGAAACCAAGTTCCTTTCATGTACTCTGTCGGAAACTGCAGTAATGTAAACACCTGAGGCCATTAGTTGATTCTATCTGAGGCACCGGATAACAATGTTTATATGTTACAGGCTACCGCTGAAAGGCCATTTAAAAGCAATAGAGAATCTGGTGGATATGCAGAATGAGTGGTTGTTGGCCATGGAGGCTTTCATACATCGAATTGTCTTTGGAAAAAGGGGAGTGGACGCCCTTTGAAGATGAACCACGTTAAATGGACAAGGAGGTGAGCTTAACCTTGAAGACCCCAAGACAAGTCGCCCCCCCGCCACTGTTCCCTTAGCCTGCCTTATGCTTGCAATTAGAGCTCAGTATCTCAAACCGTCTGGCCCCTGTCTCTCTCTCGCTGTGCCATTGAAGTCCAATTTTATTGTCATAAAATGACCTGGCATGCTGCAGTCCTTAACCATTATAAACCACAGAGCCTTTTGAGCCGGCTTCTCCGTGAATCTTAAAACGTATTGATGTTCCACAGTCGGCGAACATCAGGCTATGCTCTGCTACATAAAGTAGTCATTAATGGTGGAAAGGCCATGTGAAATCTCTCTGCCTCTGTCGCTGAGCGGAGAGCGCATGAGACGGTCCGGAACGTTCCATTAATGTGTGGTGTTAAGGAGGTGCTGGGGCCAGGGGTGCAGATATGTTAGCAGCTGCCAAACATCTGCCCTCCTCCCAAGGCTGCTCCTTTTGTCACACACACACACGCACACTCTACAGAGGTGTATCAAAGACATTTGTTAATAGATCATACAATACCTCCTGACTGACTTCAACGGACAAAACGGATTATCTTTAACCAATAATAATAACAGCTAGTCTCAGAGTGCACCTGCACATCACAGATAATATTGCATTTTATTGCAACCTCGCCCACATTAAGTGCTCTCCCACAAAGACGCAATTGATTGCCTACCAGTGAATCATGAGGCAGTTATTTGCGTCAAAGTATTTGTTTACCTGCGACATACAGTACAGGTAAACAGTTATTTTCCAAGTTATTTTCCAAGTAGGCTACTGCTCTATCGTCACTCTCGCGTCATGATTGAATGCCCAAACTTTACAAGGCATCACCAGGGGTAATGGCATTAATAGAATGTATGATACTGTACAGATGTCATACTAAGCCTCAAGCTAATCTACACCTACAAAGGTAACAAAAGACAATTTTGCAATCTCTCTCTCTCTCTATCTCTCTCTCGCTCTCTCTCTCTCTCCCGCTCCTCCCAGCCCATAGAGCACCTCCTCATAACTTGCGCTTGTCGCGGACATAGCCTATATACCTCGTTTAGTGAAGCACTGTCTGACAGTTGCTGGCGTAGCCTAGATGAGAGTAAGCACACTCCACTCTTACCAATACAGGAACGTTAAAGATGAAATGATGTTTCATTCACGACCCTTCGACGCAATGGCGCGTCACTGATTTGGATTACCTGATCATACCTGTTGCTGAGCTCAACATCCATTTATCAAGTTTCGGGCAAGAGAGCGCGTGATTTACAATGGCAACGGTCTGGGATATACGTGCACCCGTTTTACTTTTCGTATGGGGTTACTGCGTGCTGGCAGACAACGTTTTTACGAACTTTAGTCTGGACAATGAGGTGCATTCGAGTTTCATCCACCGCCGGCTGAAGAGTCAGGAGCGCCGGGAGATGCAGCGAGAGATCCTGTCGATCCTAGGGTTGCCGCACCGGCCGCGACCCCATATGCACGGGAAGCACAATGCGGCTCCAATGTTCATGCTGGACTTGTACAATGCCATGTCCACAGAGGGGGACGAGGACAGATACTCCTACCCTTACAAGCCCGTCTTCACAACACAAGGCCCCCCGATAGTCAGCCTGCAAGACAACAACTTCTTGAACGATGCAGACATGGTTATGAGCTTTGTCAATTTAGGTAGGCTTTACTCTGCACGTACAGTACATAATGATTGCCATTATTGCCAATGCTGTATTAATTTACATTTGGTTACTGTGGCTGTTTTAAAGTAGCCTAAACAATTGAATCATATTGTCACATTGCAGACATCATATTTTCCCATAGGTTACTAAAGACAGTAAGCCTATTGGGGTTTGCTTCAGTTGTATGAATTCTACCTTCATGCACACAGGGGAAGAGCAACAACTACGTTTACATAAGTGCTGTTATCTAGGAAATACCAAGGAGTGTCACATTCCTGTATCTCCCAGTTAAACAGCTGTGCAACATGCTAATGTTCAGGTAGGCTAGCTGTGGATGATGGCCCAGGCAACAGCTAATATGTCAACCATGTGTTATCTACAAAATGAGCAGGGGGTTCAAAGTGCACTGGGTCCTATCTAAAGGATTCCCCACCCTGAATCACTCATGAAATAATAATAATAATAATAATAATAATGATAAAGTTTATTAGACACGCATTGCATTCAAGTTCTGTCAGACATATTTTTATATTGTACATTGAGGTATTTTCTTATGCAACTGTTATCTGGCTATAGTGAGATAGCACATTTGATTGTGGATTTCAAAACAGCTTCCTTTATCTATAGTCAGTTCTTATTGAATTATCTTGATCTATTGTATGGCTGTCAGCAACAACCAGGGCTGTTGGGAAAGTTATTACAACATTTTGCAGATGGTGTCAGAGAAAAGATAATTAGCCTATGTTATCATAATTAAATTACCTTAAACCATTTATACAATCACAGCAATGCTCCTGGTATGGTCCACACGGAGCACTCATGCTTTATCTAATCTGATAAACATTTATTAATTTGGCATTATGGGTTCCTCAGTTCGGCTGTGAGTGTTTGGCCATCCAAGCAATCAGAAAGCACCAGAACGCTTCACTTCAGTCCTGTGAAGATCATTGTTGGAGCATATTGGCTAAAGACAGGGAGGTGACACTGCTGCCTTCGATGCACTGTGTAATTAATGTGGGAGCTGCTGCATTGTGGCTATTTTCGAAGGCTGTGACACACATGGATTTGACCACAGAGGCGCGCATTCAAGAGCCTCTCTTTTCCCTCACTGCAGTAAAGCTTGAGTGAATGGATACACAAAAGAGGCAGGATTTAAGTCCTTGTCACCTTGAGCATCGGTGAAGGCTGAAGCAAACAGAATGTTGAAGCAAAATTGCATCGCCATCAGCATCTTTTAACCTAACTGAGTTTGAAGTTTGACAGCAACTGTGGATACTGTGAAACAGTACAACATTGTCACATTATTATCGATGAGAGAGATGTCATTTTTTGTTTAGATTTTGATGTAGAGGCATTTTTATTGGAGGGGGGGGGTTACGGAGCATTTGAATAATTATATACATATGGGCAATGTAATTAATTACTGATTTACACATGGTCCCCTGCCATTACAGGTTGTTTCCTTCACGTCACACTGTTGCTGTCGAACATACTGTACATCAAATGATCTGCGTCACCCGTCTGGATATACTTGTCTTTGTGTTGCCACTGCCATCTGCTGCGTGTTGTATGAGTCAGGTGTCATTATCAAGGACCTCTCAGTTCCTCATGTGGTAGCATCTGAAATAAGATGCTTGAGTGAATGCAGAGGCTAAGATACTGAATCATTTTCCTTCACGAGATGGAGAGAGAGACAGACAGAGGATGGACTACTGTAGACGGGTAAATTAAGACCAATAGCAAGCAAAAGAGAAAGGCAAACAGAGGTACAATAACACATTCTTCTTTGCTTGAAGCCGCTGTATAGAATTTGAGAGTTGCAAGAGCTAGGTAAAAAAACAACAACAACAATGAGTAAATCCAAAATATCACCCCTCCTCTGCGCTGTTTGTCTGTTAAAGACCTGGCCAGTCGCGTCGTCAGTGCTTGCAGTCGTCAGCACTTCCGACTAAATTAAAAACGTGAATGTAGGATCACAAAATCACATTTGTCGTATTTGTTTAGTTATGCCATTCTCAGATTATTTACAGTGCACATAAATGTAGCTTTTGACATACGTTTAAGATATTTGAGGTCTTCGTTTGCAAGTTATATGATGCAAATTCACTGCTGAATGTTAAAAGTCAAATAATGTCAGCCCTGGCCAAACTCTTTAAATTACCAATGAAGAAGAGTGCCAAAGTTGTAAAACGTATACCCACATGTATACAGTAGCTGTACTCTGACTGACTAAATAAAACTGATTGTAAACATCACAGGGGCTTTACGTAGCTTTACGTTTGCCCTGAGTGATTTGAGTGACGTGTTTTCTATAGCGCATAATAAGGAAGCGATACTTACTTAGCAATCTCGTAATGACAAACACCAGTGTTATCCAGTGGAAATATGTGCCTTTGACAAAACTTAAGTTTGCAACATCTGAGTTAATCACAAACCGTGGTGGGGGAGAATAGCAAAAATGCTCTGCTTTTTTCTCACAGGGAAAATTGCTTAGACCCAGAAGTCCTTATTGGGGCATGGGTACCTCTAAAAAGTACGTAGGTCTGGCCCGGTCTATTGCAAAGCCAATTGACTGATGTTCTAGCTGTGTGTGCGCATTCATGTGATTGAAACAGACATTACACAAAATAGCTGTAAAATCCTCCCTGCGACATCTTTAAAACCTGTTCATCCCTAAGTGGGTCGTGCACGTAACTCACCCCCATCCCCACAACTTGTCGAGTTATGGTTATTTTTTCATATATATGTCTAGTTACTATTGATAATATTAATTGTAACTAGACATGTAAATGAGAAGATAGTCTGGCCTCAATAGGCCAGACGTGTATATCAATTTTATATACACATCTGGCCTAGTGATGAAGGGGTTACCTCTTCTGTCCTATTTTGTGTCTTGTTTGGAGAAGTAACATGCAGTGTGCAAATTAGCATTACTCGTTAAGACCTCTCAAAATCTAATACCTGATGATGAATGGCAACTAAAATGTAAACATGCTGCAAAATATATAAAATATATATATATATGCAGAATAAAATTCCCTGATATTCCATGACTCGACCCAAAATATTATCAAATTCCCTGACTTTCCATGTCTGGAATAGACTTCCATGATATTCTAGAAATTCCATGACCCGTGGGAACCCTGTCAAATATACACTCATTAAGCACGTAGAACAAAGAAGCTCATAATGTCGGCTGTCCTTTCACTACCAGTTGTACTGTATTCTGTATTTCTATTTTAATTAGTTTTATTATCTCTCTGTCTCAATCTCTGTTTTTCTCCCTCTCACTTTAATAACATATCATAATAGCCTATTGTTGTATGGATAGGGTTTGACAATGTCCTACTCTGTTCAGATACAATTAAAATACTGTATAAATAATGACATCATATAGACCAGGGGTGGGGATCCCTGGTCCTGGAGAGCCACTGTCCTACATGATTCCAATGAATGGGTCGTTATCAGGCTTCTAACGACCCATTCATTTGAATCAGGTGTGTTGGAGCAGGGAGACATCTAAAACATGCAGGGCAGTAGCTCTCCAGGACCAGGGATCCCCACCCCTGATATAGACAGTATGCACACACATTCACTACTACATGGCTTTGGTTTAGTTATCAGGGCCCTGCCTGACACTGTGGACCTACCCCGGCATGGGTCGTTCTTCACCAGGAACTCGTCCAGCGCCATCCAGCCTCCTCCTACACGCACCATCACAGTGCTGCGCAGGATACGCACCAGCCGGAGCTGCTGAGAGTCTCCGAACTGCAGGGGGCGATGTGGGGAACAGAGAGGCGCATGTGAGAAGGAAGAGTAATGCAGCAGTCTCAGTATATTGGCACATCATCAGTGTGGGCTTGAAGCTGTGCGGCAGCCCGAACCAGCATCACTCAGGAGAATTAGAGGAATTCCACTAGTTAGATGCTGTAACTGAACAGCAACAAATACATGATAATTGGGATTTCACTAGTTAGATGCTGTAATTAAACAGCAACTACATCATAATTAAATACTTCCCCCTCTATTTTCAGACCTGGTTTACGTTCAGTGTCGCACAGCTACAAACAAAGACGGTTTTGATTGAAACTTGTTATTTTCAACAACACAAATCACATGAGGGTCAATCCAACTGTTTTTCTTTCTCTAGATATATTGGTGTGTGTGATTCATACAGTATAGTGTGTGACCTCAGATTTAGAATGTATTATTAGCCTACTGCATGACAGATTATTGACAGATAGAGGTTATCAGGCAGAGATTGATAACGACCCATTCGTTAGAGTCAGGTGTGTTGTAGCAGGGAGACATCTAAAACATGCAGGGCAGTCGATCCCCACAATAGTTGAAGACCACTGTTCTAGCACATTCTCTATACAATTATAAAGTTGTATTCATAGAGATTTTTATGTGTTTTTACATACTGTATATGGCCCTTTATTTGTTACAACACTATAACCCAACAGGTACAGAAAAGCTCTATATCCTACAGGTACAGTATATAAATAATGGCATGTGTTAATACTGTATCTGTTGATGTTGTCAAAGCTCTATATGTCTTCAGTTGCCACACAAGACGAGTGTAATAAGCTTTTGGGTGGAAAAATGCATGGGAGCAAAGGCATATTGTCTCTCCACAAGGGGGAACTATTGCATTTTGTATGCCTTACTCCTAGTAAAGACATTCAACACAATATCTCCATATGCCTTCATATACAGTATACTGCATGTTTGCATGGGTATCGGTAATCAGAGATGTTATGTGAATAGCGCAGCTTTATGAGATGAAGTCAGCCAGTTGGATGTGGCCATGGGAATTAACAAAACATTATTCACAGACAACACAACAATCACAGCTGCATGCTTTCCATTGAAAAAAATAATAGACGGAATAAAACCAAAAGACACATCATGACCAATCAAGACATTGAGCAATCTCCTGCATAGCAGCACTCTTTTCTACCACTACACATAAGTCAAGGATGCATTGACGTGGATGCAAGTCCAATGCAGCTAGTCAAATGGGCACATTGAGAAACGAGCAATGGTTGCTATCACTCCTCTCTAATCCACCACAGTGTAACACGCAGACATGAGCAAACACTGATGGACTCCAGCAGGCGCCTAACACACCCTCTCCAACTGGTCAAACCTTGCACTTATATATTATTATGATTTTAAACATGATTCAATGCCACTGGTGAATTTTGTGATCAAGTACATTAAAGGTGATGGAGCTTTGAATAATGATCTGAAGGAAAAAAAAAAGGCACAAGAAACATCTTAAGAATAACTATTTACCAGAATACAGCTTTCCAACACTGCAACGTGCAGGTGAGGGGCAAGATTTTGATTTTCCCTGTTTGCTATTGTCTCATCGCCGATTAAGGAGTCATGTAAGCAGTGAACCAGACCAAACTGTTAAAAGAATCAGTTGTGTGATACATGAATACAAACTAGTGCATATTCTGTGCGTCATACACCACCAAGTCCACCACTATGCCCCTAACCCGCCTCACTGACACCTCCCATTAAACCATTAATCCATGAACTATGCACCAAAGCTTTAGACAACATGTGGCCTATGCCCCCACATCAGTAATGTTTAACTGGAAATTGTGGCATGCGCGTTTCAAGGCATATTAACTTAAAAAAAAAAGAAAATAAATGAATTTATTCAATTCAGTTAAACATAAATAGGCCAGCCATTTTAGTGATATGACATTGCCATGATTCTGAAGCAACAGGCACACGTAAAGCATTATATTTCATACTGCCCAGTAGCAGGATTTATGCCCATGGACTAAATATAAAAATAATTGAAATGGTGTTGTGGTGTCAGTATACCAACATATTTTTAGAAACTCATAAGCAGAGAAGTATATAATCAGGGTCGTATAAAATGTAATAATAATATAAAGTTAATTAAACACTTTATTCCAATTTTTGCTGTAATTTCATTCAAAATGGCATCTCTTCAATTTACACATTATGCTGTAGGTATTGTTTTTCAGACTAAATCGTTAATTTACACCATAATCCCTTCTGCAATATTACATGGACTTTAAGAAAAGGGTTGTTCTACTTTTGAGTTCCATTCGCTAAATATCAGTAAGGGTAGATAATGTTAATTGAAACTGACATGGCAAATGAAGAGGACATAGGCTTGATAAAGCACAAAAGCACATTAAAACACAAAGAGACGGGTTCACATGTACCTGGTTTCCAAGGTAGAACTGGTAAATAGAATACATGAACGAATTAGTCTTTCTGGCATAGTTTGTCTCATCTTAATTTAAATACATCCAACACCTACCTTTGAGGTTTGTCACACTCAAAATTCAATACAATTTTCATACATTAATGTTGAAACACATAGTTTAAGTTTGATAAGAAAAGGATAAGATCTTACCCGGTATTTGTTGGCACCAATTTGCTCTACTTGAAACCGTTTTGGGCATTTACATTTTGCAACTTGACGTGTAACCTACAAACACAAAGAGCTAATTTTAGCTATAGTCCTATGATAACCACAACCACAATTTCAGGGCAGAATAGTTTGCATTACCTCATCTTCAATTTTGTCTGCATCGGTTAGCGGTTTATAGGCATCTTTGTTGGGGTGAAGGGCTGCCACAAACTCGTAGTAGTCAATGTAGCCATCACCATCTCTGTCAAATATGTCTGCCACAGCGCTCATCTCTAGACGACTGGTAGGAAATTCTGTAATGTAACACGACCATTGACACCATGAGAATTGCCTTAGGAACATAGGGGTCTGAGCCATTTACCCTTCTACTGAACATAACATTTGAACAACTAATCTAAAACGGAGTTTATCTGCCCTAAAGAATGTACTGTATATACATTCTAGAGAAACGTCTCAACAAATGTTTGTGTTTATAAATCTGTCTTTGCACTAGTGTTTCTGTTGTCTTTGGCTGCTGTCACATCGTCTACTGTTTTCCAGGTTTAAGTGGAGGACTCACTGGAGGACAGAATTCCTTCTATAAACTCCTGTCGGGTGACCTTGCCGTCCTGATCCTTGTCAATACGTCGGAAGAAGTCCATGACTCGAGACTTTTTGTGGTTCATCCAGCGCATGTAGCGCTTCCGCCACACATCAAAGTCAAAGTTGGCAAACTCCTTCAACTGGACACAAAACAATACAAAGCAGAATACAGAGTTGAGCAGAGAATGACTGAGAATGTTGCACTGTAATTCGAGCTACTGTTCTATATTTTCACAAGCGAGCTGGCACGTTCATGTGCACGTGTGTGTGTGTGTGTGTGCATACAGTACATCTAGTGACAGAAAGTAGAACCATTTTAAAACTAAAGGACACATTTGCCTCTTTCTGTGAAAATGACATGGTATGGCTATACATGGAATTGTGGCTATACATGGGATTGTGGTCATGTGTACCTCCTCCAGTCTGTCCAAGGCGTCGTTGAGCTTCCTCCTCCTGTCCAAAGCCAGCAGCCACACCTGCTGCCACTTGCTGACCAGCAAGTTGACCCGGGGGTTCTTGGTCTCAATGGGAGCTTGTGTAGCTGACTTGTACATAGTCTGCGTGGGAGACCGCTTTCCTGTGCGGAAAATACATTCAGCGTTTCAAACACATTAAAATGCGGTGGGACTATTCACATGTATGTAATCTTGCAGGATTTCCCCATAGAGATGAACCAGCGGAAGAACAGAGGAATACGTTAGTGATGACCTCACTGCAGGGCTCCGTGATGGAATAATATAGACAGAATGAGGATGTTGTGTCACGGCGCAACGGGTCAGCACTGAGCCAGATGTCTTAGGTCAGGGCCTTTTATGGAGATGTTGTGGAGCAACGTACTTCCACCTCTGCCTTTCCCCAACACCGGGATCTGAGACTGGATCTGGGGCTCCACCGCAGCCTTCCTCTTGTGCGTCTTGGTGATTTTGTCAACGTCTGGTTGTTTCCTTGTCATTTCCTCCATAAAGGTCTGCAGGGTTCAAACAACAAGTATGTTTCCATATGCTGGTTTCCACATGCTCGTTTCCATATGCTGCTCTAGTGCTAGTTTTATCATGAATACATTACGAGTCTACTGTGACACATTTTTCTTTGACAACAGAAATGGAGAAGTTGTAATAAAAGTTCCTAACAGAAATACATTCTGAACTACTACTGTGGACTTTGAAAAGGGATATTCTCATACAAACATCGCTGTAGTGTACAGTATCTCACTGCCACGTTGTACCTGGTGCTCTGCTATGAGACCTTTGACCTCCTCTAGCTCCTGCGGTAGTATCTCTTTGTCCTTGTCATTGAGGTTGGTCTCGGCCCACTGCAGCCAGTTGAGAAGGCCCTCCAGTAGCTCCTGAGTGGCCAACAGCTCGCTGAGAGCCGTCGACAGTCGCTGTTGATGCTGCCTAGCCCAGGCTTGAACCTAGGCAGGAAAACAAACCCCACAAGCTATTTAGATCCCTGTTCAGTGATAAGGTGCACATTTGTGGACTAGAGAGCACACGGCTATCTCAGATTTCTTATTCTCAGCGTAATAGCCAACATTAGCCAGTTTGTTGCTTTGCACATACATGCAGCTGTGAACTGACCTCCTCAAACCTGGCCTTGATGATAGTGTTCCAGTGTTTGATGGTAGTGATGGAGTCTGGATGGCAGATGGTTAAGATCGCCTCTCCCATACCGGTCGCCTTGGTCAGAGCCAATCTCTTCTCCTCCAGCTTCCTCATGAACTCCTTCCAGGCGTACACACAGAAAACAAGATAAGTCACGTGTGCCATTCTGTTGTGAGTAGATAACATGTGAATAGAATCATCTCTCATGCTCGGTTTAATATTAGACAATGTAAAATTATTTTTAAGCATATTACATCATGGCTAAATGTAATTTGGATTTTGGCAATTGCTAAAGAGTGAACCAAGTTATTCTGTTTATACTGGCTAATCAGGTTACTTTATCAGAAAAGAATACGAGGATATGTCAGCACCGTATTTAAAAACACACTTGCTCATGCTCACACTATGACGCTTAAGTGGAAATTAAAATAGGTGGTTAGCTTGCCTTGTGTTGCTCTATTAATGCACAGAGGGCCTCTTCGTCATCGGGCAGGCTGCCATGGAAACGCAAGCTTTGCTCGGCGTCAGCCAGCCATTCTAACAGGATATGGACTGTAGAATGAAACTCCTCTGCCTGTAACAAGAACACAGAGATCAGTAAGGCTCATTTAATGCTTGTGTAAGCAAAACAATTTGAGACAATGATTTGAGACAATAGTCCTCTCCACGGCCCCCCTACAGAGCTTGTACAGTAGGCTCACAGTCTTATCTTCCACTCCCCCAGTCCACATGCGAGCAGAAATGTGTGGCTCTGGGAACGGCTTAATGCACTCAAGAAATGTATCTTTAAGATGCAAAACATTTTTAGCACCTTCACATTATAGAGTGCGCATATAATAAAATGTGCAGTATGCTAATGTAAGTAACATATCGGCCCTATATTTTCCTATTTACATTTCAATTCTCTGTCAATAGCCTACAGTAGAGGTCACATTTAATGTGGCCTCTGTTGGCCTACTGTTTGAGTCTCATTCTGTACATAAGACTTACATCTTAGTCTGCAGTCAGCCAAACTCAGTCAGTACACCTGCTAAGACAGACAGACAGACAGACAGACAGACAGACAGACAGACAGACCTGACAGAGCGCCTGCTCCAGGCGGCCTTGCTTGGACACTGAGAGGGTGCACACGGTCTCCCAGCGGGTGCTGAGCTCCTGCATCTGAGCCTTCACCCAGGAGGAGTCGTCGTGTGTGCTTTCCATCAGCTCCTTCGCCGAGCGCTTCAGCGCCTGAACGCTCCCCGTCCTCTTCCCAAGCTCCTTCTGGAACACCTGAGAGGCAGTGTCAAGAGGAGAAGGTGCCTGTGTTATCTAGTCCTAGCTATTTCAATGTGTAGTGTATACAGCACGTCGATAGCACGACATGTGACCAATATTTTGCCTCCCATTATATTGAAATCCTCGCCTTCAGTTTCATTTCGCCGTGAGAATCAGTCTGGAAAGCCTAGGAATCATTTGGAATGTGTCCGTGTAGAAACTGAACTTAGTGTGCCAATCAGTATCGTGTCGATAGCTATACGGGCATGGTTTAGGTTTGCCGACAGAGAGTATTTTTTCAAAAGCACCTGCCCTTTTAAAAACGATTTCAATGCACGGCTCCCCAGATGGACAACGATCGATCTCTGGCATGTCAGGTTAGTGAAATCCAAGAAGGAACTCCTTTCAGCAGAATAACACCTGCATTGCCTGTGTACAGCCATGTTCCCCTATGCACATGCCCCACACAGTGTGTACGTGTTACAGAGACCTGTCTTTAGACAACCATCAAATACGCACTGCCATTATAAAAGCAACACAGTGCAAACAGCCTAATCACTGATACAGTGAAAGCTGACGCTGGTCCGCTGGTATGACCTGACACCGTAGGCCTACCTTGTGGTTGTCAATCAGGTTGAGGACCAGGTCTATGTCTCCATGCACCGGCTGATCCTCAGCCAGCTGAGGTTCCACTTTATACAGCCAGTCAATGAGAGCCTGCAGGGCGTCTGTGAACTGTCCAGAGAACAGCAGGGCCTCCTCCATCTTGTTTTGTCTGCAGGACAGAGAGCACGCATCGTGAGGGTACAGTATACTCCTCCTTGGGCTCCCGGAGGCTTCCTCGTGTCCCCCGGGGGGGCCACAGCATTCAGCTCACGGTTTCCATTTTGAAACGCAACCTTGCATGAAAGGGTTTGTGTTTGTAAAGGGAAGGGAAGAAGAGGGTACTACTGTACAGTAGCTTTGTAGGCATGAGGAGTGGATACGTGTGTGTATGTGCGTGTGCGTGCGTGGTAGAACGTGCTATTGGATGTTCAAATCAAAATGTTATTCACAGCGCTGGTTTCCAGAACAAAAACAACAGCAACACAACTTGAGTGTATCCTTAATCACTATGAATTACCTGCTTCACAAGAGAGCAGTGTAATTCAGAGCCGAAGGTTTGACAACTGGGAAGATTGTATATCTTTAGACAAATGGGATGATACTGTATATCCTTACACAAATGGGAAGATACTGTATATCCTTACCTCTCAACTGACTTGCCACAAACGGTGTCCCATTTGTCCCGCAGTTCGCTGAGCATGTCATCCAGCTTCTGTGTATCGTCCCGCAGGGACGTCTTGTCTTTCAGGGCGCGTCCCGTCCGGGCGGTGGTGTCATACACCACGTGCTTGCTGCCCAGAGCTTTCTGGAACTCCTACATTGGTCCATATGAAGAGACATTACCACGCTGCTGTTCGTTCTATCACACTCCTCACGTGAGGCGTACGTTAACACCGGACAGCTACGCTGCAGACATATTTTCAAAACGCGCACGAGCTGATCCAAACTAATCAATGGGGAGTATTTCAGCCACATAACTTTACAAAAGCTCTTAGCTATAGTCTCTGAACATCATATTGGTGTAGCCTTCCTCCTTCATGGGATTAGTTGGGATTGTTGCCATGTCAGATAGCATCCTAATCATTAATAAAAGCATACGCTGTACAATGTTACTGTGGTAACAAAAACAAGAAAAAGGGGGTCAAAACTCAAGCGCCTTTTCCCCCAAGGGATTAAAGGTATCTATAAGCAGTGACATCCTTCATACATTTGGTTTAGCTGCAGATTATGATAGGATTAGTACAATCTGCTCACACTACAGACAAAAACACTGTAAAATGCACTAATGCATTCTATATACTGAATGCTATACTGGATACTGAATAGCGTTTTCTGTTAAAATCTCCATAGTCCATTTTCTTGATATGCTTAAAAAAGAAACATAATTTCTGTTAGTTGTGTCTGTTTTAGTCTGATTAAATGTTTCCATGCTGCAGCTGTTGCTGAGCATACGAGGCCAAGTGTTTTGAATAAATGTCATTCTATTCCCAGTGGAGAGTGAATAGTAGAGAAAGCCTCACCTTGTGCTGGGCTAGCTGCAGCTTGATCTTGTCAGGATCATTGGCTATTTCAACGTCTGAGTCCAAAGTCTTCTCAGATTCGTCCAACCAGTCCATAAGCTTATTCCAGGTTTCATGGAACTGAAGAAAACAGGGAATTAAACACAAATTTCTACATGTATGATTTCACTTGGGCTGTTAGGGCCAGGAAACATTACTGACCCAGCAGTGAACAAAACATTATTAAAAAGCCCTCTGGACCCCAAACCATTTGTTGGCTCACTGCGGGCTCATTTTTCACTCACTCACACATTTTTGCTGCAAGTCCTGGACCTCTATGTAAATAGCACAATCATTGCTCATAGATGTTTCTGCTCAAACATTTATTTTGTGATGTATAACACAGCTATAATGTCATACATCTTAAAACAAGGTTAAGATGAATTTTGTTGATAACTTAATTTCCCAAACATTTTAAAACCATGGAATCTATACAGCACTGTTCTACAGTAAGTGTTATCAATATTGGGAAAAATAGGAGGAAACTCTATATATCATATTGAAATAGGAATAGATCATTGCTGTCACGTGACTATTGGTGTTAGGATTACTCATTCAGCCTGTCTCATCAGCTCCAAAGTACGCCGTATTTCATGTTTTTCCACAATATCTGGTTAGTTTAAAATATACATTTTTTTTGTACAATATTTTAAATGTATACATGTGAAATAAAGTGATTTTGGTGAAAAAAATATCATAATGATACGCTTACGTTTGCATTTGTTTTCAGACAGATGCGAGCGGCCATCATGGTTGGCTGAATAGCCAAACGACAGAACAGCTTTCCAAGAATAATACAAAGCTTAAAGATGGTGACGGACCGTAACCATGCATTACCTGTTTGGCTCTCTTCCGGGCATCGTCCAGCAGACGTCCACGCTCCACAGAGCGCTGGACCAGCTTCTCCCAGCGGCCTTGCACGCTGAGGAGCAGGTTCTTGATCAGAACCACATCCTGTTTCTGGCTGAAGTACTTCAGGTGTGTGCCTGTCTTGTCCAGATCAATAATATGCTCCCGATGAGAGTTCACCTCAGTCACAAACACCTGCACAAAACAATTATACATGGGTACAAAGTCAACATTGAACATTGATCATTTGCCCGTGACAGTATTTATGTCATTCTTTGTCAACATATTAAACTTGATATTGAGCACAGACAAGTCACAAATGCCCCATATTTAGATGATATCAGAAACAATATATAGCATATATATATAAATGAAGTCACACTCATTTTTTTCTGTTATTACCAACTCAGATGTTAAATTTGACTGAATTCCTGAGGTCAGATAAAATGTAATCTAAGGACAATCAAAATGGTCTGGGTAATTTCCATTGCATATGAGACACTTACACATATGCATTTTAAGATGTCAATATTCTTCATTGTCATTCTTTTCTTACACTTACAGTACATACAATAAAACATGAAATACTGTGACCAACTGTATACCAAACATAAATGTACATAATTAAAATAAATAGTTAAAATATTCCAGAGCCAGTCTGTGCACAATAGGGATGCAATGGTTTGAAATTAGGTGGCATGGCTAACTGTGAAAGAGCAATAGCGTTAGGCTGTCAAACCTCACAGAGGCACAGGTGCCTTGCATAATGGTCAATCATTTCCATCCACTACACCTGCTGCCTTCTTTGGGTATCCACAGCGGTCCCAAACCAGATATGATCTGCCTTAATGCAGTGCTCATTACCTTATGCTCGTCAATCTGAAACAGGATGGTCTCCAGTATGAGGGAGGCAGGTGAGACCATGGTGAGCGTCTGCTCAGCTTGGGTTAGCCAGTTGATGAAGTCCTGCAGTGAGTTGTGGAAGTCTGTGGCCAGAGTCAAGGCCTCTTCAAGCTTCACCTACAGAGGAGAGGTCAGAGTGAAAATCTCCACATATGTAAATGACAAGCAATTTAGCATTTAGCAGAAATAAATGTTATACATAAATAATAACACAACTTGAAAATATCTGCCTTATTTTTGTGATTTTGTGTGTCCAGCCTGACAAGACATTATGGAGAGCAGACTGTTTGGTTGCTACAACACAAGGAAGAACAACACTGGCATATAACCGCTATATAAACAGAGGAAGTTGGGTCTCCCGAGAGAGGCTGACGATGAGTTAAAAATTGAATAATGTTGTTTTAATTGAATAAGAAAATCTATTAGTGGCTGTATCATTAAAAAAAAAACGTGTGCTACAGCCTGACTGGCAAAAGTTCAAGAGCAATGCAAACCTTTATTATTGCATTACAGTACATATTGACTTTGATGACGTCATCAGTCATATAATAAACCACTAACTGTGTGAAGTGCTGTACACGACAGAACATGCAACCTGTTGATGAATTGGTTATGTTGGTCAGTACAGCACAGGTTTATCAAAAGTAATATTTCAGGATAGTACACCAAGCCTCATCTTTCTCACTTCAGGTAAGTCTCGACAGCTGAAATCGCCAGAACTCTAAACTAAATTGTAATACTAAAACAATTTTAGTATAATATATATATATATATGCCACTGGCATGTTTGGATTCACTCAGATAATGAGAATCATGTTTTCAGAGGAAATAGAATTGCCAGAAGAATCAGGGAGATGATTAATCTTTGGTTTGGAATTCAGCTCCTGTTTTTCCTTTACACACAAAGGTATAACTTGTTATCTGTTCACGATACCAACACATAGAACAAGACGGCAGCTGTTAAAGGCTGACTCAGCGAGTCGCCTCCTGTGATGTAGAGTGCAACCGCATCCTTTGTGCCCCTGGCAGCCCTCCCCCCACTTTACACCATATATTCCCGGCACTGAGATTAGAGGGTTACAAACACCCACACATTACCTAGTTCACATGAGTGATCTCTCATCTCTCAAACAGGAGCTTATGAATCATTTGGCTGGGAGCAGCAATGGGCTCTTCATACCTTTCTCTCTGCCACCTTGGCCTGCACACTCTCCCATTTCTCCTCCAGGTTGGCGAGGTCCTGCTCCGTGTTGTAGTCGGGACCCCCGGGGGCCAGGATGTGCAGCTGTTGACCTTTGCCCCTCAACATGTGATACAGCTCCTCCTTTGCCTTGAAGGCAGAACACAGCTCCTGCAAGAGCACATGATGTGACATGACAAACCCGCATGGCTATCTGTACCGTATTCAGTATCTTCTGTAGTAACT
The DNA here is from genome assembly GCA_027564635.1 of Typhlichthys eigenmanni. Taxonomy (NCBI): domain Eukaryota; kingdom Metazoa; phylum Chordata; class Actinopteri; order Percopsiformes; family Amblyopsidae; genus Typhlichthys; species Typhlichthys eigenmanni. The sequence goes on from JAODUK010000007.1 coordinate 3,481,622, forward strand.
GAATCATGAGAATACTAACTACAGTAGGCAACATGTTCTGCCACAAACTGACAGTTTGTGTCGATGATTTCCCCCATTCTGCCATTTTTCCTTGTCATTGGTATTGAAAAAATAAAATAAAATAAAAATAACTAAATTGTGAAATCATACTAGCATAAAAACCTATATTGGTCAAAACTGTTTCTCAGAACGAAATACAAATACGAATTTTTCTCCACATAAAAAAGATAAAATAAACTAAAATGTTAAATCAGTGTAAAACATTTGATAAAAAAATGTTAAAAGACAAAATAAATATATATATATAATGGTCAGAGCTATGTTTGTTCTCCGTTTGGCGTGAGAGTGTCTGGGGGACCAAATCAACAGAAAGGAAAACAAAAGAGAAAAACATTCCAGCATTAATTATGGAAATCACAGCTGAATCAATTTGTAACACTTTAAAGGGCTGCGGTCCAACGACAGGGGAATGTAGTCATTTCATTTTCATGCATCGCAGGCCCCTTACAAGCCTGCCATCTGTATGCAGCCTTTTATATAGTTAAGTACATACCAGATGGGCATTAAGCTGCTCCTGGGCCGTGTCTGGTAAACCTCCAACAGCCTTTGATGCCAACAGCTGACGTTCTGTGTCTTTCAGCCATTGTTGCATTTCTTCTATCTCGCCATGGAAACCCTGGGCCTGCAACACAATACACCCTGAGTCACCCCCTGATAGGGTCTAAGTCTGGGAGATGAAGATGTTTTCTGAGTTACTGATTCATTTTATGGCCAGAAATGTTAACTGGAGAACTTCAAAGGTAAAAATAAAAATAGTATGACTATTAATATAACAAAGAGCCAACAGACATTTCACTTTTTGGGGTTTGGTCAGTAATACAAAGTAGTTCTACAGTATACTGTATTTTAATTGTTTCACTATTTATACAAATAATCCAAGCAAGGAACATTTACATAAGCATACAAATGTATGTATACAGTATCTTATGCTGGAATGGATGGGTGTTGACAAAATGTTGCATGTTGGTCATATCTGGCTTGTTTTTTCAAAGGTGATTTCAGAGACATCTGTAACATCTATTTTTCTTAGGTTTAAATCCCAAACATGTTTTTACCGATGACAGACAGATGTCCTTGAAAATATATATATTTTTTCTTTTTCTAAATATCAGATGCAGAAAATAGCATTCTTCATACCCTCCTCCCAATTGGATTCAGGTCTGGGCCATTCCAAAATATTAATCTTCTTCTGGTGAAGCCATGCTTTTGTGGATTTGGATATGTGCTTTGGGTCGTTGTCGTTCTGAAACGTCTTCTTCATCTTCAGCTTTTTAATGGATGCCTCAAGGTTTTGTGCCAAAATTGCCTGGTATTTGGAACTTCATAATACCCTACACCCTGAGGAAGGCCCCGGTTCCAGCTGAAGAAGAACAGCCCCAAAGCATGACGCTGCCACCGCCATGCTTCACTGTGGGTATGGTGTTCTTCGGGTGATGTGCAGTGTTGTTTTTGCGCCAAACATATCTCATGGAATTATGGCCAAAAAGTTAACACATTTTACACATGTGCTTTTGGGGGACTTGATGTTTGAAGAATACAGGACATTGTTGTCACATGTAGCACACAGCCAGTTCTTGCCAGAAATTCCTGCAGTTCCTTTAATGTTGCTGTAGGCCTCTTGAAAGCCTCCCTGACCAGTTTTCTTCTAATCTTTTCATAAATTTTGGAGGGACGTCCAATTCTTGGTGTTGTGCCATATTTTCTCCACTTCATGATGACTGTCTTCACTGTGGTCCATGGTAAATCTAATGCTTTGGAAATTATTTTGTACCCTTCTCTTGACTTGAGATCTCTCTGATGCTTTGGAAGCTCTCTGCAGACCATGGATTTTGGACTAAGAAAATGTCAAGAAATTCCTACTAGAACAGCTGAACTTTATTTGTGATTAATCAGAGTAACTTTAAATGATGGCAGGTGTGTAATGACTTCTATTTAACATGAGTTTGAATGTGATTGGCTATTTCTATTTATTCACAAAAACCTGGCATTTTAACAGGAGTGTGCATACTTTTATATCCACTGTATATCAAATGATAAAAATCATCTTTCAAGGTTAGCTGCTATATACCTGGAACAGAGAGCTTTCCAGTTGTTGTTTTCTCTGCTCCGTCTTCTCCAAGATGGCCGTCCAGCGCTGATTGAGATTCTCCAGTTTGCTCTGTAGACTGCTGGCTTCCTCTCCGGCGCTGGATTCCACCAGCTCCTGGCCGGCCTTGTTCACCGCTTCGACTGTCATCTTGTGAGCAAACACGTCGTTCTGGAGAACCTGGCGATAATACAGACAGATGTTTATGGTCACTCGGTCAGGTGGTTTACAAATGTACATGTAAAAGCTAAACCTACGTGGAATGATAATTTAAAAGGCCTTTCCCACCTGTTTTAACTGGTTTCTCACATTCTTACATAATTCTTGTAAAGTTCTCATAGTGAAGTGAGATATTAGGTGCTTTAAACAGTGCTGGTACCATACACTATATGCATGTAAGTGCACACACATTAAGTCACAGATAAATTAGAGGGTACAGTATACAATTGTACTGTACGACATATGCAAGTAGTCATGGCAGGGGCACACTATAAAAGCCCTGTCATACATGGTGCTTGGCGAGCTGTATCTCGATGGCTTTGGGGTCTCCTCCGGCCTTCCTCTGCTCGCTGAGAAGGTCCTCGGTGTTGGACATCCAGGCAAGCAGATCAGCCAGCGCATGCTGGAACTGTCCCAGGGCCAGTAGGCCGGCTTCAAGTTTGTGCTGGAACAATAAAGTTAGATCACAAATAATACTAATAATCCTTTGAATGGCAAATGTGAATATTGAACACAGGCATTAGCGAAGTCATGTCAAGTCACGTCTATCTCTCTCTCTCTCTCTCTCTCTCTCTCTCTCTCTCTCTTTCTCTCTCTCTCTCTCTCTCCCTCCCTCCCTCCCTCCCTGTCTGTCTGTCTGTCTGTCTGTCTGTCTGTCTGTCTGACCTGCCGGGTGATGATCTTGTCGTCCAGGCTGCCCCAGAGCATCTTGAGCTCAGACATGGGCTCCTGGATGGCACAGCGATCTGCATCCTCCACCACTTTCTTCAGCAGAAGGCCCGCCTGATGACTCAGGCGCTCCATCTCTATCTGCAGCTGGTACGCCTCCCCTTTGAACTCCTGACCACACATACACATTCAAGGCACAGCAGGTCATTGGAAGTGTGTGTGTGTGTGTGTGTGTGTTGTGAGTGGGGGGAGATTCACTTGTTTCACATCAAAGCAAAAGGTGTCCTGATTCTGGGTGCAGCTATTTTACGGTATTATACACCGACATGACAGTCTGTGGGTGCAGCTCACATATGTGCTCAGGGCAAACACAGCTGTGAATTGTCACCTGCCGTAATAGTGGCTATGTCAGTGAAGTGAAAAGCTAATGCCATGAACACTGGTCTGATCAAAAGGTATATCACAGAATGTCAACATCCACTTTACTGTTAAATATAGGCTGTGTAGAGCTGTGTAGAGCAATGGACAATGGTTTACCTTCAGTTCCACTATCTGCTGTTTGACAGTTTCCAGGTCTGTGCCTACGGGTGACATTGAATCCAGTTTGCTCTCGAGTATATCCACCCAGTCAAACATACCCTGTGTGGAGAACGGTGCAGAGGCCATTGTTACTGGGAGAACTCAGCAGGTGTACAGGGAGTAATGTTTCATAATTTCATATACTTGCTCTACCAACTCCTCTGTTCATTGAAAACGGTTGACATCGTAAACGCATGCATTGTGACAATCAAATAAAAAACCCTGAAGACTGTGAATAGGATCCTTCCTAACCGCTGCTGTGTGGACATTTCATGCCATTAAAATGTTTTATAGGACAGGCAGAAGTTAGACCCAAATACAGCAGTTCACTGTGGCTTATGTTTACAGTATTGAAATGAATAGACTGATCATAAAACTTAAGTGTCATTTCAATTTACTACCATGTAAACGTGACTATAAACAATATTTGTGACTGCATGGCTGCATTAATTAAAGTGCTAATTCATACTGTATCTGTTGCTTTACAAGCTTATTACACCAATAAATGTACAATAAATGACACGTGAAAAGCCAATTAAACATACCAATTACTGGGGATCTGAAGTAAACAAAAAACGCAAACCGCAAATTTGAGTTTCTCCTCAAACTAATTCTGAACAACATCACAGAAACTCTGGTTGCTACAGCAGGCTAAAGTACATGCTGGAGTTCTCTATGCCAACCCTTTATGTTCTTTCTCTATACATGCTAGCCCTCCTCTCTCCTGCCCTGAATATAGCACCTTGCTGGAATTCCGGCTGTTGGCATATATTTTGATGATTGAATGATATGTTATTAATATGTACTGTAATTATGTTGTAAAATGTAGACCTAGGTTAGCACCGATGATATGCTGCTGTCATCATTGGAACAGATTGTTGTTGGCTTATGATAACTGGTGTATGACATATTCAGCTATAGACATATACTGTAATATATAAGTGCATTTGTGTAAAAAACGTCTGCTAAATGCTGTAAGTGTCAATGTAAACTGTACCTGTAGGCCATCCTGAAACTGTACAGCCGCCTGCATGGCCTCTTCCAGCATGTCCACCCTCTCCTTCCATGCCTTATTCAGGGTTTCCCATGCAGTGTTCACCTAAGAGGAGGAAAACAATACCCACAATGTGAAGACACATGGTCTCTGTCTCCCATCATAAACTATTAGAGCTACATTATTATTATTATTAAACTATACTTTACTATACTATGCTACTATAATATAATATTATATAATATTATACTATTAGAGACCATTTGAATTATTTGAAATTATTTGATTAGAGTGGAAACCAACAGGGCTGAGTTGTGCAGCTTGAGATGCAGTACTGCTAATGGCTACCAGGCACTTGGCTCCATAAAAGAGCAAATAACTCTCCAAATAAATGGAAAACAATTAGAAAGCTAGTAGTATTTATTATCTGTAGACATTCAAAGTCAGTATTTGTTATTTGTAAATGGCTAATTTAGCTTATTGTAGTGACTGCGGTGAATTTATTATGAAATTGATTGTTCCTAAAGTTCTGTTAATTAAATTAAGGATGGCACAATCCAGTTTTTTCAGTCCCGATACCGATACAGATACCGAGTACCGATCCGAATTCAGTGTTAAATACTATTTTAAGTTCTTGCAAAGTAAATTACACCCAATCTCTATTTATAGGACTTAGATGCATTATATAAGCCTGCTGCTGATAGTGTGGGCTGGGTAAGTTAGACATGGCTGATGCTTGACAGTAGACTTACGTGTGTACATTAATCCCTAAATTAAAGCGGGGTCACATAACTCTGTTGACCAATCACATGAGCCAGTCTGCCAATTGCATGTGAGTTAAAGGCAGGCTCAGTCATTCTTGATAACTTCGAGCTCAAATCAAAACAGTATCGATCTACAGTGCCGACTCACACATCAATTTGTGAAGCAAATTGTTGTGCTACGGCTTTGTTGACACGAGCGGTGTTTGCCACGTTGTTTATGTTAATATTTTTACTAGCTTACATTTAGCTTGCAATAGCTAAATATACCTTCAATAGAAAATCATACTCCAACACTGGCATTAATAAGCCCAAGCTCCTATACAGTCTATGATGTTTTGACTCTAACACACTGTACCTCGTCCAGACTTTTCTTCATAATAGGCTTATCAGGCTCCCCGCAGGCCGTCATGAGCTCTGTCCCCAGGTTGTGGACCACATCAAGCTCTTCCTGCAGGCCATCTATCTCCTCCCTGAACCCCTGGTAGACCACATAACACTGTATTAGTCATGATGACACCACACGGCTTCATAGGACAAGCTGATGTCTTTATGAATGATGTGTCACTAGATTGTTGCAGCAAACATGCATAATGTACAAACGTGCATTCCCACGACAGGTAGCACACTAACTTCCTCTTTCAAGAGGACATATTGTATGATATAAAATGCAATTTCATAAACATTTTAAACCAAATAAAGAATGTACAGTAGCTGTCCTGAACTACATCTAAAAAGCAATAGCATATTAGGTCATGTTAATGTATCAAGATTCATGAGCTAAGCTTGTTTAAGATATTTTACAAACATTACTCTAATAATAATAATATTAGTATATAACAATTCCGGCAGCGCTCCTGCAGCTCTACGTAATAACAACTGTAAATCATTGCATACAAACAATCATTTTATACTTGATACTGTAGACCTCCTACTAACCTCCACAAACTCCTGCTGCTGTTTGACCACAGATGGGTCAACTGCAGGCTCCTCTAGCTCCTTCAGCAGATCCTGGCTGTCTTTGATGGTGACGATGAGGGCACAGTGGTCACACCAGAACTTGTCTGCCAGGTCCATCACATCCAGCAGCTTAGCCTCTCGCTCCTCCAACAAAGCCTGGATGTCACTCCAGAGGAACACCATCTGGTCCAGTTTGTCTTGTACAGCTTTGGGTGACATTATTTAAACATTGGACACGTGTATAAAGGGGCATCATTTGGCTGTATAATATCTTTATCATGTAGAAGAGCATTCAGGGAGAAGCTGTGCACGACTGGAAATTATTACATACAGTTATCACGTAAACAGACTGAATTGCTAGATTATAACAAGTACGTTTATTTATATATCGCTTTTCACAGATATAAAATCTTAAAGTCCTTTACATTAAAAACAGCAACATAACAGGTAATACGAAAAATTACAACAGAGATAAAAACAATGAAGAAAAAACATAAATAAATAAACAGAACAAAACAGGCAAAAGTTTTTTTTTTATGTAAACGCTAAACGAATTAAAAGCTAACCAAATGCCTGTTCAAATAAGAATGTTTTAAGCTGCATAATTCAATTTTCAGTAGATTCTATTAAATCAAATGATATTGCTAAATGACAGGCATTCCAAGACAGACCACTGTGCGGTCAGTTTGAATGTGCGGGGGCGTAAATACGCTTACAGTATATACCTTTGGCCGATATGTCTTTGCTAGCTCCTTCTGATCGAGCTATCATTTCATCCCCTCGTTGCTTCAGTGTGTCATAGGAAGGCTGCAGCTTCTCCAGGTCCATGAACAGTGCCTTGATCTCACTGATCTGCTCCTTGATCTTGTCCACCTCCACAGAGATGGAGGGAGGCTGGCGTAGGCGCTCAGCTATCCGCTCAAGGGACTCCAGCATGGGGTCAATTTTATCATGGAACTGGTGAAGGTTTCAAAAGACATGCTCAACAAACACACACTTACACGATTACAGAACATTACATGACGCACGTACTGCTTGAGTCATATATTTAAGCTTCCCAAAGATTGATAAATGACATATGGGGACCAAAAGAGTATTAAAGTAAATTGAAAGGTTTTTAATCACCTGGGTAGATTTAGAAATGGCCTCATCCAGGGTGTCAGCTCTCTGCTTGACGTCAGCCTTGAGCTGTGTGTAGAGCTGGTCGGTGGTTGTGTACTTTTCCCTGATTGGCACGCCCTCCGCCGGGCTGAGCTTCAGCAGCTGGGGACCCGTCTTGTTCATTTTGTCTATGTGGGGCTTGTGTTCAGCAATCAGCTCACGCATTTCCTGGAGGGGAAATGACATCGCGGACTATGAATTGGCCTTGGCTAACAGTATACCGTTTTATGTTAGTACTGTACCGCGATGGTTAATGTTAGTAGGACATTTTACATCCTTCTATATTTCAACTATACAGTTGATTTCTCAAGTCTCTATAAAGCGTAACTGCAACCCAGCTCTGAGCTTTGAACTTTGAAACATGCGTCAAGGAGCTGAGTGATTAACATTCAACATATGAGCATACTACAGTATACATGTACCGATGAAAACCAGCCAGGTCCTGGGGTGATTTTTAACAGATATGGCGTGTAGTTCTGTTTTCAGCCCAGAAAATGCAAATTTTTATAACGGGACTTTTGCATTGATGTGTCTCATCACAGATCAATCATATTACTTCGTTTAGAGCTCATTTTAGGGTGCAGTTACATTTTAACTCCTTTACACTTGTTTTAGTTTTAATTACAAACATATGATACAGTATATTTATACTAACCATATAAATAAGTTAGTATTATTATCAATCTCCTGACTGACTTCTCACCCTGAGTTCCTCTTGTTGCTGTCTGAGAGCCTCATACTCAATCGCAGGTGCAGGCAGCTGTCTGAAGGTGGCCAGAGTCTCCTGAAGCCATGGCCACATGTCTTCATAGGTCTCCCAGAACTGGCTGGCCAGAGACTGGGCTCGCTCCAACTGCAGACAGCGCTCTGAATTCAGCTGACTGACAACGCCATACATGTCCAGCAGAGCCTGATTCTTGGCCTGAGAAGTCAAGAAAGCAACAGATTACAGATTTATAGAAGACATTTAGTGAGCCCTTCTGTTCATATTTAGAAAATATATAATACAACATAAGAGACTTTATTCTACTTGACTTTTACCTGTAAGATTTGCTTTTCCTCCTGGTTTTTGCTGTTCATGATAGCCTTGCCTGTTTTGACAATCTCGTCCACGGTGTCTTTGTGTCTCATGATGTCCATAGAGAAGACCTAGAGGATCGGTAGTGGCAATGGGACATTTGAGAGCAGGAAGGATGCACAGAGCTTGAAGGTGCCGAGCCTGTGTTCTTCCATAGAGACACAGTCAAGGAGAGACTCACCTTCTGTGCCTGGAGCTGGGCGGAGGTTTGGTCCTGTTCAAGCCTGATATCGCCCATGGACAGGAGCTTCCTCTCAGCCTCGGCCAGCCAGGACAGCTCTGTGTCCGCTGCATGCTCAAACTGTAAACAAACACAGGGTACACACATCAACATTATACTAATATTTATGTAGGCAAATTGCCAAATGAGATTCAATCTAAACCTTTTGCTGAACAGCGACGGCTCTTGATTGTGTTTCTGTGTTACATATTTATAAACAAAAGCTAATGTCTAATATTTCATATTAAGTTCATACTAATTGAATCTTATGTGTTCCTCACCTGCTGTGACTTCAGGATGTCGGCATTGATCTGGTCTACATGGTAGCTGATGGTGTCGTTGACAGCCTTGTAGCGGTCATTGTCTTCAGCCACCAGCTTGTCCAGGCCCTCGCGCGTGTGCCATGGGACCAGATCCAGAAGAGCACCGCTCTGCTCATTCAGCTTGTCCACCAGGGGCTTCTGCTGCTGGGCTTCCCTCAACAAGGACTACGTAACAAGCACGACACACGTGTAAAAACAGGCCATAAAATACACGATTATAATAATGTATATGTAATATAAGGGCATGTTTCTGTAAATTTAAAATACTGATACTGTACTGTATTATGTTATATCGTAATATTATAATACCTCTTTTTTTTTAAACAAGATTAAAGGTACACCCCCCAGAACCCCAAAGTGTGTGAGTAGAGAGGAATCTAGGAGGTGCAAACATAATTGTTGTACAATGCCAGAAACTGTATTGGGAGTGTCTCTTTAATTAGGGTACAGCCATATTTGAAGTGTGTTATGTCCGCTAATACAGCTAATCACCTTCTGTCTGTCATGTACTTGAGTAAGCTGCTCTCCCACTGGCTCCTGGGCAGTGAAGGCACTGATCTCGGCCTCTGCCTTCTCCAGCCATGCGCTGAGCTCTTCACGGGTGTGCTGAAGCTTAGAAGACAGAGACAGAACCCGCTCCAAGGTCTTTGACACATTGCTGCTCATGGTGTCGATCTCAGCGTACTTGCTTTTGATTCCGTCCAGCTTGCACTGTATAACAACGACCTCATCACCTGTCAAAACAAAGGGAATTATTCATCATGATGTTAATAGGATGACTGTGTCCCCTCGCATGGACAACTGGATGAGGAAGGGTGCTAAGAAAGGGCCGTGTTTCTGTAAACACTAAAGCGCTATCCAGCTGTTGAGGTCAAGTACTATCAATTATAAGTACATCAAACTTTTCCATTGTCCAAAAAAAAAAAAAAATGCAATTCTGCTGCAAAGTTTTACAGATTTAAACTGGCTAAAAAAAATATCTTATTAGTCTAAACTCACTATCAGTCAAACTGGTTCACTTCAGAAAAGATACTACACAATCTATACGATCTTTTTACTTAACAACAAAGCAATATTCAAGCAATCTACGTATGGCAATCTGCTGATATTAAGCCGGTGAACAACAAACCTGTTGTTTGCTTCAGCAACTGCAGTCCATTAGCAATAGCCTGGTCAACGTTCTGCTTTCTCAACTCAATGTCACTTTGTAGTGCCTGGAAATAACAACCAGAGCCTTAGTTACTTATTAAACGGTCATTAAGACTCGTTAAAGAACATTCATTAAGAACTTTCCAGTCAGTTTATAACAAACAACTAATATGACGCGTGTGACAAAAATGCATGAAATCAACTGAAAGGTGAAGGACAACGCCTGTGTTTGGCCTGAGGGGAGATGGGGGGGTTGTTATACCCGTTGCTTTGTGAGCTGCTTATCGACTACGTCTGTTTTGTAGTCTTCCACAGCGACCGCACGCAGCGTAGCGTGCATCTCGTCCAGCCAGTTCATGAGGGCCACCTCGTCCTCACCGAAGAGCCGGGCATTAGCCAGAGACTGCTGCAGCATCTCAGCTCTCCTCTGGCAGCGATCCTGCAGCCCTATGTAAGTGGCCTGGGCAGCGTCCAGTTTAGACTGCACCAGCTCCTTATCGTCCACCGAGCTCACAGCTCTGAGCATCTGACCCAGGCTCACAGCCTGACACAGGCCCTTACTGTGAGTCATTATCTCCCCCTCTAAGGCCTGACCACGGACAACACACACACCAAGGGGGACAGGACGTAAACACAAAACACAAAAACCAAAGAGGAAACACAAATGAAATACAACAAAAATGTACTAATGGTGTAAAATGTAAAACGGTGTGTGGTAACCTGAACTGAATTAAAACCCAAATCATGAAACAAAGGGTCTGGCACAGCGTGCATTGACATCTGACAACACATGGCACCTTATGCTGCGAGATCTGCTCTTCCAGCCGGGATGTTTCGGTTCCGACGGGTTCAGAATTAGCCAGGTGTTTCTCTGTGGCAGCCAGCCAATCAGACAGCGGTTCCAGTGTCTCATGGAACTGCTGTGTGACCACAGAGATGCTCTCCAGCTGTTTTTGCCTGATTATATGTGAAATAGAGCGATACAAGTATTTATTTATTAATAGTTTATACTGTATACACATACTAAAAATATTAAATATTGTATTCTTGTTTATAACTGTGTGGACATGGACAAAGCTTCACTTTGTATTTACATTTGTTTGTATTTGTATTTGTTATTGTTATTGAAAGATGACATTTAGAGATTAGAGGTTTAACTTTACATGTGCTCCTACATACCTGTTTTCAGCTTTCCTGAGCAGCAGGTCCCACCTCTGCCCCAGGCATTCAATCTCTTTGGCGACCTTCTCCTTATCCACAGACTCTGCCAGTTGTGCAACCTTCCCTCCCTCCTTTCTAATCAGCTCTACCGTTGGCTTACGATCGTCCAGCAGTCTCTGCAAAAGCTGTCAAAGGCAAACAAAAGGAGAGATATATATAGGAGATATATTATTCAACCTAATTATGCTCTAACTGAAGTATGGCATTACGTTGTGGGAGCATACATCTATTAAAGACAAATAATGGCTTTTAAAGCAAAAAAGCTTTATGGATTGTTACCATGTTTATGAATGAATACCAATCAAAACTGATGAATGCTTTTGCCTTACCAGATTTGATGTAGAAAGACTGAAATAGATTACTGCTTGTGTGTGTGTGTGTGTGTGTGCGTGTGCGTGTGCGTGCATGACAACCTCATGGCGACAACAGACCTTTTGCTCCTGTATTTGTGCCTTGACCACTTTGAACTCTGCCGAGGGGGCCTTCTGATTGGCTATTAGTTCCTCCGTGTCGGTCAGCCAGCTGAGCAGTGACTCCAGAGCATCCTGGAATCTCCCACAATGCAGCAGGGCTTCGTGTAGTTGGGCTGATCGCGCTGCAATCTGCAGACAAACAATAAATATTAACGTCACCGGCTAAATGCCTAGTTAAACCTACTAACAGCAATAGAAAACAAAATGCTAACAGATATAAATCTAGCAACAGAAACATTGATAATGTAGTGTACTACATAGTATAACGTAAAACCCCACCTTATTGTTGAGACTGTTCCACCTTGTGTTGACATCTTCCAGGTCATCCTCGAGGCCTTTAGTGCACGCGCCTTTGGCAGCATTCTGGATCAACCCCTGACCGAGGGCGTTTATGTCTTGAAGGTGTGCCTGCAAGGGCTCAATCTCCTCTTTCTGGAAGACCTGTCAGAGGTGAGCCAAGCAGATAAGCGCACAATGTGGGTGAAGGTTATTTATCAGCTGTAATATGCATTAAGTGCTTGAGTTTTTGTTATATACTCAATGTTAACCTTCTGAATTACATAATATTTTACATATAATGAATAAATCATGTCTTTAATCAGTAATAATCGTTATGCTGTCATCATCAGTGTTTGTTTATCAAACAAACACTGATGGGAATGCTCTCTAAGGGCTAGTTGCATCTAGATGGCGATGGAATCAGCTACCCGGCAGCTATCAGTCCAGAGCAGCTGTGAAGGATCACGCAGACAGGCCTCCACACTGGACCAGTGAGCCACACCTAATTCAGCTATCATGTAATCTGATATGGGAGGACCACAGCCAAGCCAGCAGGCTGGAAGCACTAATCTAATGAGTCATATTTGTCTAGAGAGAAATGACTGTGCCCACTGTAATGAACACAAACACGCAGAGAAATTAGGCTATTTTTAGGGGACAAGCGACCCACCAGGTCCATTTCAGGACAGGCAGCTATGGCGGCCAGTAAGGCCTCGATCTCGTGCTCTCCCACGTGTCGGAACGCCTGAATGTTGCCGTTAGGCAGACAGGCCTCCACCGACTGCAGGAACTCCTCTAGTTCCTCCATGCTGTATCTGGACGGCCCAGGCTTCAGCTGCCGCTGGTGCTCAGTGTTTCCACCGTACTCGGGTTGAGTTACTACCACGCTTACTAACTCAACGGAGTGGGGTGACCCATCCTCTAGCACCTCGGCTGTGGGTAACTCGCGGTAGTCCGTCAGCACCCTGGAGCGCCGCCCGGGGGCCGGTCCAGAAGACGGCAGCCTGCCTACAGAGTGTCTGCCGTCTCTGGGGTGGGTCTCGCTGAGCTGGTCCCCGCGCTGGGCCTCCTGTACCAGGCTAGCACTGTGGCACAGGTTCGCCCTGGCCGGGGAGAAGGGGAACTCGTCCTGCCCGGAGCTGAGCGATCGCCCTGGCCTCAGCTCCCCAGAGGAGGAAAGGCTCCTGGTGCCTTGCCCTCCGGGTCTCCTGCGGGGCCTGTAGGCGTGGCGATCCCTCTCCACGGTGGGGCTGTACAGCCCGGAGTCCTCCTCGGACGTCAGCGAGCTGGTGAGGCTCCGCCCTCTCTTACCATTGATCAGCCTGGGCCTGTCACCGCTGATGTCCGCGCGCAGCAAGGTGCCGCTACGGCTAGCGTTCTCGCTACGGCTAGCATACTCGATTAAGTTAGCGGCGGGGGAGAATGCTCGCCACGACTGCCGATGGCCGGGCAGGTCCTTGCAGTCGTCGCCGCGGTGACGTGACTTGGGCGGCCGCGAATCCATGCCCCGGATGACATCGCCGTTGAGCTTGAGCCCGTCAAAGGCAACGGTGCATTCGCTCGGTGGGGCTGGCGGCTTGCGGCCCAGCAGCTCAAAGGCACTGGATGACAAGAGGCTTCCGTTCCCACACAGGCTGCTGAAGTCCAGCGTGCGGTGAGTGTAGGGCAGCGTGCTGGTGAAGTGGCGGGAGGACAGGCTGCCTTTAGAGCCCGAATCGATCTGCTCGTTGAGGCGCACGGTGTCGTAAATGGACCTCTGTGGCACGTAGCAGTCGTCAATATTCAGATCCTCCTCCTCCCCATTCCCCACACAGGAGGGGTCCTGACGGAGGCAGTCTGGTCTGCTCAGAGGCTTCCCCATCCCAAACAAATGCCTTTATTGTTCAACCATAAGACCCCCGGAACAATGCCGTAATGGGCTTTGAGGTGTGCGTCTCATTAGTGATACAATACCAGCAACATGTGAACTTGAATTAATTTATTTTAGAAGTGTAACATACGTGAATTATAAACAGAATAAACAAACACTGATCTAGTTTCTTGATAGCAAATACTTGATAGAAATCTGATGTTGGCATTCATGCACATTTCTGCATTAATAATACAAATGATTAATAGTCATCTAAATATTTAAACACAAAGAGCACTAAGGAAATAAAAGTGCATCATTAAGTACAAAATGTTCCTGGTATAGTAAACTATACAGCAGCAGAATTATGAGAAATAATTAAACCCAACCAGCTCTTCCAGTCTCATATCCTTTACATATTCCTTCATGTTCACTGCTCTTCCCTCGGCATTGGTAAAACTTCCTTGTTGCCTCTTCGGTCCAAAGTACAACCTTCCCGTTAAATCCCTGAATTCAATCCGTGAAAGTTGAGAAGAATCTCCAGCATGTACTTGTCCATCCACAGAGAAAGATCCATTGGGCTCTTTAAAAGCCACAGAGCGCTCTCAGACAGGCCGGCACGCCGGGATAAACAAAAAAAGCCTGCCCTTTCTCTCCCATCGCTCCCCTTGCACTGACAGACACCCTCCTGGCAGAGAGCTTCAAGCCCCGCCCCCTCCTTCTCATTATTCAGGCAACATCTGCCACAACTCCATTTGTGCTGAGGGTTGCTAACACACATGCTGATTGGTGGAGCCATGACCCATTTTTTTTTCCTCTCTTGTAATTCCCCTTTACGTCTGCATAGCCTAGATGACTTTTAATCCCTCCCCTATATCCCCGACACAGCCAGTTACTTTCCCTTCTCTTGCCCCACTGTGACTGGGGCAAGAGGGAGGAAGGCTACAGGATTGTCTCCTTTAACAAAACAAGAAAAAACCAAAGAACACAGGCTGGCAGGCAGCACCAACGCCCACTGTGATGACATCACAGCACGCTGAAATAGATACACAATTTCTCTTTATTCCCCCCTCTCCTCTCTCTCCTCTCTGAATTCTTTGTGCGGATGCTCGCTGCGAACCACGCAGATATTCTTAATTACTGTGGAATGCCGACGGGGGCACAGGTCCCAGGTAATTTAACACCCAGCAGCCCGGCCAAGCACACGTTTCATGTCCGGTGTCCAGCATAGGAAATGGAGGGAGAGCCAGGGTGTTTGAGAGAGAGAGAGAGATAATTAAATAAATTAATTGTCGTTTCCTGGAATGTCCGCACTCGTTAGGAGTTGAACCTAACAAACGTCTTTGTGATGTCGAGTGGAGTATGTCGAGTGGAGATGGCAAGAGGACAGTGGCAGCAGAGATAGATAAGAAGTTAAAACCTCTTTCCAACGTGTCGGCTTGTGTAGACTGTCCCGCCCATGTCTTCCATGTCACATAAAGCACTGTTGCACGTAATATGCATTAAAACATGCATATTATGTGCATTTCACAATGCAACTTCAGCCCAATGCTTGCGTGAATGTCAAACTCTTGGCAATATTGTTCCCCTCATCAGTCTTCCCCAGTGAATGAGCATGAATGACAGAGACAAGAGCAATAGGGATTTGTTTTTAAACTCCTTTTTAAAGGACATTACTTGTAGAGACCTGCTAGATCACTTTGTTTCTTACAGGATCAAAAAGGTGGTAGGAATTTAACAGAATCACCACAACAAGTAATCTCCCTTTGGGCCAAACGATCT
Source organism: Typhlichthys eigenmanni (assembly GCA_027564635.1). Taxonomy (NCBI): domain Eukaryota; kingdom Metazoa; phylum Chordata; class Actinopteri; order Percopsiformes; family Amblyopsidae; genus Typhlichthys; species Typhlichthys eigenmanni. The sequence goes on from JAODUK010000007.1 coordinate 3,497,485, forward strand.
AAACGTACAGATCTTCTGGTACACAGTGGGTTCAGGTTGCAGCTTAGGGAGCATGTGTCACCACACTGTAGCAGTGAGTAAGCAACACTATGTCAATACGCACTTTTCCCTCTTGGCAATTTCGATGCAGGGGATAGCTACAGCGTGATTCAGAGAGGACAGAAATTCCTTGAACAATTATAGGAGACACTGATGTAATGTCTGAGTCCTAAAGAAAATGATGTTGTAGTAGATGTGTACCCCCCTCCCCCAACCCCATAAGACACGCATGAGGAAATATATACAGCAGAACATCCTCTGCAGTCCTTCCAACAAGGCACGAGAGTCCAGAGTAAAAGCCAGAAGAGAGGCGTCTCTTTCAGACCTTGACCTAAAATGGTAAGCGCACACGACATGGCCTGAACAGAGTGCCGTTTCTCTGTCTGCCAATAGTGCCCCGGCGAATACCTATTGGACAAACCTCATCCACTGACAGTAACACAATCGTCTTAAGTTCTTATCTATTTTCCATCCAAGCAGGCCAAAACTTAATAACACAAATAACTTGTGTTCCCATGCTGCATTATTGTTTATGATTTTGGCTGTAAAACAGTTGTACAAATGAGGACAATGGGGATTTTCTGCTAGCAGCTGAAGCTGTGTACAGCCTGTCCACAGAGAGCTCTGGGAGGCGGTCTATTTAAAAAAACCAAGCACTATGATAAATGTTGCTCGGCAACAACTTAAATCAATCAGACCAAGACAGTTACCCCTAATTGTTTTAAACACAGAAGTGTATTATGTGCAAACCCCTGGTTATAACTGGTTATAATTTAATACATGAGATGGGTGTGTGTAAGGGACCACATGAGTAAAAAGAAATACATTTATTGACCCATATATTTACAATACTATCCCAACTATTTTAATCCTGAATGTACAAAGTCCCAGTTTTAAAAGTCCATTGTAATGTATAGGCTTTCACAAATGTTGCATCTGTCTACATTAACGGCTATCCTATTTTAAACTTAACTAATATTAATACGGTTTGAAGAACATTTTTCAAATATATTGTAAAAGGAAAATATATGAAACATTGGCTTATTAGAAACTATGTGTCTCTACATAAATTAGGCTTTGGAGAATTGTCATTATTAGTGGGGCATGTATTATCCATGTACTGTGAATGCAATGGACCTCTAGATGAATAAGTGAAACGAGTGACGTCCTGCTGGTTACCACCTGGCTCTGTAGTCCATCCCTGCACCCACCATCATTCTACATGGACACGTATGCTTTGTTAGCAACAGATGCCTTCAACTAGCAATCCCAAGGGGTTGGCTTTTATGTGACCAGTATGCCCAGTAAAGTACTGGTTAATCATTTGCACCTATAAAATGGCTCATGGGAAATGTGCATACATATACTGCCAAAAACAGATCTCCCATTCACTCTAACTGCACATAAGAATTTCACGTTAATATTAATATGATGGAACAATTTTGAGTAATCCTTTATGAATTTCTACTGTAATTCAATGTTTATTAAATCCATACAGCTACTCAAACCGTTTAAATTGAGTTTTATAAGGAATTTGAAATGGGGAAGGTTTATATATTTACTCCCTTGAAACCCAGTTATTCAGATATACAAAAAAGTTCAAAATTGATTTTTTGACATGAAATTTCCATAGCATATTTAATGTGTGTGGCAAATAACCCCCTTCCACTACCCAATAACAAAACACAATTGTTTTTTACACACCTTAAAGGCCTCCAGCTGTTGATTGATAACGTCCTTCTCCATGCCAACTGGCCCCTGGGAGTCCTCTTTCTCCATGGCGCTGTTCAGTTTGTTCCTAAACTGCTGCATTTTAGAGTTCAGCTCCTCCAGATGGGTTAGAGTGTCCTGCACATATTCCTGCCTGCCTTTGGCTCTGTCCAGCAGTTTACCACATTGTTTAGTGAGGGCATCGAGGTCTCTCTTCAGGCCCAACAGGTCTGGCGACACTTGGGTCTCCAGCATCTTCTTGCAGCTGACCCCAGCATTGGCCGTGTTGGCAGTCAGTTCCTGCAGTTTAGCCACAAAGCTGTGAATGCCGGCCCGCTGCCTTTTAAGGGTGGCTACGTCACGGCCTACAGACTCCATGCAGTCCAGCTCATCGTCAAGCTCCGTGTATTGGGCGAACATCTCACGGATGTTGTTCTGGAACTGGCCAATACCCTGGAGCTTACCCTCTAAGCTGGAGCAGGTCTCCTCCACCTTCTTACTGAGGGAGTCGTACTCTTTCTCGAGGCTGTCGGCTTGCAGTAAGAGATCCGTAACTCCGTCGGCATCCGGGATGTCTACGATAAGGTGTTTGGCCAGGCCCTTGAGGTGCTCAACTTGGTTGTGCACTCCCTCTAAGCTCTTGTGCTGGGCCTTCATGTTAGTTAGGTTCTTGTTGCTATAGGCCTTAGCTCCCTGTGATTCGCAGGCATCCACCTGCTTTTTAGCTCCCTCGAGCTGAGATCTGGCCTCTTTCTGGGTGTCGTTAAATTCCTTCACCGTCTGCGAGATCTTCTCTAGGGTTTCCCTCTTGTTTTGCAGGCTCTCCGTTACAGTGGTAACTCTTTTGCCAACGGCGTCCTTCTCCTCCTCGATGGAGTCAGTGTCCGTGTCGGCCACCTCCAGGAGGCTATCAGCCGCCGTGTTGAGATGCTCCACCATCGCTCGGTGCTTGTCTACGTCCTTCTGGAGGGCTTTCAGCTGGGAGATGGAGCTCTCGACGACCAGGGGATCGACGCTGAGCTTGACGCGGCCCTCGCTTGCTTCACACTCCTGGATCCAGGAGCTGAGCTTCTCGACGTGCTCCTGGTACTTCACGGCTCTCTGCAGAGCCACCTGAAGCTTGTCGGCTCGCTCGGCGGAGTTCTTCTTCACGTCGTCCCAGTTGGAGGAGAGGGTGGAGAGCTGTCCTTGTAGAGCCAGCTTTTCCGCCCCGTCGGTGTTTTGAAGAAGGGCGTCGCCCTCTCCGATGATGGCGTGGTACGATTCCTCGTGTTCGCTGAGGCTCTTGTGGTGAGTGCGATGAGCAGTCAAGCTGTGCTGTAAGGGCTTTACTTTGGCCGGGACGGACTGGGAGTTTGACTGCTCCTGGAGCTTCTCGTCCAGCCACGACTGGAAGTCTTTGGACGTCTGCTGAAACTGCTGAGAGCTGGCGAACGTCGAGTTCAGATGCTGGATCCGTTTAGCTGCCGAGGACAGAGGCAACAGTCAAGACTAGCCTTTAGGTTAGGGTGGATATTATGGACATGGATGGACATGGATTATGTAAGATGGTATATCCAGAGGAAAAACGCTTCAATGAACACAGTTACTGCTAAATTATTATTTAATTATTATTAATTAAACTAAATTATTTAACATGAACAACATGTGTTCTTCCACCTACTGTAAACACGATAATAAAGGTGCGCTCTTTTCTTTATTTTGGTAGAAAGAAAGCGCATCACTAGAATCTCTGCTCCCCTTACAGTGCTCTACGGTCACTTATTCACACGTACAAACACAAACAATGCGTGTGCACCTGTAAACAAACACAATTCACCACACCTGCTTGCTCCTCCAGCTGTTTGAGAGGCTTGCTGACACTCTCCAGCTGCCTGGCTAGGTCAGCCTTGAGATAGTCCTCCGTCACCATAGCGATCAGCTCAGCGCAGAGGGACTCGGCCTCCGCCAGTTTGGCCTTCTCCTCCCTCAGCTGAGCGGCGGAGGTGCGGACCTGCTCCAGCTGTTTCTTCACAGCATCGGGCTGGCTGCTGTGACCCTGCTGCTGGTTGAGGTCCGCCTCCAGCCTGGCGTTGCTCTGACTCAGGCCCCTCAGTAGCTCCTGGAACTGGACGGTCTTCTCCGCAGCCAGGTCGATGAGGCTGGCTCGCTGGTTCAGCTGTCCCGTCAGGTCCTGCCATTTCTGGGTGACAGTAGTCAACTCATCCCTCACCAGCTTCACGCTGGACGGGTCCGTCTTGCCCGACGAGCTTACAATTCCCGATGCAGCCTCGTTAAACTGCTCGTATTGAGGCGTACGGCTCAGGAACTCATTCTGGAGGATCTGCAGGACAATAGGGTTAATAATATTTATCGTCAATTTAAAAATAAATACACAGCACGTTGAGAGTGATAAGTAACCCTCAAACTGTTCTCCACCAAGCTGCTACCACCACAGACAAAATGGAAGGGGTTACGGTGATGCAGTACTACAAATGGCCACCATGCAGGCACTTGAATGTCTAAATGAATGGAAGTCAATGACAATCACTTCTAGAGAGAGGTCTCAATACCTACTGTACTAAGTGTGTTGGGGTAGATTTAGAAAAACACTGCTCTGTTAAGTTGACAGTTCAGGTTTTAAGAGGGACATTTTGTAGTCAGCTAACTGGCGTCCTAACCTTATGGAGGCACTTTTTACTTATTATTTTTATTTCTTCTATAAAACATACCCTTCAGAAATGGTTGCCACCACACACAAACATACAGTCTACTGCACGCTCCTTATACTGCACATACCTGGACCTGTTGCTTCTGCATCTTGAGCATGTTGGGGTCCATAGAGAGGGGTCCGAGGACACCCATCATCATCTCTTTCTCCGAGAGCCACTGTCGTAGCTGAAGCTCAGTTGTTTGAAACACGTCCAGGTTCCTGTTGGACTGCTCCAGGAGCTGCTTCCTGTCCTCCACAGAGCCGCTAACATCTGCCCAGGCGGCGTCTGAATAGGAGGCGAGGAACACCACCCCAATCAGGATTAGTATGCAGAACAGTGCCAACCAACCCATCGCCTCCACCATTCTACAGATGACGCTTCAGAGGCTGAGACTGGTTAACCTCAGGTGATGTTGATCAGATTACCATCAATCCTTGAGTGAAAATATGAGCTAGTGAACAACATACATGAGAATTTGCAGTTATGTCCCCAGCAAGGAAAATATTGTTCTTCTTATAAGGGCAGCGTAATAGCAGTGTGAATAAGGGTTGCACTATATTGACAAAATGTGATATTGCGATATTGATCACGAAAACTGCAATATTGATATTCTTTTAGATATTTTTAAACATAACAACATAAAAACACAACAACGTTATGGGAAAATGCATCAAAATAAATGAATAACATTAAAGGTTTTCTTAAGTCTTACAAAATGTGTTAGTTTCAACATATTGGACTGGTACAACAGTATTTCCAAGCTACAGAGGAGGCATTATTTTTGGCCACTAATGTTTCCACTTGGATCTCCAATGAAATGTTGCCTTCCTACGCCACACATCTTACTTTTCTGTCTAAACCAAACAGCCACACAGCCAACAGGCGCATCTTTCCACAAAACAACATATTGCACGCTTTCTGCAACATTGTCAATGTGATATTGCGATAACGATATTGATTCAGTATATTGTCCACTCCTAGTGTGAATATAATACAATGTACAGTTTAGGGTGTAATTGTGTATGTAGTTTTATTCAAAGTACTTTAGTAGCCATGAAACTACACAGGAGCACCATCGTTTATACCTATCTGTGACAGCATCTGTTTCCATTGTTCTACTTCAGGGGAATTTGGGTGCGTCTCTATCAAGTGGAGGAGCTTCTGTCTCAGCTTCTGAAACTGCTCCTGCTTTTGATTCATCTGGTGTTCAAATGCCTGAAGCAATCCAAAACATATATACTGGTCAAAACACACGATACAGATAGAGATTTATAGTACATGTGGAAATGCCTACATGAATATTATATATTGTAATGTACTGTACTGTATCTATCAATCCATCATGCATGTATCCAATCCATCTATCCAATACAATACCTTCTGTTGCTCCAGCTGTGTTTTCACCGAGCCCTTCTCTGTGGCAGTAGAGGTCCAAGATGCTGCAGTCTTTCTCATGTCCTTCAGCCATGTCATCATGAAGTCACTCTCTTTCTGAGCCTCTCCGACCTCGTCCGCCAGGCGACCCATCTCGGCAGCGTGACTCTTTAACGTTTCCCCAAGGCTCACGTAGCCCTCGTTGATGAAGGACATGTTCTGCTGGATGACCACGAGCTCTGGGTACACCAGGAATGGTTTCCACCAAGTTACGTATACTTGACAGCGCTGGTTGTGTTATTTATACTAATATTGGTGTTGCAAAATGGTGCATTTCAGTTATTTATTTCAAAAACCAATGCTCTAGTCTACCAACTGCATTTTTAGAAGCATTTTAAAAAGAGTGCTCACATATTAATGCATGTCAAAGTCAATCAATCAATCAATCTTTATGTATATAGCACTTTTCATACAAATTCATGTAACAGAAAGTGCTTCACAATACAACATCATTAAAAACAATACAAAATGAGTAAAAACAATACAATATATTTAAAAAAAAGTAATACCACACCACTCATGTTACACTCGTCATCCCAACCCTCCAATCACAAACAAACATCAGGAGTCCCATTCCCAAGTCCACACTTTACACAAATACAGAGTGCGCTAACTGATTTTAACCACTTGGTGATTACCTTTATTGGTTAGGAAGGCATGGTTCCCCGGACTGCCGCCATTAGTTAGAGCTAATGCAAACACACAAGACAAATCTCATGTAAAGCACAAAGCAGGCTGTCTAGCCTTGCTGAAGCACCATCCCACACCTTTGTACCAT
>JAODUK010000007.1:3504238-3529163 GCA_027564635.1 Typhlichthys eigenmanni
CTATTGGTTAGTGATGAAGACTAATGTAAACCCCATGCATCCATGTACCATCTATTGGTTAGTGATGAAGACTAATGTAAACCCCATGCATCCATGTACCATCTATTGGTTAGTGATGAAGACTAATGCAAACCTCATGCATCCTCTTCCACGGAAGCCCCTGGAGGGACTCGTGTGCGAGTATACCTGTCTTGTGTGGCGTCTTGCTCTTGGCGGGCGATGTCAGAACACTGACGAGGGTGCATAATGACGATCCTTTGCTGTTGAGATCTTGCACAGCAGGGCCTTTGGATGTCCATTCGTCTAACAAGCCCTGAGGAAAGATCAGGCACTCAAGCAAAGGGTGTATGGACATGGACAACATACCTGGCATGTTCAGAAAGAACACTAACGCCTGACACTTCAAAGTGTGATTAAAGTGTAAAGGTCTCTTATTCTCCCTCTCTGAACATTGTGTTTCAGTTGATGATAAATCTTTTTTAACACACTGTAACATGACTTGCTATATGAATGGTTAAACGACATGCTTGAGAGATTTCAAAACGAGTTCAGGCCTTTCATATCCCGTCCACAAGTGACCACACCACAACTGGCAAAACCTGAATTGTACAATATAGGACAAGTGTACTGTACAAAGGCTGACACTCGTGACCATGTGAACGATCTGGTCTGCCCCCACCACCCATAATGCTACTTGAAACATCATCAGACTTTATGGGAGGAGCACATTTAAGGTTTGACACTTAAAACACACAGCTCACAGGGTCAAATATAGGCTACTGTAGATTTGACGCGAACATGATACTATTCACTTCGTATGTTATTATCTTTGTTTTATGGCTGTTTATAGTAGCCCTTTTCTGGTATATTTCAGTTTGGGAGTCACTGTGACGTAGTGTTTTACTCCCAGATACGGTATGTCTTCTGCAAAACACTTAGCACTCCTCTCTTATTAGTTTGGCAGAGGAGTTACAGTAAGGGAGGACAGAGCTGTGACCTCTTCTGATGCACTCTGACTCACTCCACGACAAACCCTGTGCTGTAACGCCAGACACAGACTCTGTCATCCGTGTCGCCTGCTCTGACACGGTGCAGGATGGTACAGTACAGTCTAAACAAACACTAACAACAGTGTCTCTAAGCGCGATACATTTTACGTCATGACGCACATTGACTTTGTGCAGGTCTGTTCCCAGGCGCCGCGCACCGCTGCTGGGGTGAACCTCGGGGACTTTGTGGGCGGTGTCCTCCAGCCACTGCATGAGAAGTCCCGCTGCCGTCCTGAACTCTCCGAGCTGGTCCTGACAGCAGGACACATCGCCTTCCCTGTGGCAGGCACAGAGGTCACACTCAAGACGCCCGCTCAAAAGCCAAGTTCCACCCAGTAGCCACGTGACGTAACACACGTCGAGATCATTGGAAAAACAGAATGCTGCTACTGAATGTAAACAATTAAATATAAAATGATCACCATTATCAAAGAGCAACAGACCCCGCTGGTTTCAGATGGTTCAACTGGTTTCAAAATGAAATTTGAAGCTTTGGGAGTTGGAGAAAACGAAGGGTGTGTGTATTTGCACCAGGGGGACACACTCTGTGACAATGGCATTCACTAAATAGGCATTTTGACATTAACAATAGCGAAATTAAGCCTCAATAGCCTGCTTTTGACCACGGAAAAGTTGTTTTGCAAAACACATTGCAACGCTTAAATGAAGAGTTAGCACTAAACAGAACACATGGTCAATTAAACACATTATTTTAGGATTCGGTGGCTTTGAATAACGACAACATACTGTATTGTATGTCTCGACTTACTTCTCTCGCACAGTGTCCTTGAGAGCGTTGAAAACATTGGATATGTTCTTCATCTTGTTCTGTATCTGGGCTTTGCCACTCTCAGGGCTAATGTTGGACAGCTCTTTAGCCAGGCTGTGCAGCTTCTCCATATTGTTGGCATGTTCAGCCATCTCACCTTTAGTGTCCTGTGGTGACAGAATAACAAGGTTAGACATGCTGTACTACACAGTACGAATAAAAAGCTAAATATAATACAGATCATTTGATGTCATAAAAGGACACATTACATTTTTGTTTTCATCATTTAGCACAGTGGGTTGGGTCAGGACCCCGCCAAAAGGCCAAGGTCAGGGAGGTGATCATTTATAATTTCTGAATAAACGTAGTTATTTATAGTTAAGTTTGTTTATGTAGTATATTTACATATTTCTTTTATATACCAGAGTTTGAGCCTTTCAGCATTTAGAAGGGACTTACAATCAGATGGGAGTCAAACGCCCAGACCACTATCCTGTCCCATAGAGTTTCTAAACAAAGCCGGGGACCATCATATCTTCAGAGAGATTACCTGCATAAACTGCGTGAGCTCGGTAAAACTTTTGCCTGGCCCGTCCGTCTCATTCAGATCCTGGGAGCGCTTCTGAACAAACTGCTGAACCTTTTCCGCCGTGGTCTCAAACTGCTCCACCTTCTCTTTGAGCTTCTCCAGCCGGCTCACTTTCTGCCTGTGTGTATCACAGGTGTCGGCGAAGCGCCGGGACAAGGCGTCCATCTTAGAGCGCAGCTGGGCAGCCGCCGAGGGGTCGGCCGTCTCTAGGAACTTCTTCAGCTTGGCGTCGATGGCTGAGATGCTGCTCTGGCGGCTTGCTATGTCCTGCTCAATAACCTTCAGATGACAGCAGCAGGAGATGATGATTGATGATGGGTTAACAGGATTTGATGTCAACAGTAGAAGCAGCAAAACATTAAAAGACGTGTCCTTTATTCCCACTGTGGATGCTACAAATCCCTGGTGTTGTTTGGAAACAAACACAGTGACCTTCAGCTCTAAGTGTCTGGTACGCATTTCTACTCCTCTCACTACCACACATATAAACACACAACTTTCTCTACCCCTCCCCCTACATCCTCATTCATTTCAGATACACGCTATGACTTTTTGAACACAATACAATAAGCTGTAGAAACCCGCTGGCGATTCTGGGGCGTTCTCTAACAAAAAACCTCTATCTTAATAAAATGTGCTGACAATGATTTTGTTTAAGATTTGACAGTGTGGAACAAAAACATGATCTTGCCGTGTACCGCCAACTAGTAAAACAACCGCTACTACTAAAAAGATAACAAGAGATCAGGTTAAAAACACATACTGCCTCTTTGCTAAGGATCTCTCCAATGGCTGTGGAGTCCAGCGGCACTTCTCTTCGTTCTTTCACAGTCTCCTCAACCCGCTCCATCCACCCTATCATCTCATCCAGGCCGTCCTGGACACTCATAGAGCGGGTCAGGGTGATCTGCAGCTTTTCGTTGCGGTCGCTCACGGACTTAGAGAGGTTATCATACCGTTCCACTATGTCATCTGGAGTGCACGGTAGGTTGAAACAAAGGTACAAAAACATAAAACCTATAAACTTGGTATTGGCAATGAATGTAAAATGAAAATCTCACTGTCATATCACATGATCTACTATACGTGGATGGATTTTCTATTCCGTGCATAGCAAGATTCCTGAGTATCCGTGCATGACGAAACGAAAACATTGCAACAGCACTATTACACCTTTGAAAAAAGCACATTTGGACAACAGTTTCGGTGGGTTGTTGCCAACATATTTGCTGCCCAAGAAAGATCTGCTGGCTTGATAGCCTACCAACTAATACATTCCGGGAATACCATGTTTCATGTTTCCGTTGTGGTAGAAAGAAACTTATTTACCAGCTTCTTGCTGCACTTTACACAACTGCACTTTTAACTACTGAACCATCTCTCATGGTTGACATATTTAATTGTATGTGAACATTGAAAACAAACACAGCCGTATCTTTAAATACCTAAAGTATTATTTTAGTGGAAGTTCAGAATCCTTATTTGGAACCTGCCCTTACCCACTGTCTCCTGAATTTCATCTGGGTTGCTCAACATGTCTCCTTCAGAGGCAATCAAAGAGTCAGCTGTTTTGCGCAGTGTGTCTATAGCAGCCTGACGCCCTGTAGTCTGGCCTTGCAGGGCCTGCGGAAGAATAAAAGACAAAATAAAACCGATATTTACAGTATATATCACCAGTGTTAGGAGCTCAAACATCAAAGACAGACATTTATTACACATTCTATATTACACTTAAAGGAAAGTTTGAGATGGGAACTTCTGGGATGTTTCTGATATGATTTGTAACTAAACCCAGCAAGCTACGTATACTGAGCTCTTAGGCGCCTCTTATCTCTGCATAGGTTTGCTTTAAATCTCTGCCTCCATAGAGAGACATGTTTGGGTGCATGACTGTATTTCTATCAGTCTGCTAACTCTCTAGCACGTGTAAGCCAACAGCTACACTGTACGGCTTGGACCATGTTGTCATCCTATTAGCTGTATATAACTGTAAGTAACCCAAGCCAAGTGTTGCTTTGAAATGTAAAAACAGAGCTATAAATAGCTTGGTTGTTTTAAAGTTGAGTGGAAAGACTGTATATGGCAAGAAAGGGCTGCAGTGTAATGGCATTACTGCCAACTTAATACTCATAATAGTCTTTCACTCATGAAAAACAAATGTTAAACATTCTTATTGAACATTGCAATGGGTTATTGGTCCGTTGATTATATTTGAAACAAGGTAGTATCATAACACAATCTCAGTCAAGACAAACATGAAATCATTACAAAATTAACATAACATAAGACAATGGCCTCTTATCACTATACATTATAAACCTAAATATACATAACTTGTCCTGACGCTATCGCCCTACTGTATTCTTCAGGATAACATTACGATCATTAATATGTGTTTGCAGTGGTCCATGCCTTTGTGTCCTCCAACTGTTTCTGTAGTGTTTGGGGGTCAGCAGCGATGGCCACCGACTGCTGCCGTCTCGCCTCTTCCTCAGAGCTGTTGAGCCATTGGAGGAGACCACCGGACGCGTCTTCATACTTCTTGTACTTGCCAACTACATCTTTTAGGTTGCTGCCAAGCTGATTGCACTGAAACCAATAGGTGGCAATGACAACTTAGTCTGAATACAGTAAAAGCCAGCAATATAATGCCATACAATGCAATTACAATTAGACATTTGAGTGTTGGCATTATCATTTGCTTGATAATCTGATGCATAGAACTATATTATAACGGTGTGGTGTCATTTTCTGTAAGGTTAACTGCTGCCACCATGTGGCTAAAGGCAGACATTGCACCCTCCACAGATCCCTGACAAACGGCACACTCTAGTACCTGAGAATACAGCGCTTTGTAGCGGCTAGCCGCCGCATCCAGCTGATCCTTGACTGCAGCGCAGGTTCCGGAAGTATCCACGTGAAGCTGGTCATTTGTCCCTGCGGCCTCAGCACTGCCGCAGGCTTTAGCCACTTCCAGCACCTTCTGGCCCGAGATAGTGATGAAACGGAGGTCCCCCTTGTGGCAGATCACGTCCTCCGAGAAGCTCTTCTGCCGCTGAAGCTTCTCGCTGAGGAGACGGAGGCAGTCTGCGGGCGTGCCCAGCTCCTGCACCTGTCCCTCAGCCTGCTCCAACCACGCCTCAAACTCCCCGCAGTCGCCACGGAAGGTCTTCAGCTCCTCCTGGACGCACTGCACCTGCTTCATCTGCTGCTCAGCCAGCGTCAGGGAGGCTTCATAGCACCCCCTAAGCTCCTGGATGTCCCCCTGAAGCTTGTCCTTCGCCGCCGGGGAGAGCATGGGGCCCTGCTTGTCCAGCAGGGCCTGAGCACTCTGGGTGGCTGTGAGCAGGTCCTGCTGCTGGGATAGGATCTGCTGGTGACGGGCCTGCAGACAGCACACGCACGCACACACACAATCACACACACACACACACGCACACGATGGTGAGATACAATCTGTCAGACTTAGTAAAACTATCCAAAGATAAGCTTTGGAAAGATTACATTAGTTTTTTTATTGATTTGACCAAGTTTTGAGATGCATTATGTGTATGTTCGTCCATCCATCCATCAATCTAATCCTATTTGATTATTGTATAATATACAGTACTCTATATGCTATACCAGAGACATGATTAACTTTTTATCTTATTTATTTGTGAGGCAAAGCGATGAATACAATGGGTTTGTATTCACACTAATGGATTCACCATTCAAGTTTTGGAGCTAGCAACAAGCAGCAAACACACTGCACCTTGACCCTGTCGTACTGCTTGTCAAGGTCCAGGGATGGAGAGTCCTTCCCGCCGCTTTCCTTGGCAGAATCAACGTGGGTGATCTGCGTAGCATTTCCATTGGCATTGTCATCCTCTCCCGACTGCGTATTGGCTGAGGATTCGTCCAGCGCGTTCCCGTTCTGTTGGCTGACCTGTGCTGTTTGTTCGGGCCCTGGCTCTCTGTCACTTCCTATGTTGGAGATCCAGTCCAGGAGGCCCTCGATTCTGCTCTTGCTTTCTTCCAGCTGTTCAACGGCAGCAGCCTGAACACAGAAACCCACCAGAGGTTAGAGGGCTGCACCATATGCTGCTATAAGCAACAAGTACAAGTCTGTAGCTCGCTGGCCTGTGTGCCACGGCTTTTTGCTGCATAGTAGACATCATATGGATAAGGCCAGGATAGGAGCACAAGAAATACACTAAAACTAGATTTAAACATCAGAGGCATTACAGCATTGTGACATCATCTGTGTTACAGTGATGACAGGAGAAAATGGGACTCTTGACCTTCTCGCTCTCCTGCTTGATCGCAGTGGTAACGACCTTCTCCAAGTCTTTCCTGGACTCCTCCGCCCGCAGGTCGATGAGCTTGGCTTTGCTCTTGGCCTCCTCCAGTTTGCTCTCGATGGCGGCCACCTGCTCCTGAGACAGCTTGCTGCGGTTCTCCTCCAGAAAGCTCTTAATGCCGCTGATAGCATCGTTCAGGTCAGTGGCATTGGTCAGCACTTCCCTCTGCAAGGCCTACAGGCGGCATGATAAGAATGAAGGAAAGCATGTGTTACACAAGACTTGTATGATGCCTAAGTGATACAGCATGTGTGGCTATGGCAGCTCTCGACTCCACCTGGTGTTTTTGCTGGTACTGCTGTAGGTCACTGACAGTCTCTGTATTCTCAGTCTCCTGCTGGTGACCGAGCAGGCGGTTCTCTGTCAGGGTGAGATTCTCACACAGCTCCTCCAACTTGCTAGAGAACTCCTTGAGTTTCTCTGTTGCACACTGGACCACATACAAAACATTATGTTAACGGTACGCATACGTTCCCAAAGACGGCGGCACACAGATTTGGCGTAGTTTAAGACAGATGTAGGGGATTATAACATATTTTTAGACAAATCTTTTCTTCTAAACCTGGTATGCTGTAAACATGCTTGCCATTCACATTAGACTCGTGATATTCTGTTAGGTTAGTGATGTGTTAGTGAGGATGTTGTAGAGCAAAGCTTCCCAATAAATTGGGTGCATTTTGTCCAATGTTAATTGTTCAGTGGTGTCTTGAGACCTGAAAAACACAACCGATAAAATGTTAGGACATACATTAGGTCTGACCAAGCATTTGGTCATGCAACATTGTCATTGCAGTATGAAGATTGACTACCTGATAATGTCAATTGAGCATAGTTTATTGACTTATCGTTATTTTTCATATTTGGTTTCAGATACATTCATTTGTACTGATAAGTGATTTTGAATGTAAATTATTTACTGCTTAAAATAATACAGATGTCTGAAAGTTCACATCTCAAATGCTTACCTGTCCACAATGAAATATAAACATGCATAATAACCATTCATTATTCATGCTGTCACTGCTGAGGCATAACATACTGTTATAACAGTTAGCTTTATTGATAAAAGCACATATGGTAGTTCATATATATCCAGACCTTCTGCTGGCTCTCTTGCTCCCTAGCCTCCATGAGACTTTCCAGGGTGTCCTTCCGGGCAGCCAGCTTTTCTGCCTGTTCCCTGAATGCCCTCTGGGTGCTGGTCAATAGCACGAGGAGCGCTTTGCTCTGCGCAGGGCTCAAGAACTGGGTGTGCTCGGAAATGAAGTATTGAACGTCAAGTGCCATGTCCTCTAACTCCAGTCGGGCTACTTGAAATAGCTTGTTCTCTGTGTCCTGGAATTGCAGAGGATAACAGGGGAAAATGCTAATGAAGCCTTTACAGATACGGAATATAAATGTCTAAATGTTTTAGTTTTTTGGACAACTTTTATGTTACCTTGTTCTGCTGGTAGACATGTTTCAGTCCATCCAGATCATAAGCATTTTGAAAATCCATGTCTATATTCTTTTTAATGTAGTATGCTAGTTTATGGAGGTCACTTAAAAGTTTCTGGTATGTACAGTCCAAATGCACCTGAAAATGACATAGAAAATGCTCAATACATCTACAGTCATACCAACATGCAGAAGTAAGCCTGAAAGTGAACACTGACCTTTTTGGATTCTGTTTCCTGAGTTAAAAAATGAGTTCTCTCTGCAGACATTTGGCAAACGGCAGCGAAATGTGACTTTAATTCACAAAATGCCGCCGCCAAATCTCGATGGATTTGCGTGGGGATCTGCTCATTGACAGACTTTAAGAGGATTTTTGCTTTCTCTAGATCTGCGTTAAGTACATCAGTCAGACTGGAAAGATTATATGCCAATGACTGGAAAAGAGATATTTAGTTGGAAAACATTAGTAAACGTATATGAACACAATCAAATGAAATGTAGTAACATTTAAAATGTGATTGCAATTGCTACAATAAATGCCAAAAATAATCTTCTAACCTGTGCCTCTTTAAACTGGTTATGTAGCTCCTCCAAGTTGCTGCTCAAGGGGCCCTGGGCAAGAAGGTCATTTTTGATCTCTTCTAAAACATCAGCATGATCCTGTAGTGAACCAACACACTCCAAATAATCCTGGATAGAGTGTGGCTGTAGAAGAAACTTGTACAAAACAAAAAGAGACATATTTTAGAACCTGCGATCTGCTCCTCATTTAACTGCCAATTCTTACACTGCACAAACTATATCTACCGGTAACTGTGATTTAAAATCTAGTTAGACTTGTTTCTAATATAAATGGCTTATCTAGTGATGTAAAATCAGTGCAATAAATCTTATCAGGTGAATTTCACTTACTGCATTGATAGCCAAATTTGTTTGTTTGAAGCATAAGCAAGATCATAAATAATATTTTGTACTTATTTTGCAGTGTAAAACACACCTGTTTGACAAGTTAGCATGGGTATAATGTTGTGAGCAGTGTAGAGGTGAATGCCAGAATGTTAAAGGTATAGTAAGCAATTGTAAGATAATAAACTTTTTGTCAAATTCACCAAACATATCCAGTCCGCTATCTTACCATTATTTGTGTGTGCTGAAAGTAACCCAGTACTTCTACACAGCCCTGGCTCCATAAATAGGAACATAAACAAAGTGGTGCAGGTCGCACCACACAACAACAATATCCTAGCCTTCACAATGCGTTTCTAATGTGTGGGGTGGAGCTTCTGAAGAAGCCCCCTATGGCATTGAAGGGAGATGTGTTTTTGTTTTGATAGAGTTCAAATAACAAGCTTTTTTCCAGAATTACTTACTATACCTTTAACACAGGTGGGAAAGGGGATTGTGGAAGATCGGACTGTAAAGCCCACAATATACTTGCTTTTAATTACGCGTCCGCGTACGCCTACGCAAGATTACCAGGCGTACTGGGTGCGTATCCTGCGTTCCTTTGGAGCGTAGTTTGTGCACGTCCTCAGAAATTAACGCTACGCGTAAGCATTATGTGATGCAGCACACGAATATGGGGACAGAATATCAGGATGGACAGACAGATCAACAAAGAACAACAATGGCTGGAAGTTTCAAAGATAAGTTAGTAGAGCTAGTCCGCAATTACCAATATCAATATGATGTCGCCATCATATTGACACTTTGACATGTTGGTTATTGTTGTTTAAATTCTTAGGTAGTCAAGGAAGATATTCCGGTTTCAGCCAGGGATGATTCGGCCCTGATCTGCCCCCTACAGGATATATACAATAAATCCTCTAAGCACACGCAAGGTACGCAGGTAAGTATATGAACTTTCGCGATGCAGCCGCTTGTCTATGTGTACGGGTTGCACAAAAGCAAGTATATCGGGACTTAACCTTAAAAAATAACACTACATTTACCATGTGATTTAACTTGACATCCTTGTTAGGTGATTGGGTGTGGGCCAATGCCTGCTGAATGGTTTTGTGAGAGCAACACAAGTTGGCTTCATCCTCTGCCAGCTCAGCCTCCTCCTCTGAACTCTCCTCCTTGATGCTCTCCAGAACGTGGCTTCTCTCCTCCTGAGATTCTTCCCCCAGAACCTTGTGCAGGCTCTGCACCACCTCCTGCAGCAACAATGGGTCTTGGTTTGGAGATATGCTCTTAAGCAGCTGCAGCAGTTGAGACTGGATGTTTTGCGGATCAGACTGCTTTGTGTCTTTTACTTCCGGGGGAATCCAACCCTGGATCTCTGGGTCATTATTACTTGAACTGACCACATCCATGACACGTTGTGTGCTGGTTTTCATAAGCCTATGGCCTGTGTCTTTTTCCTCCAGGTCACCTTTCTCAGACCACTGTGGTATCTCATGACCTGCAGTGGTAACATCTGCATGTCTGCCACTCGTTATTAAGTCCTCCATAGCACCCCCTACAGTAAACTTAATCTTGTTCTCTGCATCAGACTTTAGACCATTACAAACTTTGACAGTTCGGACAGAATCAGGTGTAATGTTAACTTGTGATGGCACATCCCTGACTAACTCTGGATTATCAGCCCAACCGCATACATCTAATTTTATTTCATTTGCCGAAGGCTCTAAATCTAATACCAAGGATGGAATTGAACAGGAGACCCCTTGAGCGAGACTTGCGTTCCGTTTGATGTCACTTACATCTGGTGTCTGTGAGTTTGTAGATAAGGACACCTCCTCAAAACCAGGGGCTGAGGAAAAGTAATTGTGTTGTCTCTCTGGGGAAACATGCATGTTAATAGGCTCATCTGATTCAATCTCACCTGCAAGCTTTTCTGTTGAACCAGACATATTGCCAAGTGTCAGCATTGACTCCTGAATAATGCGTATGGAAACATTTTCAGTAACACAGCTGCTATTATTGGAATTGTTGGGCTGAGTAAATTGAACCACTGAATACAGGGTTATATTCTCATTTGCTCGCCTCTGACCTGTTTGTGTCAACGCCATTTCAGACTCACTAAAGAGATCCCCATCTGGCCGCTGAGGTAATGCGATTACCCCGCCATCTTCTGTGACACTGTTCTCATGGTCGTCAGCAGACCGAGACGCTGAGGTAACGGCGCGTTCAGACAGATCGCCAAGTGAGGCGCGGCCTAAACCTTGGATAGGCTCACTGACCGACGACGGCCAAACAGTCACATTCTCAACTCTGCCGTCCTCCAGCAGCACATCACTATGCGATGAGGACATGCCTGAGTCACTCTGGGCGGGACTCACAGTCTGATGATCCGCCCTAAGAAAATCTTCTAGTAAACCATCTCTTGCACAAGACTGATGGGTGGAGACGGCGTGTTCATGCCGGCTCTCTATCTGTCTGTCACGCAATATGTCCAATACGGGCGCGGTTGGTGGAGCAGCATTTTGCGTGACACACTGATCGATCATATCCGTCATCCGGCTATTGACTTGGACCTGTCTGTCACAATCGCCTATCTGTGTATGTGTTCTGTCAGTTTTATTGTCTGAGTCGAGTGAGGTCACCAGTGAGCCGGCAGGCCTATGACTAATTAATGAAGAAAGCACAGCTTGTGGACCGATATCTGCACTCTGAGGTAACGGCAGATGTCCACCTTCTCTGCCTTGTTCATCGAGGGGCTCATCAGCGAGCTCAAGCACCACGACGGCAACCCTCTTCTCAGCATGATGCTGACAGCTGTTTTCAGCCTCATTCATATGTATGAATCCCTGGCGCTGGTCATTACGAGTACAATCACTGGCCATTGCCTCAGGATAAACGACAGGTTTGAATATTGTGTCTGCGTGAACCATCTGATCTACTGGCCTGCTGCAATAGGATTCAGATTGGTAGTCCTGACTGACATTAACTATAGAGTGATATTCAACATCCAAGTTTTGCTGTTTCATAAGGAGCAATGCAACGTCAGAGGAAATGCAACCATTTGATAGTGCTTGTTTAAGGACAGACACTTTGCCCTCGTTGTCCGCTACTGCACTCATTTGTTTATTAAACTGCAGAGCCAGAATCTCTAAAAATGTCTGCCCATCTACCAGGCCTTTATTGAGGGCTGCCTCTAGGTCATAGCGCCTCCCAGAGGTGACATCTAAAATGCCCCCCTCCTCTACCTGAGCTCTTAGTAGACGGAGGGCATGGTGTTGTTCACTTTCTGTCTCCCACGTCTCAGAATGTAAAACCTCTGTGCTGGTATCATTATCTGTTGGTTTACTGAACACCGAATTAAAGTTTCCGTGTGCTGTTGTTTGATGGCTAGGGATTATAGATTTTTCAAAAACCGCTACCTTTAATGGTGAGCTGGCAGTTGGGCTATTTACTGGTGATGAAGTGAAAAGGTTTGAGCTCTCTAAAGTGGCTGGAATATCGCAAAAACTACCAAGTGTCTCACTAGCTTCAAAATCTAAATTCTTTACAGCAATACCATTTTCAGAATGATTAAAACTAGTTATGTTAGTGATGCTGGTAGTTGGATTATTTACTGGTGATGAAGTGAGAAGGTTTGAGCTCTCTGAAGTGGCTGGAATATCGAGAAGACTACCAACTGTCTCACTATCTTCAAAATCTAAATTCTTTAGAGGAATATCTTTTTCAGAATGATAACAGCTAGCTATGCTAGTGAAGCTAATTAGATTCACTCCCTCTACAGACGCAGGCTGCATGGAGCTCTGGATACAATCGTAATCAACTAATAATGCATTGAATTGATCTTGTGTTTGCACTTTGTCATTAACAATGTTTTTTTCCTCTGATGTAATTTCAACCTGCCCGGGAGCAGGATAATGTAATATTTGCTCATCATTCACAAATTCATCTGCTTCCTCATTTATGTGCAACAGAATTGGGCTGTCACTTTGAAAAGACATTTCTAAATCTAGCTGTTCTGAAATACAATAATTTGAAGTTAGATGTGGAATTGGTTTTATGTTTTCACAAGCTGACGAATCATAGATGAAAAGTTTAACCATGTCAGTTAGCTGTCTATCAAGTATTACTGTCCTCTGTCCAGACTGTGGATCAATGTAACTGTTCATCATGAGGTAGGAGATGAGAAACTGCTTAATCTCTGTGGGAGAGGGGCTGTAATTTTGATCAACGTTCAGCTCACCTGTAGCATGAGAGTGCCTGTCAAGTGTGAGCTTTTTACGCATCAGCCAAGAAGAAAAGTTTACACTGAGCTGATCAAAATCAGGAGTCACCTCGGGAAATTCTATAGTTTTCAACACCTCCACTGTATGGTTATCGATGAAACCATTTTCAATAGCAGTGGTGAAGTTTACCACCTTGGATAGTTCTGGTATGTAAAAAGCTACTATCTTTTGTTGGTTGCGGTTGAGATTGCTGCTGAATTCATTAGTGATCGTCTCATGGTGTGACAACGTGGACACCGTCAGGATTTCCCCAGAGTCTGGCAATACAATACCCATAATGCCTCTTTGTTTACCAAGAACTAGCAGTGTGCTGCTACAGCTCATCAAATCACATTGAACAGCTTCATCCACTGTTAGTCTCTTCCCACTTCCCAGGTTCACTAAGTTGCTACTTGGCTTCTGTCGACTGCAACCGACACTTTCAAGATCCTTTTCAATGCAGTGCTTTGTATCTTCTATTATTTCTGGCCCTGATTTTGGGTCTGTAGTTCCATCTGCGAACGTCATTTTACTCATATTTCTTCCCACTGTCATTGATGAGATTCCATCTTGACCCTTTAAAACCAGCCTTTCCTCCTTACAAGGTGCCTCAACTGAAACATTTTCAGTGTCACTAGTCTGCCTGGTCTGTTTCTGAAGGACCTCAACAAAGAGAGAGGCAGGAATCAATCCTAATTCAAACGCCTTTTCCAATGCCAGTGCATCTCCTGTATAGCACAACCTCAACTCATCACTGTGCTCTTCTACCTCTATTAGCTTAAGGAGCAGATGTTTAGACCTGCTCTCTTCCTTTGCTGCGACTACTGCCGTGGGAGGGACAGAGAAGACGTGAGGGCTCTGAATGCTTGGTTCAAGCAGCTCTGGAAATTGATTCTGTGATGGATTACTAGCCAGATCCTGTTCCAGGGTGTTATCTGAGTCCAGACACTGCTGTAGCCCATAATGCGGAAGGCCAGATATGAAAGGCTGAGCCCTTGGGTGAATGACGTCCGTCATCCGACCACTGTGGGGAGCCTCTTCATTTTCAGTTTCCATATTGAGCATGTCTTCAAAATTCTAAGGAAAAGAAGTCAAAAGACGTCGGTGAATTCATCGCACAGCATTTCACTATCAAAACACCCATCCTTTGTGCAAAATGTGACATTCAAATTCAACTGTATTCAAAAGCAATGCAAAATGTGTACTCACCATCAGACAATAGAGTGCGTGTTAAGAGACCATGTGCACAAATGAAAAACTGTCTTGACGCAGCAGAATGAGGGACAACACAATAAAGCTATCATGCATCTGTGACTGCCACGTCCAGCGTATTGCAAAACACAGTAGGTTAGAAATCACAAAAAGAGACCTGACCCCTATGGATTCTGGTGGCCGTATGCATTGTTTTCTTACGTTGATTCCACCAGAGTCCATATGGGATTAAAAGAGACCTGAGATAGTGAAACATCAGAAAATGCATGATGACGATGATGATATTGGCACAAAGCATGTTTACAGCATACTCAAGACTCCCTAAACGCTATTATTCAAAACACGTGCTGGAAATAGAGTGGAAGTGCACCAAGGTTAGTCATGCAATTAAACAGTGTGCTGACATGACTGTCATTGTTCATTTGGAGAACAATGCAAGCCACAAACAGGGCCAGTGCAGTATCCAACCTGGTCTGCAGAGGGCGTCGGATCCACACTGTGTTGGGAGATATCAGACAAGGCTTGATTCAGAGCCTTCAGCTGCTCCTGGGCATTTTGTCTCTCCTCCTCTGTCATTCTGCAAAACATTAAATAAGGTTTCTTACTAGACTAAAGCCTTTAGCATTTAAAAGAGAACAAGGTCATGAATAGTACAGATATCCCATAAAATCGCTTACTTGTCGCTGTGTTTATTTAACATCATCTGTGTAGTCCTCAGTGCATCTGCAATTTGCTCCTTTTTAGTTACCATCTCCTCCAGAGACACCTAAAATATAAATAATAATTGTATAAATGTACACAGCGAATTAGCAACGACAGTATTTCAAGTGAGGGTCCTGATTTATAAAGCACACGTGTGCATACCATTTTTTATAATTTATTCAAATATATACTTTTCAAAGTAAAACGTCAATATGTTAAACATGTACATGTAGAGATGTATTATTTTGATAGCATGAGGAGAAACAACATAGGAACCTATAAGGACAGCTTTGACATCTCACTCTGAAAGCAGAAAAACAGTAACTTCATGATATCTTTGACAGACAGAGTAGAGGCTTTACATAATGTACACTTTTGGTGTGTGTGTATTGTGCTTGGTGAAACTTACATTGAACATGCATTTGGAATCTGTCTTGAATGTATACTGTATATTATGTCACTTTATCCAAATAATTATATTAATAATTGAGATTAATATATTTAATTTGGAAACATCATGGGTTAAAATCTGTATTATTGCCTCTTATGTTCACGAAAAGGATTATAAAGTTTGGAGCATGAAATAAAAATAACAAATAATTCAAAATATAAAGGTTTTTTTATTTAAACTTACAGTATGTACATACACGTAAACAATGCATGTCAGGAGGAGTGATGTTGTATATGATTAAGAAAGGTTTGTGTAAGCCTTTTATTTATTATTAAAAAGAAAACTGTCCAGGGTATTAGTAGAGATTGCATTGAGTATATAGAACAAAACATAAGATTCATACAAAATGCAGAGTCATAGATATTACATGTATACATGGTATTTACCTGGATGTTATTAGAGGCTTTTGTGTTGGCATTACCATCTTTCAGGAATTTACCATCATTGTTCTGGCTTTGTTTCACATTGGATACCCAGTGCAAAAGCTTGCTAACTTTATCACCATGCCCTTTCTTCTCTTCATCAACAGATCTCTAGAAAACATGAGTTTTCAAAGTGATTGTTATATTTTCTTATACCCCGTTTCATCCCATATTTACATTACAGATTCAAAGGGTTGCACTGACCCTCATTTTACAAAAGACCCCTGGACATTTTTTTTATTTTAAATATGAAAAAATAAGAACAGTGAATCAATGATATTTAGTATGAAAGAGGTTCTCAACTTTTGTTAAGCAATTTATTCTAAACATTCCTTACCTCTGTATGAGTCTAGACACACTGGTGTTCATGATACAATATTTTGGCGGCACTTCCAAATAAGCCAGAACTATTTCAACCTACAATGTTTCTCAAAAACACACACACTTCTAAAAAGACAATTACATTAATCAGCACAATGTAGTACCAAGAAATCTAAAATAGATTTCCATTAATTATATAAAAAGAATACACAATTGCTTTTTAGAGGCATAGGTAATTGAAAAATACAGAGCTTAAGAGCTTTATACTGTAAATAGTGTTATAGTATGCTTTTGAGAAACAATGGAAGTCAAAGGAGTTTGAAAATTACTAGTGTTTTTATTTTGTATAACATGTGGCTGAATACATTTTTTCATCCTACGTATGTGACTTATTCTGGTGAAGAAACTAGTGTCCCAATCATGGTCTTCATTATTTCTCTAGAATGAATTACTTAACACGGTATAACATTTATTGATGATACAGTATGTTTCCAGTCTATATGAGAGTACATGTTATTCCTATATACTATTTTTATTTATAGTAATTCAACTATACCACCTGTGTTTTGATTTGTAACTGATGGAGCACCATGCTGATAAAGGGTCTATATGTATAATTGTGTCTGCTACTAGGTGTCACACTAGGCAACAGCATATCAGACCAAAACAAATGCTTGGTGGGCCACACATACACATACACACACTTACACTACATGCACACACAGCCAGTCCAGTTAAGAAAACAAATAACAGAGGAGCTCGGATTACAACACAGAAGTATGATGTCATTCTCTGCCCAGGATGCAGCTACTTCACTGTATTTTTACATACATTTGTCTGCTGCTATATTTATTTTTAAAACATCATATGACCTTTAATATGTATTATTGTATTACATACATTTCACACTAAAGTACATGTGTTTTTTACTACACGTACAGCATCTCCAATATGTTCACAGTTGTCTATAACCAAAAAAGTACAAAAATAGTAATTAATTTTCTCTGCTCGCTATTTGGACAACAATATTTACAGGTGCTGATACGTCCAAATATACTGGATTGGAGACTTGGCCACATCACCGTAACTCTTTGTAGCCTCTAGTAACCTCAGCCCAGTGTGGCTGTCATAGACACTTCTTTCAAGTGCCTCTTTGAATGAGATTCGTCTCCTCGTCTTTGGACAGGTTATGATTTTGGTGTTGGATTTTTCATTTTTCACTTGGGAGACAATAGCTTTGTCAAGAAGAAAGCTCTGACTAACTTCCTCCAGTGATATTCTGTTGTGTGTCTCAGGGTTTATCAATCCTCCAGTGAGGAGCTGGAATTCAAGGCAGTTAAGACCTATATCTTTTGGAAAGAGATTTTCCTGAATAGCCTGAGCAACAGATATTTTCTTTGCCGTCTTGGGATTAGTGATTCCATAATATGCTTGCTCGTAATGCTGGAGCTGATGAGCAAATGACTCGTCTACAAGACCTCTTTTTAGAGCTTCTGTGACTGTAGTTATCTCTCCGGAACAGGGATCACAGATGCCTCCGGTGCAAGCCTGGGCCTCCAACAACCTCAGGCAAGTAACTCTGTCAATGAGGCTCAGCTGGAGAGCTTGAAAAACTGACAGGCGCTTCTTTTGGTTGACATCCCACAGGCCAGCGATTGGACTGTTAACATCCTCGACGACCACCATTCTGGAGAATATTATATCTGCTAGCTCAAATATACTGAGGTTTCCACTGCGATAGCTCATAAGCTCTGAGGTTTCAAGGAACCTCTGGCTTAGAGCGGTTTCAACGCAAAATTGTCGACCACTTTTGAGGTCAACAAGGATGTGACGTGGGCTTCCGTCTGTATTAACGGTGGACCTTTCCTGCCATTCGCTGTCTTGCTGTGATAGGAACAGGTAGGTCTTCTTGTCGATGCGCTTCCCCTTGTAGGCTTCATACGCTGACATTTCCAGGCCACTGCTGCTACTGACAACAGTTATTCTATGAGAGCTCCTGAGTGTCATACTGAACAGATGTCTGTCTCCAAATGGGAAAAGATAAACTTCACCATCAGCATCATACACACAATACTTGAGCATTTCACTGTAGTATGCTTTTTGTCCACTGCAAGCATTGTGGAATCCCCTAGGATTACTGATTGGTTCATAAAGACTTTGTAAGGTGGCTGTTTTCAAAAGGCCCGCATCAACCGCAATGTTTACAGGGACTCTAACAAGCTCAGGGATGATCACTCCTCCAGCAGCTATTTGGGCTTCAAGGAGTTTCTTTCCCTTTTGTCTATCAACAATTCTTTCCTCCATTGCCTGAACTAAAGATAGTTGTTTGCCACTATGGTTATAGCCAGTAAAAGCTTTCTCAGCATCCATGAGTTTGTCTTTTAGGTGAGTGTCCAGGAGGCCTATCTCCAGAGCTTCATGAACAGTGTGTATATTTCCTGTGGTCAGACCTATAATACCACCTGTGGCAGCCTGAACTTCCAGATAGTCAATGGCATAAGTCTTAGCTAAGATGCCTTTTTCAGCTGCTTCTAAGAAGGATATCTTTTTCTTACTTGACTCAATGTAAACCCCAGCAATAGCAGTGGGTTTGCTCATGAAGTGGGCAAGCGATGCCTGAATCTCCTCCATTGAGGTAAGACCCATTTCAAATTTCTGCAAAACCTCTTGGCTTAAAAGCTTAAATTGTATTAACTTTTTAAGACTTATACTGCCTCTGAGCCCCGTCAACGTGTACGAGGACAAACTGGAGTGTGTCACACTCTGCTTTCCATAACTGTCAGCTGTGCTCTCTTTCAATGTATGGGCAGGATGAGAGACGTTCATGGGCACATCTCTGGATGCTTTTGGTATTTCATAAATGCTGCTGCCAGTCTGACCACCCACTGACAAGGACACATTTTTTGTTGTTATCGTCATAGAATTGTATGTTTGTTCATGGCTCTTGTTTGAGTGTTCGTGGCTCTTGTTTGAGTCTTCCATTTTGTCTTCTTGTACTTTTTTCATCACTTGTAGTATTTTATCTTTCTTCATTGTTGCCATCTGCAATTACGACATTGGACACATTTTTAGATAAATAGGTACATAAATTACGTTTTATTATAAATAAATAATAAATGATATATGTTTAACTTAATTTACATAATTATATTGCTTTTCAATAATTATATATTATGATTCATTCATACCTCTGAAGTCATTTTGACAACCTCCTCCTCTAGCTTGCTCTTTGCACCTTCACATGAAGACACCATCTTCTGTGCTAATAACAGCTCTGTCTTCAATTTTGCAACCTGCTCGTCTTTGGCACACTTGTGGCCGAGTTCACTCTTCACCGCCACTTCATTCTTCCTCTTTTCTGTCTTCACCATAACCTCCAGATTTAAAAGCTTTTCCTGAAGACTTTTGACCTCCTTGATGTAGGACATGATCTGTTCATTGAGGGACAATGCTTCCCGTTCTTTCATAATCAGTTTCTGCTCAGTCTCTGTCAGCATCTGTTTAAGCTTTGTAACCTCCTTTGAGGATGCACTGTTGACGCTTTCAAGAAGACCAATGTTGTAGCTAAGTTTAGCTTTGTCTTCTTCTAAGAGAGCATTTTGAGCTTTAGACTTTAACAGATCACTACTGAGAGAGGCTCTTTCCTGCTGCAACTTGTCCATTTGAATTTGTACCTGATATAACTGCTGTTCAGCTTCTTGCTTTACTGTCATTGTGTTCTCACTTAATGCTTTAATTTGTTCAATGTCATGTTTCAATGGTGTGCCATGCATCTCCACATGGCTCTGTGCATGTTCTTTCACTTTCTTCTCAATTTCACATTTCATTTCGGTTTGCTGTAAAATAAGCTTTTGCTCCATTTCAGTCTGCACCAGCAGCAACTGCCTCTCATAGCCATTCCTTTGCAGATCTAGTTTGCTTTTCAGGTCTTCCAGCATTTGCTTACAGTTCCCAAGTTGCTGCTCCAGCTGTTGGGCCCTGAGCTGAAGGCCGGAACTTTCATTTTGCTTCTGCTTGGCCTCTTGCTGAGCGTAGTCCAATTTTTCTTTCAGTACTGTGACTTCTGATCCCAATACATTACATTTATTTTGGGCTTCACCTCGCTCTTTCTGAAGCACTGTGATTTCATGCTTTAGGTTTGATGTGGTTTTATCAACGTTACAATTTATTTCCTTCACTGTTAATTTACTTTTATGAAGCTCAGCCTCCAGTTCTGTTATTTTGGACTGTTTAGTCTTTCTTTCTTGTGTCTCTCTAGCAAGTTCCTCTCTCACTCTTTTCAGGGCAGCACTCAGCTCTTCAAGCTCTAATTTTAAGTTGTCCAGTTTTTGGTCTGCTACTTTCTTATCCCTCTGAAGAGTATTTATCTCCTGATTTAGACTTGCTACCATTTTTTCGGAGCTTCCAGTGACACCTTTAATACTCCGGTTACATTTTAAAAGCTCAGCCTCTAATGCTTTTACCTTACTGAGGTAATGTTGACTTTCAGATGATTCCTTTTGAAGTTCTGTAGTTGTTTTCTTTAACATTGCATTCAATTTGTTCACTTCTACCATTTGGTCCTGTTTATTTTGTTTGACGAGATTCCTCTCCGTGCAAACTGAGTTAATCTCTGCTTTAAGATTTTTTATTTCATTCTCATAATTGGTGAGGTTTTGGGAGAGTGCTTTATTGTTATTTTGCAGTTCAGCAATAATTTTGACCTCTTCATTGTAGTCCCTTAATTTGATTTGAAGCTCATGGGAGGTCTGGGATTTCTTAACCAACTCCTCTTCAATTATGCTAACCTGTGATTTAGCACTCTCAACCTGAGATTTTAAAATTCTTATTTGCTGATCCTTGCTTTCAATTTCAGCAGTTACCTTATCAAGCTGAGCTCTAACATTCTTCGTGTTGTTTTCCATCTTCATGTTAACTGTGTTTAGCTCGTCTATTTGCTTCTGCAACTGGGAGACTAACAATGCAGTTGTCTGGAGCTCAGCTTCAATGTTTTTACATTTGAGTTGGGCTTCTTGCTCAGATATTTTCTTAAATGTAACTTCATCCTTAGCTTTTTGATACTGCTGTTTCACACTTTCTATTTCAGCTTTTAACGACTTAATTTTTTGTTCTGCGTATAGTTTATCTTTCTGTAATGAATCAGTACTTATCTGAAGCCCTCTAACTTCATTTTCTAGTAACATATTATTTCTTGATAGTTCGCTATACTTGGATTTCATCTGATCTATTTCTGTCTGTTTGGCTAATAGGTCTTCCTCTAAACTTTGCATTATGTGATTGCTTTCCTGCTCTATAGAACTTTTTCTCAGAAGCTTTTCTTGGCTGATATTCAGCTGCTCTTTAAAGCCTTCCACTTCAGTGTTATGGAAAACTATTTTCTGTTCTAATGAAGATTTATCCCTCTGGAGTGATTTGATTTGCTCTTGAAGTGTGTACATTGACCTTTTTGTGTCTAATGTTTCCCTTCTGAGCTCTTCTACATGTTTTCTCATGTTGGTTCTTTCTGACTCCAAGTCCACTTGAAGCTTCTTTAATCTAGTATTGCTCTCTTCCAAAAGGTCTTTAAAATGCTTTGCCTCCTTCTCAAACATGTTTTTATGTACAACCACAGAATTCAGCTCTGACTTGAGTGTCTTGATCTCCATTTCAGCTCTTTTCTTGACTATGGTCAATTCTTCTAGGTTACGCTGAAGGAGGTTCGTATCCATGTCTGCAGAGACTAGCTGAGCATTGCTGTTTTCTTCAACTGCAGCTGCCTCAGCCTCCTCCTTGACCTTAAGTTCTCTCAGCAGGACACGGCCATGCTTCTCAAGGTCCTGAACATCTTTATCTTTTCTTTTCAAGTGCTCTTCCAGTTTCTTGCGGGCCATGGTACTTTCCTCAATGTTCTTCTTTAAAATATGTAGACCCTCCTCCAATGAAGAACGTTTAGCTTCTGACTGCTGAACTAACTGCCGTGTGCGACTTAGTTCCTGCTCAATGGCAGCTTTGTCTTTTAATGCCATTTCTAATTCTCGGCGATGCTGATTTGTCTCACGTTCAAACTTTGATTTCTGAATATTTAAATCATTGTAGTTCCTCTTCTGTGCCTCTACTTCTGATTTGAACTTCTCCAGCTGTACTTGTCGTTCAACCAGTGCAACCTCTAGTTCCTGTACCTTTTGCCGGAGTTGACTAATCTCCTTTTCTCCTGCAGCATTTTGGAGCTGTATGCTTTCTGTCCTTTTTGCGTATTTGGTTCTTTCAAGAGCCGTTCTGCTCTATAATGCAAAAAATAAGTTAACCACTACTCTCATCTTCAGAAACCTCTTAGAAAGCGTTGTGTACTTTTATTTGTGTACCGTCACCAAGCTGTTGCCACACTGTGGAAATCTCTCTAGGAATTTGTGTGATTGGGGCTCTTATTTACCTTTCCTCAGTTATTGCTAAGATTTTAAAATGTGTGCCGATTCAGCATATTGTAACTGAATATATGATTAAATTGCAATAGAAAAGACTATATTATAAATTATCCTTGATATCACGTCCCAAAATATGATTTGTTAAGACCTGTTAAATAAAATTGAAAACCCCAAATGCCACAAATCCATGTGAGACAACATTTTCCACCAAAAAAAAAACAAAAAACAACAACAGACACATACCTTGACTGGAAATCATCTACAGTAAAGAGAGCAGTAACCCACCACAGAAGCAATGATCAAGCATTTCCTCTTCCAAGCAGTTTTGAACCACCACCATAATGGAATTCTTGCACATCACATACACACCACATTTTCATGCTATGAATATTTAAGTTTGAATTTGAAAACTAATTATTTATGGTTTCATATCTAGCAAAGCATTGTGGCCTATCACATCTATTGTCTTAGATATGTACCTTTGCAATTCAGTTTAACTGGAAAACCTGTCTTTAACTGCTTTGACGTAAAGCAAATTGTTTCACACATTAAGAAAATGACATAATAATACATACTATAAAACTAACTAAACACAATCCCACTTCCCTATCCAACCAATTGAAACCTAACGTAATGATGACAAAACATGTTACACACACACACACACACACACACAGTATATACACTGTATTAGCAAGCTTCATATTTCATATTAGACTGAAATATGTATATAAAAACAAAGCATTGCATTGAAGTAAAAAAAAGAACAATAATCCAATGCTCAATGCCAAAACAAATGTGTCAATCTGTCATGCTGAAAGCTATTTGAGAAGCATTAAGTAAAACAATAAAATCCCATATTTGCTTTAATATGGGATGCAGAAAAACAAAGTCCCACTGAATCAGTTTTTAAATAGGATTCCTTACCTCCTCATCTTCGGTTCTCCTCAGTGTTTCACTGGCAAACTTCACAAACTGTGTCATTAGCGTAACTAGCGTAGTGTAGCGAGTTCGCAGATCCATGAACTGGTACAGTACACACAAATGAGATTGCATCAGCATGGAGAACACACTCAATGCTGATTTCATTGTGAAAAACATGTTTCACCTCTTGCTGTATTGCATCAGAAGAGCTTTGCATTCTCCGTTTTTTGAGCGGCGATTTGTGCTGGGAGTCCAGCATTGCTCTGTAGGTCATCAGCTGCAGCTCATAATCCTGAATTGAGAGTAGAATATACTCATTATCTGAATGTAAGTACAATTTAGTTCATCAAGTGCAACTATGTAACCAAAAGTCAATATCTGTCAATATGCAATACAATATTTTATCATGTCTGCTTACTTTAATCGCAGATGAGTATTGCTCTGAGTACTTTTGGCATTCTTCAATCCTGTTCTGTTTTTGCTCAATTTCAGACACAAGGACCTGGAAAACACATTAAAGGAGTCATTTCATGCACCTTTTCACTTGTTGACACATTTCATTGACTCCCCAATACAATGTACTGTAGTTGACAAGTTTAGGTGAAAATAACACACAGATTATGTGGAATAGCATAACCACAACTCTCAGATAAAGGTCTGTTTTCAGTGACTGTTGCTTTAAAATAGAGATGCACCGATTGATCGGACACCAATCAGAATTGGCCAGTTGCCGATCGCGGGTTTTGGAGCAAAACCGGACGGTTTTTCAAAACATTTCAGCCGGTCTGTGTTCCGGTAGCCTAACACATTTCTTGGTGTGGAAATTAAAATGTGTGTCCAAAATAGATGTCACGTAAGCTTCTCAGTAAATTTATTTTAATACAGAGAATACACACTTTGAGCGTCAATATCTAGCAAGAAAAACAGAGCAAAACCATTGGTATTGTAGCCTATTGTTCATCTTACTGTAAAAAATAAATTACATGGCTTATTTTTCAGTTAGCATACTTCACAGCCAATCTTTACCGTACAGCGACAGTCATGTTGTCTCTGTTTTGATGACTCGCAGGTGGTGACGCAGGGTGTAGATTATCCTACTGGTGGCGACAGTTCGATTACACATGGCTCGAAGAT
>JAODUK010000007.1:3529263-3546372 GCA_027564635.1 Typhlichthys eigenmanni
ACTATAATGTTACTGTCTAATGCATTTGAATGGTTTCTTTTTCTGTTGCAATACTTTGGGGCAACCTGAAATTGGTCCATAATGATAAAAAACAAAATCAGATATTCTTTCAAATCAAAGCTGTCAGTCTGCGCTTCAATAATGTAGCAATTTCATATTAAAAGTTATTAGATTTAAAGAAAATATAAATTGTAGTGATGGATTTTCTGTCACAATTAGTGATATGTAGTGCACCTTGTAATGTTTGTTTATTAATGTTCCTGAGGAGAGCGAGGTCAAGCATTCTGCTCTTTGAAGAATGGACAACATTTGGTCAGCATTTTCCATCCTCATCGCTCATAGAGTGTCTCGCCCCCAAACCATTAAGCTGTATCTGGTTAAAAAGGAATAAAAAAAGAATTAAAGAAATAAATAATACTAAATGAAATCCTTGTCAACCTCAGGTTTCCTTGAGGATGTCGCCAGACCCATTTGTCATCTCACGATGACGTTAAAATCTAAAGATAGTAATAGCTTTGTAACCCTATAGTAGTGCATTGAGACCTGTTATGACACTGGCTTCCAGAGTCACTAAGCTTGGAGGGCTAACACTGATCTGGTGTACACAGTCGGATAAGAGTGGCTCCAGGGGACCACAAGTCAGCAGGATAAATGGCCTGGGCAGGGACCTTCATCACTCTATATTCACTCTTGGCCATGTGAGCGATAATGTTACAAGCTTCCTGCGGTCCAGCATGCGGACAAAACCTTTTTCCATTTTCCTCAATTGTGGGAATTTATATTGTGCACAGTAAGACACAATATAAATGGTTAAAGCTACAGAATAATCATTTTTGTGAAAGCCGTTGCACCCTTGGGAAAGGTGGGGAAAGCTTTTTCACCCACTGTCCTCTTGTGGCCAAAACAATGCACACACATTAAGATTTTTTTTTTTTTATTAATTAGTAAGTGTTTAATTTAATTAATTTAGTAGTCTAGTTGAATCCTACCTTGCCTTTGTCACGCATAGATCCTTTGCCAAGGATTGACATCTTTGCTCCTGTTTCTTCTTGAAGTCTTTTCATGGAATTTCCCCTTGGCCCAAGAAGCTTCCCAACAAAATTAAACTGTAACAAGGAAATAAAATCAACACGCCGGAATAAAGTAAACAATTTGCATTTCTTGTGTTTTATGTGAGGAACTGGATTTGCATTGTGGAATGCAGAATCAACACCAAAAATAAGTCTTGATGATTGATTCAGGTTCAGTTCTTGGCACAGTTTTAAATGGAATAAAAATTAAAAGAACAATGTCCCTCTACAGCAGGGCTATTCAAATCCGGTCCTGGAGGGCCGCACCCTGCATGTTTTAGATCTCTCCCTGCTCCAACACTCCTGATTCAAGGTTGTTAGAAGCCTGATAATGACCCGTTCATTTGAATCAGGTGTGTTGGTTGCTCTACAGGTTAAACGCAGGCTACTGGAGCTGAAATTTGCTATTGGTTGACTATTTTAATGATGTCAAATAAACAATGACATGTAATTGAGTGCAGGGTTTGTTAATGCCCCTACTGTGAGCAGGGTTGGGGCGTTAACACGGAATGTGATGGACATATCTGCTGCACTCAATCAGTTTGAATCTCTTAACTGGATAAACATACTCTTTAACTCTAACAGGTGTACTTGCCTTTGCTACAAAATAATCAATATACTCCAATCTTGGAATTTCATGCATATAATCAAGTGAGACTCTGTAATAAATAGGTATAATTACACCCATGCAGCAGTTAAACAGGGAGAATACAGATAGAGCTCTCCACTGAGATATGGCATAACGTCTGCCTCTGCATGTCTTTTAGTTAAATAGTCAATTAGTCATAAATACATTGTATTCAAGGTAATCAATGATGCAAAGAAAGAGGGTGGGGATGCCCAGAACATGGGCACAAGCCAATAACGTTTCAGGAAATGTTCCAGAGGTCAATGCCAACATAAAGTGTGAAATAATGACTTTCATCCCATCGGGAAATTTAGAAATTCTATCTAGATGACAAAATCAGATGTCTGCCTCAAGGCACTTTAGACAATTGATCTACTTGTTTGTTTTTTCTGACTCAACATCTCCTACTGCATTGCACCAAACTTCACAAATTCCTTGCATGACAAATGTGATTGTGTTTTTACTACGTGAACACTAGTGCTCTGTTCACATCGTAAAAGTTCTCGTTTCGAACAATTCAACATTGTTATGTTCTGTGGTGACGTGAGACTGACATGTACTGCTGTACACAAGTGTCGGTAAATAACAATAAAACAGAAAAGCAAATGTACCCGCTTTTGATACAGTGAATGTCATAAAGGTTATTTATCCCATGCGCTTGCGTTTCTCTTGTGAATGTGATAAATGAGTTGACCTTCTTGCTCTTAGATCAGACGATTATAAACTGCCGAGGAGAGTTGTCCAACTATTCAGCTCTCCTCTGCAAACATCAGCCTGGTCAACCCCCAAAATGATGTTAACCTTTTCACAATGAGGCCTCCCCCACTGTGGCAGAGCTACTCTATTGCCAACTGCATGCTGCTGCTAAAACTTTGACTCTTGATAACTGCACGCGCACCTTATTTTATTAACATCATTATCAAGCGTAAAGGACCATATCGCAGGTCAGGAATGTAGCAGGGGACCCATCGCAAATATCACGCAAAAAAAAAGCTCTGCTGTCCTTGTGTTGTCGCTGATGTGAGTGAATAAGGCATAAGGGACCTTAGCGGTGGTCTTTTTTCGCGGGGGTT
The DNA here is from genome assembly GCA_027564635.1 of Typhlichthys eigenmanni. Lineage (NCBI taxonomy): Eukaryota > Metazoa > Chordata > Actinopteri > Percopsiformes > Amblyopsidae > Typhlichthys > Typhlichthys eigenmanni. Next base: position 3,532,035 of record JAODUK010000007.1, read on the forward strand.
GCTTTGACGGGAATATCCTACAGCTGGCAGGGAGCTGGAGAGCAGATGGTCCTTGTGGCTGCAGTGTGAATGGACTCACTGGGTGGTAGAAGAGTGACCTGTTTTCATTAAGCTAATGAATGTCTGGAGTCACTCTTCTGCTCCATGGTGAGTGATTTGGGCCTTATAAAGGGGGCACGGTTCAGTGTTAAATGAGGTTTGAAATGCAATGCGCCCCCCCCCCCCCCCACTGTCTCAACATAACCGATAAACATGCCGATATTGGAAATTAGCGTGATGCTAATGCTACTGACACCCTCGTAGACATTTGTGACATAAAATAAAGCATTTCCATCACAAAAACAAATGCACTGTATTTCACAAAATGTGGCACTTCATCGTGAAAGAGGACTATTATGTAAATACTCCATGGTATTGTGGTGTTAATCTACATATAATCACATACTGTAGATCTATATTCAGATGTCTTTAGTAACAGCTGCATTTCAGAGTGAGAGGCTGGGGAACACAAGCGTTTTAGATTAGTTTAATTTACATGATTTAAAACCGTATCATTTTAGATCGTACAATGGGTATTTTAGAGCTACTAATCAACATTAAGAAAGACTAAAAACTATTTTAAAAGTTTGACCTCTACAGTATTATTATAATAGCATTCAAGAGACCGCCATGTGGTAATACCTTTAGGGGTCTAGGGGATAGGGCGATGTCAATCAGCACAAAATCACTGTTCTGTCTTGTTGAACATGTATGCCTCAATGCAGCCTGACCTGACTAAATATTTAATTTATTTTACTGCTGTATAATATCATAATTCCTGCAGATAACATTGCAGATGAGACATCAAAGGGGTCTGTGAAGGTGGATGTGTGATGTAATTGCATGGTGATCGACTGCCTTGTGCTATGGTACAATAGGGCCAGATAAGATCTGCATATGTCCTGAGGCAGTCATTACCAGCCTAGCCAGCTGTGCTCCTGGGGCAGACAGGTCCTGGTTGCCAGATAGGGGGATTAAATTATAAGGCAGCAGTTGGTGCTTTAAAAAACCACTGCGCTGTAGCGATGGCTACAATGCACCATAGTAGTACTGTATCAGAGATAACACAATCTAACAGAGAGGTTCCAACAGACGGCACTTCCGCATTCGATTTTTGGAAGGAGGGGGGCGACTTTTTAACCTTTATGCAGATCAGAAGACCCAGCACTCCATGCAAGTCAATGGGTCAGTACACAGATTTCACCATACTATATTGCCCATCATTTATCTCTGCGAGCGATAATGAATATTTTGAGTTTATAACATTAGTTCCCAAGTACCACAATGGTATTTCTGCAGCAAACGGTTTTGAGATAAATTGATTTTGTTTCAGGCCATGCATGGTAGATTTAGCTGCTGGGGGCTGCTGACGTCAGCCTCCACAAACCCGCTAAAGAGACCAAAAGCGTTCCATTTTTGCTCCATAGATGGTGCATTACAATGCACCATCTTTCTATCATTGTAAACTCTTTAGTAGCATTGTATTAGTTCCATATATGTTAGCATTCAAACTTGTTGATGCATAATCATGAAAAAGACATGTCATGGTTTAGCAGGCAACCCCACACTGTGTACACAAATACAGAGATTCAGTGCGTATTGTGCAAAAACAGTACAAACACTGGGCTGCATGTCGCACATCTGTACGACATAAACACCTACTAAGGAAATACTGTAAGATTTCAGTTGAAGAGACAGGCTCTTTTGTAAAAAATATTTATACTAACTGCTACATTTAATAAATTAATAAATAAATAAACGTCTTTGTTCCAAATACCATTAGTCAAAGTCCTGATGAACCAACTTAATATTCACGCTGTAAATATTAATGTAAAAATCCTCTCAGGAATAGGACACACTATTTAGACTAACAAATATATATATATATATATATATATATATATATATATACATACATACACACAAATAAAGGCAAGGCTACTTGATTTTGTATTTCAGGCTGCACCTGGGTTTCCCCATCCTCAGAAATATGTCACATATGTCATCCACTGGCCTTTATTGATTAAATTCAACCAAATGTTTCTCCAACAAATTGATAGAAAATATCTTAACAAAGCTTAATAATAGGCTTAAATTAGATAATGGGGATTATTTTACTAAGAATTGATCAGAAGCTATAAGTAGCCTATGATGTGTCATTACGTTTCCATATGATAAATTACAGTAGTTTTATAATTGCACTGAAATAACTGAAATTAAATTGTAGACTATGGCTTTAGCCGTATTTCCAGCACACTGAAATTGGCCCAGATACATGGCTCAGTACCAAAATGGTACTAAATTGGTCCCGGTACACTAGGTGGGTCAATCCCACAGATGTCACACAAATAAGGAAACAGTTTCATGTTAATTCAATTGGCTGACAAATCTTTCAGTGAGCAACTAAATTGCCACATTGGCAACTCAACAATGTAACTGTAGGAGACACAAACCAGCACCTTCTTTGTGTGGTTGAGGAATAAATATCCAACATTTCTACAGAATCTGTAGTGCTGCTTTGTCTACACCGTATGGAGACTATTAAATGGCTGGCAGGCACTCAACTGCTTCATAGCAACATTGTATTTTCTTATCTTTCAAATCTCTAGATGTTCATCTCCATAAAGGGGAGTCACACATTCAATATTTAGGGTTTGAAAGAAAACTGCAGGAACATTTTTTGAGTGCTTAAGTATAACCCCTAACCAGCACAGTGTCAGACAAAGTCATCACACAAACACTGCAATAGAGCTGTGATACTATCTTACAAGTGCTTAATTTTCATCCGCATTCTACTGTATTCAGTGCTTATCTTAGAAAAACACCCTTCCACATGATAGGTCTTTCGTTGGGACACTGGACTCTAAGGCAAACAATAATGGAGTTTTTTCTGTGGGCAGAAGTCAGCTGCTGCACTACGTAAAGGTCACAATAACTGAAGACCGATAAGATGGAAATAGAGACCCCTGAATGGACAAACCACAATATTAACCAGTGTCTACCAGCTGAATGGCTACTGTGGATAAATTATGTTCGAAACATCAACAGTGAGAAAGATGTAGCTAACATTTCTAAGCAAATCAGATAAATATGTATTGAGCAGGACTGTCTTAAATAGTCTCTACTAGACACTTACTGACAGGCCCCATCAACCATTTCAATTTCATTTTATGACGCATGGTTTTAAGACAGCAATTTTGATTTCTCTAACCAAAACTAAAATAAATCCCAGTCATAATAAAATGTATGTGCTCATTATTTTTTCTCATTTGAGAAAATACTAAAAACAATAATCTACTGTAAGTCCCTTAGTGAACATAACCGAACATCTGCTTCCATTGAAAGTGACACATCGAAGGTCTTAACCACATGTAGCTTGTAAATTATGAAATTATTGTTTAAGTTCTTGTTGACATTCAGTATCTCGGTCACTGTTTACTTTATAAATAAGACAATAAGACATATGTCAGAAACAGCATATCATGCATGATATACTGATGGCTACTGTGCAATTATGTGCAATTATATGACACATGTTTGAGAAGGGAAGGTACCTCTCACAAAGCAATACAGAAGCAAGATAGCCTACATAGCATCACCCAACAAATAACACTATTTAGGACTTACAAAAATGTTGGGGTGCACTTTATATTGTGTATTACAATATGCACTATACATGCATTACAAGATAAATTAGATTTGTATAATGCACATCACATGTACAGTATTATGTATCTTATGTAGGCCTATCTATGCCGACAAATGTTTAGCACCACAAATAAAACAGAATCTCTGAATTGTTCCTATTGTGTAACAAGCTCATTGAATAGTGATCATACTCCTTAGATTATTGAAGAAAGGTCGTATGGGTTAAGAACATGATGAGAGAAAATATCCTTAAATCAAACTAGGAATGTCGTTGCTTGGCTAACATTATAGAAATATAATGATGGTAAAAATAATTATAGAATTCCACTGAGCTGTCACAGCAGTGGGAAATTGAATTCCTATTTAGAGCAATGTTGTTTGACAGGTCTAGATCAAACTAAGTCACAGCAGCTGGAGATGAAGGTCTTAGCAGTGATGCGATGCCTTCCAGTTGATATAAATATAAACACAAAATATACTCATTTATTCATTGAATTAATAATTTCATTATTGCATTGCTAGTCACATAACTTGACTTATGGTAGTCTCAGCGTCCTACTGGGCGTCCTACTGGGTGGACAATAATTTGTAGATGAACTGGACAGGTTATTAAACATTTATTTTAATACATTTTAAGATCTCATGCTGACAACCATTGCGCTTCCACTTATACTGAGCTCAGAAAAATGATGACGCAGGAAATTTGGGTGAAATAAAATCCTGGTTTTCAGATGAGGAACTTTGAATATTTAGTCTGCTGTTCTTCCTGCACTCTTGTCAAAGAGGTACTTTACCTTAACAATCACAATTAACTATGAGTCCAGTAGCAGCATGTTTGACACTTCTGCCGTCTCTGCTTCCAGAGCAGTAATGAATGTTGTTGGACAAATACTCCATAAACTATGTCTTGGTTATGTTCGTGTACAGTAGTATCTTGTTTTAGAACAGTACACCACAGATGGGCATTGTAAACAATCTGTTCAAATACAATGTTTGAGAGTAGGAAAGGGTAAATGATTTCACTTTCGCAATTTTGCTATTTAATAATTAACTGACTTAACATACCAATTTAAAGGGCTCAGGCTTTGCACTTTAAGAAGATGAGCTAGACCACGAATACAGCTTCTGAATACCAACTTTGAGGGTGTTCTGCATTGCTAAACATCAGACTTCTGAGGCAGTGAAATTTCCCCAGTTAAGCATGGGAACACCCCTTGTGATTTATAAGGTTTTATCTGTGCATTCACATTAAAGAGATCAAAGTAAATGTATGCTAAATGTAGCTGGAGAGTGTGATCTTGCACATGCCACTTCTTTGGGCCTCAAAAAAACAGTTTACACAGAAAATCAATAACATTTTCTAGGCTGGAGTTCTGACATGTGTTAAAGATGCTAGGCCGTTAAAGTGGGGGCAACGTTTTCTCCCATATATGTTTGTGGAATACTAATGGCAAGCATGGATGTTTCATTAGAATACTAACATAACCAAAAACATTTTAGTGTCTCAGTGTAACATACTAAATTGTATGTGACTTAATTCAATGTTGCATTTGAATGTTTACTATAATCCAAGTACGATAGGCTGCTTTTTTGGTGTTTTGAAAACATAATTTGGCCTGCATCACTTCCACAATGCCCTGGACACTGTTTCCCTTCTGGGTTTCACAGCCCTCTAATCTAACATGATTTGACTAAGCTTCGCCCTACATCAGCAGACAGTTACCAGATAAAAAGGTACTCCAGGAAGAATGATGTGACATGTGATTGATGGACCAAGCTCTTCTGTGACACAATTCCCTAAAACACAAGTAACACTTACACTACTGTGTGATTTCATCTTTAAAAAATGAAGTGAATAACCCATTATAAAGACAGCACATCTATTCCCGTATGAAGGTACAAAAACTTGTTTAACCTCAATAAATGCTGAAATTAAACATAACACTTAAAAAAGGTTCTAATATAAAATGGCAGATTATAGATGGGTTATAGACGGTCTGAATCAACTGTCAAAGGTCCAATCTAATAAACTGAGCATTTCTATTGAAATTGAATCTTGGTGAAGTATTCTTTTGCCAGTTCGTTTCACAGCATTGCTTGAAAATATTCTCCCATGACAGGTGTGGGTTTGAGGCCTTAGGAGACTGGAGATATATATTGAAGAAAAAAAGACTGTGACAATCTCTAGAGATTGTGACTTTTCCTTTCTTAAAAAAAAGACAGGCAAGCAGACAGTCAGAGATATGCACAACCAAAGGATTATTTTCATCTCAAATACCAGCATTATATTTCTGTTAATTATGTTTTTTTTTAAACTTCAATAATGCTATAGTTGTCAAAATATATCCTCTTAAGTTAATTTTGAATGTAATTGGTATTTTTATTTGTTTAAGAAAAGAGCATCAATAAATGAGGAAAATAGTAAGTAAACATATCCCCCACTTTACCACATCATTTGATCGTAAAGTCAATGTATCATTCTTACTTGTGGGATTTAAAACCTTTCTGTTCTTTTATCTGGTTTCTTTGGCACAAAAACCAACATTTAGTGCTGACATTTGAGACATTGGCACAAGCACGCGCTCACGCACACACGTGGGCACACACATACAACGCTTTTCAAACACATCTTAAATGTGGGCTGGCGTTGTATTTTCTGCTAAACCAGTAATGTTGAAAATGTGTCTAACAGTTATGCTATTGTGAATGTTAAACACAAAAGATTCAATCATCTGATTTTATAAATATTTTTTTTTTTAGGATTTGTTGGGGACTGAAACTTGTAATATACATACCTTGGGATACTGTTGGACTGGAATAAGAACTCTTTCGGAGAGCTTGATGTTTTTATTACTGATGATATCTAGGTATTTCTTCACATCATTATCTTTCCTCAGACCATCTGTCTCGTACTTTTCGATCTCTGGAGGAAACAAAGTTGAAAAAGAATAACAAGGACGAATGTTAGTAGTCAACAAAAGCAAAAGAAAAAAGCTAAAGAATTGGATGTAGTTATAATCCTGTAAAATCACGGATGAGAGCTTCGCTGTCAGTTTTGTAGTGTGTACAGTGTATTGTTGTATCATGACAGACACTAACACTGAAAACTGCCAGTACAAACTACGCAACATTTCTTGGTTAGTCATTTTTGTGGTAACACTTGTAAGGAGTGATGAGTAAACACCAAAAAATGCCACATAGCTGAAAAATGAAGCTACTGTATAATATTATCACCTTGTAGGATCTCCCTGTGTCACATCTTAATTAATACTCGCCAGAAGAAAGAATCATAAATCTACAACACGCTTGCTTAACAATGCAAGATTGGCCTGAACCAGGCAAAAAGTAGAAAGGCAGAACTCCCCTGGGACAATTACATACTGCTTTTCAGACTCCAGAATGTATGCAGACTAGACCAATTAAGCATGTAAATGGTAAAAGGTCAAACAAAATATGTGTGTAGGCATGTGTATGTGTGTAGGCATGTGTATGTAACATTTTGGGTTTTCATACGTAATAACTAATAATTAACGTAATTTGTGGTAGTGGATGGAATGTCTATAATTAGTTTAAACTAACGATTTACATTGTAGTATTTATCTATTAGTAATAGCTGCTGGTAGTAGACAGAAGGCATACAGATCTCATAAGCCATGTGAAACACACACTACTCCATACTTCTTGAAGTTAACTTCATTTATTTATTATTGGTCCATGCTTTGAGTTTTTAAACCGTAGCACTGTTTCAGTTTAATGAATGTAACATAATGTCAAATAAGCAATGAACACAGCCCACAGGTTGATAAGTGGGTCGTAGAACTTTTTTTTTTGCACTTGTTGCCAATCTGTTCAGACTCATTGCTGTTCTGAGTTATGACAGCTTTTAACAGCCAGTGGTTTCTTTTTTTATTTAACATGTGTCACTCTGTAATGATGACACTATGCAAATATGTGGGTATGCTTCACTGAAATTTGTGACAGGTAATGAACATAAAGTGTATCTGTATGTATCATATGTGTCCCTGTCTATTTCCATATGATTCATATCAGGAAGCAAGAAAGTGCACTTATAACACAATTGGTTATAGGCTTCATTAAGTAACCCAAGAAACCAGTGTAGCTGTTTAAAAGACCTCACAAATTCCCTAATCCCTAAAGCCCTTATGCTAACTGCATAAACTCTGACTTCATGGTCATGATTTTTGGTTTACTGGTTTCCCAAGAGACAGAAAACCACAATTTTAAAATGTTAAAAAACACCAATAGAAATAAATCAGGATAACATTCTGGCCATGTCCTTGCAGCGTAAGCAAAATGCTAATTTATATTTACATATTTATTTTTTAGGTAGAAAGTTGTTTAGTGTCTGTATGAAATAGGTGGGAATTATTCAATATTTTTTGACATTGAAATCAATGTTCAGACAGACACGTGCAAACAGATATGAAGAAGACCAAGCTGCCAAGGTCAGTATTGCTCGGAATGAAGCCATATTGTGCTCAAGGTGATTTAGTGCTATTGCGTGAAAGCAAACAAATACAGTGTGAGTTTACACAACACAAGCAATGCTCAATCTCAGTTATATACCGTATGTTCAAGTTCGTTATTCGTGGTATTGACATTCTATCTACACTCCAACCAAACTGTACTGTAATCACAAGAATGGAACAAACACACATATTTGAAAAGCTGTATATGCAAAGAGTTACAGTGTAACTGTGTGTCATTTTGAACACAAGATGGTATGGATATGTGAAAGGGTAGGGTCTCAGTGAATTGAATAATTATGCTTTAGCTGCCACATACATGTAAGACAAGTAATTTTGCATTTATTATAAAGCAGTGGCCTCAAAATACACACTGCTAAAGATCATTTCACTAATTTAGTAGCCTCTGCCGAGATGAAGATGTTTTAATTGGTCTAACATTTGGCTGTAATAAAAAATATACATATAAATCACTTTTCACTTATCACTTTTGGGTCCGGATTAAAAAACACCACTGGTAGTTAATTTGCTCCAAATCACTGTATTCTTTTTTTGGCACCATATCAAGGTAACTAAGATTTGATTGTGCATTTCATATACAAAAATGTCCAAGTATTTATTTCCACACAGGCACATTTATATTTTTGTTTGAGATGTGAGGAATTATTACATTTAAGAAACAATTACATTTCGAGAAGGTAATTTAAGATATCATTCTATTGACAGTTTATAAACATGCCCAACCTGTGCTGGATGAGGACATCTGAAGCTTCTGCTGAGCTGGGCGACAGATGTCTGCACAGTGGGGTTTCCAGAAAATGCAGATGACAGACATAATCAAATTTCAACAGAGGCTGCTGAAAGTAATTAACCGATGGCAAGACCTCAACGCCTACTTCAATTTATTTAATTCATTCATTCATCAAAACTTTAACTTTAGATAGTATTACATTATGAAGGCTACCTGAAGACTGACAAGTATGTAATATATCTTGGTATTGAGCATTTACTTTTAATTAACCTATCCTACTCTTGACTTGTGATTTATAAAACAAACTTGCAGATTTACTGTGGAAAAACATATATAACTTTTATTAGTTGTAAAATACAATTGGCTGGTCAGTGATTATAGCTGTGACAATATAAATTACTGCATGCATCCACATAGTATATTGATTACAGCTCTACTAACTTTTGTTTATGATTCATATAATGCAAAAGTTAAATATATGTATTGTATTCTATTCTGCATCTTTGATTCAAGTGCTTATAGGTAAGAGTTGAGTCAATGAGCAGTGACAGCTATTCCATCTGCAACACAATTAACCACAACAGTGTGATTGGCAGGTGTTTCATCAACGCATTTGGACAAGGAACCTCAAGTACCAAGGGATTATAAATTCCCTCAGACAATCAAAGAACATTCATTAACATGCACTACATCTGCTCACTTCCGGGACAACTTTTCCATGTCAATATTGAACAATAGACACAGTAGCCTATATGGCCTTGGTAAATGTTGGTGTCTGTTTCGCTTTAACTTGTAAGTTGCACATAATTCTCAAGAAATACAGAATGTGTTACCTTAGTAGGCCTACTTCAAACCACAATACAAAACCAAGACATATATTTTAAAGATTCAGGTTCTGGCCAAAGAGTTTAAACTCTAATGAACCAAATAATCAATACCAAATCATTATTCCATGTGAGATGGATTTAGTTTACTGATTCAGACTCTTCAGGTGAATGTCGTCCATCTATACACATGCAAAAAGAAGAAAGCTCAGTAGACTGTTATGTTATGTGTAGCGTGCAGTATGAGTCAAGAAAGGCTGTTTTACTAATTCAGTACAATGTTTGACCTTGGAGGGCGATCATTATAGGCTGATTTTGACACTTTAGCCTATAAAAATAAAGTAGCGCTGGTTAATTACATGATTTATTACTTTACATCTCACTTTTCATCTTTGTAGCCTATACTCTGTGATGAGATTCTTATTAGTCATTAAAATATCAGGGAAAGTTTCACGTGGAAGCCGCGGTGCATTAAGCCTACAACAACCAAGACCATGCAGGGATCGAGTCAAGGACAATGTTTTAATATAGCTTAAGCCTACTATCTGACAGCCTGCTAAACTCACTGCAGTGTTTATTGCCGTTGAAGTGTGCACCAAAACAATGTTAAATTAGGCTATACATAAAAACAAAACCCACCTTCGGCGAGCAGGCGGATCGCATGAGCAAAAGAGGGGTCGAGGTTATCCTTTTCAGCCATGAGCTCAGGTAAACACTTATCCTGATGCATTGTAGAGGACCTCTTCACCGCGTGTGCAGTGCAGGTGAGACGACAGGAACAGCGGTCTTTGGAACAGTTTTAATGACGACCACAAGGAAACCAAACAATAACCTATGTCTTGATCCGCGAGATAGGGTAGGCTACTTCACAGGTCCTGGGTGAATTTAATTCATAGGTGTGAGCCCATCTCTGCGAATGTTATTCCGTCTGCACGGCACCCCGCTGAAGATTACACTCGTACTTGCTTGCAGATCGCATACGCTCCCCGCCCCTTTACATTATTGGTCATATTATCTAAGAGACGCTCCTGGCAAAAAATATTTAGAAATTAACATTGCAATCCAGGCACCGGTTTTCCAATTGTTGGACAAATCAAATTTCAGACATTTAATACATTAATGTTATTCACTGTCGATCAAATATAACGATATTTGGCAGGTGGCTTGCAGATCTCGAAGCCACACGAAAATTGCATGGTTTGAGTCGTAAATACGCAAAACATATGATAAATGCCATATGATTGCATATGTTAAGTATGAGTATGTAAGTTCCTGAAACAATTGCAACAGTAGGCCAAGGGTGCCATTGTCTGCATATCCGAATCTATCTAGCAAAACCCACTGATGTAGACCTACTGTGGGCTATACATCCGTTATTGAGTCGGGTAGGATTGATGTTGTTAACTGCCACGAGTCCATAACGCTGACAAGGTAATGTATGGGTATGTCTTCAATAAGATGTAACCTAAAATGTAGTTTTGATGGTTTATCTCAAACGAAAGTATCACTCGACTATACTTGTCGACTATCTGACGCGGTGTTGCTGTCCATGGTGCTGAACGGCCCTCACATAACATATTTCCTTCTATCTTTATTATTTGCACAAAATATTTTAAATTGAGGATACCAAGTGCAAATATGTCTAGATTATGGGGTTTTTGTCCATGTAAATGTAGCTTCACTTTCTATATTTCAGAAATAATAGAACCAAAACAATATAAGCGGTGGAAGTTTAGAGGTGACCTGCACACAATTATACACACAAAGCCACATTAAAAAGGCAAATAACCTAAAACAATTGTGGCACTACATTTTTGCCATAACAATAAAGATATGAAAAATATATATTTTGGTAGATTTTGTTACAGGATACTTATTCAATCTCACATTTCGAGTTTGGTTCATGCATACTATACTGGAAACTTCCATTACATGCGAACAGCCTAATAGTTATTAGCTATTCTTCATGTTGGCTGTCCTATCTGGTGAATTCGTACAGCTCTCTAGTGGCCAAAGCAAGACGCTGCACATTATTTACTTTTGGACTTTAATATAGGCGTGTGTGTCAGTTCCAGCCTATGCATATAGCTTGGAGGTTTATCCGCACGTTAACGGTATGAATGCAGTCCAACTGTGCATTAATTTAGCAAGGATATGCTGGCCTGGCAGTGACGTGTTAATACTTATGTAACATCTTGTAGTCAGACCGCCCACTTTGGAATTGGCCAGTAATTTGAGCATAATTTAAATACAACGAGAGGACGCACTCAACTGAAGACGTTTAATTTGGCGAGCATTTTTTACGCGTTTCTTGCGACGCCCCCTGCTCCCATGAGTGTAGTGGTCTAAAGTTTGTATGCATGATAGTGTGCAGGGGAGTTTCTGGAACCACAAGAAGGTAGCTGCCTACAATATTAGTGCAAACTTTTTAATATACAAACAGCTGTAGGTCTATATCGTAGGCTTAGTCCTCACCCACTGGCGATGTTTTGGTCAAATACAGTTACTTTTAAAGTTTGTATTCAAGAGTAAAATGGCTAAATGTTTGTCTTTCAGGCCTCCATCAAGATGAAAGCTGTAATAGTTGTGCATGGAGGAGCTTGGGCTATTCCAAATGAACTGTCGAAGAGTTCCATTGACGGAGTCAAGGCTGCTGCATGCGGAGGGTTTGCAGTCCTGAAGAACGGAGGAAGTGCATTGGATGCGGTTGAATTGGCTGTGAGGTCTATGGAAGATAACATTGTGTTTGATGCAGGTATAGGCCAAAGCAGCAGAGAATTGCAGTGTTAAGTCAAATTTAGCATGTTATGCACTTTCAGACTTTAGCACCATGCAGACATGGAAATTTCCATAAGATCACCACTTCATTAATCATTAATTTTAAATGACAATAGGCCAACAGGATACAAATGGAGATTAGAAGCTTAATAGTTGATGAATCTGACACTACAGGGCATGGTGCAGTGCTTAACGCTGATGGAGAAGTGGAGCTGGATGCCATAATCATGGATGGCAAGACGCTTGCCAGTGGAGCTGTGTCTTCAGTAAAGAACATTGCCAACCCTGTGTCTCTTGCACGCGCAGTGATGGAAAAGGTGTTTTTATTCATGCTTAGATGTTATAGAGGATATTTTGTTAGGTGACCCATCACCCAATACAACTTTATGGGATTTATTGTATTAAACGGTATTCGCTTCATCTTTTTGGTCTTTCCCTTGCATGCCACTCGGAACCCGGGAACTGGGAAGACTGACCACATGATGTTAACAGACAGAGGAGCAAACTTGTTTGCAGATAACATTGGCATGGATACTGTTCCTGCAAATGCGCTGGTGACTGAATATGAGAGAATGGAATGGGAAAAGCACAAGAAGTATGCTACGGGAGTAAAGGAGCTTTTCAATTCTCAGTGGTATGTGCAGTACAGTACAACTTTATATTAGAGTGATTTTACCTTCGGGTTATGTTTATGAAAAATATTTGTTCTAATACTTTCAGGATAGGCTCACTGTTGTTGCATATCTCCCTCTCATAACATATTCAGTGAAATTTGCCTACTGGTCAAGCATCATTGAAAAGTTCCCTTCAATTTGGTTTTTGTTTGTAGGCTATGATTTTTGTATGACGTATAGATGATATGTTCTGTTTTTCTTGCTCTAGTGGACATGATACCATTGGAGCCGTTGCGGTGGACTGTTCTGGAAATGTTGCATGTGCAACATCAACTGGCGGGATAAGAAATAAAATGGTTGGCAGAGTAGGAGACTCTCCGATCATTGGTATTGCAGTTTACTTTCTTGTCCCCTGATTAATAACCCTATTTAGTTAATGTATCATTATCACAACAAGACTTGAGGTACTATTGTATGGGAGAGATATTTTATTTTGATTCAACATGCCCTGCTGGTGTTTAATGTGGTGTAAAGTAAGCTTTTTTTATAGCTGTTTAATTGTCCACACGATATTGTGCTGGCATACCTATTGTTCCCCTTAGGTTTCTCATAGATTGTGATCATGTCATTATTTGTTTCTGTTTTAACATTCTCATGACTCAGCATCCTATAGCCTAGAATGTAAAGATAGACAACACATGCTTCTTATGTTAAGGATGTGGAGGCTATGCAGACAATGTGACTGGTGCTGTGTCTTGTACCGGCCATGGAGAGTCCATTCTTAAAGTGACATTGGCCAGACTAATAATATTTCACATGGAGCAAGGTTGAGTATCACATTTAGTGAATGTACTTACTTAATATTTTAATCACTCACAACACAAAAAAAAAAGAGAAATGTGAGAACAACTGTATGTGTTTTGACATGACTAGGCCTATTTATTTCCAGGTGACCCCTATATTTCCATGTTCCCCCCATATAGGCAAAAAGGCACCAGATGCGGTGGAGCTGTCTCTGCGATACATGGGTGATCGCGTTCAGGGGGCAGGCGGTGCCATAGCTGTTTCTGCAACAGGGGAGTGGGCAGCCAATTTTACCACAGAGAGAATGGCTTGGGCAGCTGTGCAACAAGATAGTTTGTGGTATGGCTTAGACCCAAACGAGAAAGTTAAAGAGCAATTAGCTCTATAATATTA
>JAODUK010000007.1:3546472-3580253 GCA_027564635.1 Typhlichthys eigenmanni
TGTGATTATTCTTCTGATATATATTGCTTTATAAAATATTGTCAATATATATATATATATATATATATATATATATATATATACACACACAGTATAGCACCTTTAATATAAAGAGGGAGTTGAACCATACAGTACCAATGGCCAATAGTTGTGGGCTAACGATGAGGGTGGTCGACTACGAGGTGAAGGGTTATGGGTTCTATCCCTGGCATACCTGGGCTACCTCTAAGCATAATTGATTACCTGTTCCTTGTGACTTGCATCTGTACTCACTGTATGTCGCTCTGAATAAAAGTCTCTCCTAAATGACCTTACTGTAATTGCTGGAATAAATCTAACAAAAATTAATGTAGACTGAAAGAGGCGTAACTTCTGTGCTGCCCTTGGACAACCAATTTTTCATGCTGCGCATTGGAAGTGTGTGCACATGTGTGTTTGTGGAGAGAAGGGGGTGCGTTAAGCGACATAGCGGCATAGTCATTGCCATTGTTGCATTATGAGGAGGTAGCATTTAAATTGACATGCAAGCAACAAAACATACCTAGTGGCTGTTTGGGAAGTGGCGCTGGGCTCACTGATGGCACCGATGTGCCAAGCATGGAGTCCCCGGTGACATTCACGGCTGTATCCACCGGAGGAACAGCCGCGACAGCAGGAATGCAACTGACCGTGTTGATGCCATCTACACAGCAATGTGCCTCTGGGCATGGACTCAACAGGCAGTCATCATAGTTGTACTCACAGCTCTTCCCCTGTACATGCAAAATAAACAGCCTTGAGGAAAGAAAGACATAAATAGCCTTGAGGATATAAAGGAAATTACTATAATTACACTGCAATAGTTCTTCAGCCTGCATAATTCTATAATAACAACCAAGATAACAACTGTGAATTCTAAGGACACTTTAATAACAGCAGGAAATTAAGTGCGTATGTAGCCACGCGAACAATTACCACACGTGGCCCAGGAGTTCAGGTCCGGAGGTAATTTCAAAAGAGAGCGTTTCTATTTCAGGCGCGAGAGAACGTGCGCGCACGCACAGACACACACACCGCGAAAACCTAAACATTTCCCATAATTACTGGAAAAGATGAGAAAATGTGGGAGCAGAGAGGGTAAAGGTGGGGAACGAGGCGGCGAGTCTCACCACAAATCCAGGGCGACAGAAACAGGTGTAGCCATAGCCTGGATCACTCTGAATGCATATCCCCTGGTGGCAGGGCTGAGGAAGGCACTCATTAATGTCATCCTCACAGTGAAGGCCTGTCCAACCTGCCAGGAACAAAAACCCACAGAGTGCCGTGGTGAGCACGGGCCCTCCTACTTCCACCGCCCTCTGAAGTGAATATCAATCAGATACTCCCGCATTGATTTGCTTCTTTTTGGTTCACGCACACGCACGCACGCACGCACACACACACGCGCGCACGCACATATACAGACAAGAAAAAGGCTTTCACTAAAGAGGAAGACGCCACATACATTTTAATGAGGCAAGGCGTCTTTTTATCAACGTCTTTTTTTTCCCTTTAGTACTGTATGACTGCAAATGTCTCCCTTGGGAAAATGGGTGATTCTCAATGGCTTTTGTGTTGCGTGGCTGCTATGCAGACATTCTGCTAACCTTGCGACACTATAAGCGGCCTTTCCATCTGCTAAGAGCGCAGAGTAAGAACAAAAAGGCAGCATACTGTAACTACACGAGAACTTCTTCGAGCAGAGTCTTCTAGAGCAACATTAGTACTGCGAGAGTTTTCATTTCAAACGTTTTGTGGACATGGTTTACCAGGAAATGCGTCACTACCGTGTTATGTCCTAATGAGCCTGCGTGGCACTGAGAGTTGTTGCTACTGTACCTTGACCAAAGAGTGAGCATACAGTCTTGCAACTGTTCCTGGCAAACAGGCAAACGAGCTGATTAGCCCAGCCCGACTTCAGGGTACTCCCGGAGAGCTCACAGGTTCCCTTCTGTGACTCGCCTGGCCTACAGTGGCAGACGTAGCCGTTAATCAGGTCTTCACAAATGGCACCATGGAGGCAAGGGGTCGAGCAGCATTCATTAGCATCCACTTCACAGAAGTCTCCCGTAAAACCTGGTGGGCAGCTGAAGAGACGCCGCTTCACAATTGACAACTGTCCAAATTGAATCGCAAGAATGTTTGTTTCACGCACACCCACGCTGATGCAGTGGCATGTGAACGCAGCTCATTTTGAATTCATCGTCTATAAAAACCACTTCCATTTGCGGTTTCCCCTACATAAACAATGCTCTAAGGGAAACGTACTGTATATGCATTGAAGTGCGCATAAAAGAACTGCTGTGCTAAGGCGCCAGGCAGTCCATTAAGTCAATAGATAAGTGGGAGCAGCACTCTGCTTGGAGTAGCGGTGCACCAGTACACATTAAATTATGACACGGGCCATGCAGGATCTGAGCGCGCGCGCAGAAAAGGTAAGACAATGTAATTAAATGCAAGATGCCCAGGGACCTGCTGTGTCAGATCCACACACCATTACTACAGACACTTTGTGTTTAGGTACACTTCATCCCTCACAGGACAACATGCCAGCAATTAAAAGGCAATTCACTAGCAACCACTCGAATTTAAGTTTGAGTTAAGTGATATAATATCAAACAAAATGAAATGTGTCAACATGGCAGCAATTTATTAATTATATTTATAATTAATTACAAATATTGTAAAATATACAATTCGAATTATTACTACAGTGTATTATTAATATATTGTATCTTAACCAGGTCATACAGCAGTGCATTCTGACTTGCTTCTACCATTTTCCTTTCTCATGATACAGTATCAGCTAAATTGTGCTTAGTTGATATTGTACAATAAGGTATTCTAAGTGTGTTGTACTTCTGCTAGACCATCTCACCTGCATGCAAAATGTGATCCTTCACCATCAAGGCAAGTAGCCCCATTGAAACACAGAGATGCATCTGAAGAGGCCTCTTTGCAGATGTCTACGTCAAACTCACAGCTTTTCCCAGTGTACCCATCAACACAAAAACATGCATATTTATCAGTGAGATCCACGCATGACCCTCCATTCAAACAGGGACTAGAAGAGCACTCCTGGAAAAGAGAAGATGTCAAATAAAAACAGAAGCAGCACCAGCTCTATCCAAACCTGTGACTAGACGGAGAAAAGGCATTTTTGTGTATATAACTATTTATATTATGGAAAAAAATAGATTTAACTAAGCAAGAATGTCTAGATTATTCGATTCACAGTATGTTACGGGAGAAGAAAGCAACTCAATGTTCTCCAGAGTCCAGTAGAAGTGGTGCGAGGTGTTAAATCAATGAGGCATAAGGCTAAACCAATTTGATTTTATCAGGTATTTGCACAATGATTTCTTGATAATGGTAGTTCAACTGACATCTAGCTGACAAAAATCCAAAACAATCAATATAGTTTGTGATACCTAAAGCCATGCAGAGCTAGCAAAACTCCCGGAAGGCTTTCCTGTGAATTCAACTCTATAAAAGCTCAACTTACGTTAATGTTTGTCTGACATCTGCTCCCGGCCCAACCCAAGTCACACTGGCAGGAGTAAGAATTCAATCCGTCCCTGCACCTGATATGAATACAAACAGTCAGATGTGAAACTCCAGGGTAAATATGAATTTACTAAGGCCTGTGTAACCATTCATGAAGATGTTTGAATAACGACAGTACAGCTTCCTCCCACTGACAGAAAAAAACTTGAGTCACATTAGCTTCTTAAAACAAAGAACATATGTCACCACTGAGTTGCGTCAGTGTGGAACGTAATTAAAAAGAATTGACGTTTACGCCGGTTCTATTTTTAATACTAATGAAAATGTACCTCCCATGAAGACACGGCGCTGACTCACATTCATCAACGTTGGCCTCACAGTTAAATCCCATGAAGCCATCAGGACACAAGCAGTGATATCGATTGGGAGCATCAATGCACCTCCCACCATTTTGGCATGTCTTTGAACTGCACTCGTCAACATGGTGCTCACACCACGTCCCTGGAAAATGTTAGATTTCTATTAGCATTACATATTTGGCAACATAATGCCCAACATAGTATTTGAGACAGTAGTGCTTTGAATAGGTCAGGGGAATATCTACACGGAGCATTATAGAGCAAAGTGGAATGCCTGGACTAAAATGTATTTAGATATTTTTACAACTAAAAAAAAAGCCATTTCTCTTGATTTCTCTTATCGGAGATAGAGTTAAAGTTGCAATTCAAAATGTATGAAAACCTTTCCATTATTAATTTGACTTTACAGCCTTTAATACAGAGACAAGTCCTGTCTTTGAAATAACTACAGCTGCATCCTTTGGAGGGAGGATTTTAGACTATTTTTGCACAAGCAGCCTTAAAGATGAGTACGGCAAAGTAAACCTACAACCTCTGACAGAAATGCCATATACACGAAGATGTCTAAATTACTTCACACACACACACACACACACACAGAGGAATAAGATGGCTGTGATCAAAACATGTAACTACATGTATAGGGTTGCAAGAAGAGAAAGTTCATGAATGTGCACATAGGCTAGTTATGTTCTTGTCCTAAGAAGATTCAAAATATTGCATGTTTATTCATCTGGTGAGCTTTTCATCTTCAGCCCAGGACAGATGCAAACAAATGTGATATGAGTAGCAAGGGTATATGTATTCCTTTTTCTCTTTTATCTTGAAATATCATGTGTTACCTGTCTTTATTGCAAGCATAGAAACTATTCATGGTATCCAATTATTGTACACACACATACTGTACAAATCATGTTTTCCAATTTTAGAAAATAAAATAGCTTCTTCTGCATATCTTGTCTTGTTTTGGTCTAACACGCTACATATAACAGCTTTGATTACACTGAAGTTACATTTAACTTCTAATTGTAATTATTAGAACAATGACTTTCTACTCAACATAGTATTTAGCAAATTAAGATTATTTATAAAAAACATGAAATTAAACGTGTTATCTGAGATAGCACACCTCACCCAAACCAATAGAAGAAATAACGTTAGAAAAAGAACAGGGTTCCCCATGCGCTGACTAAAGATTATAGTACAATATGCTGAGTTCAGTGTGCTATCACTCAAGGGAACGTCCTCCTAAATGATGGGTGGAGAAGGGAAAGTAGAAGGTGACAAATAGTGTGCTTAAAACATGATTTATATAAACAAGAATATCAATTAATCATGTTGTAGTAATGACTTCGGGGCTTGCTATAGAACATAGCTCCTAGAAACGGTTAAATAATAACATTATCGAGTTTGCAGGCCATCCTAAATACAATAATGTCCACAACCAGGGACTTCTTTTGAAAACTAGCTAGCTACAAATACTTAGCCACCAAGTGTGTCATACAAAATAAGACATAGGCCTACTGTAAAAGGGTTTGCCACTTTGGTTATGCTGATGAATGATATATGACAAATGCCGCACATATTGTGCACTGTTTTATACTCATAATTATCAGTGATTTAGTGACAAAGTGATGTGTGTTGACATCTAAAATGCTGATGCATATGATGATCCATGTAAAATAATGGTGAAATCTTCTTTGCCAACCATGTACAAATGTACTTTATTAGGCTATATGTGTTAGGCAAAATGTCTGAAGAAAAAAAGTCAGAAGCTAATATTTTATTGTCTTTTATATTTACAGTTCTAGTTGTAGTCATGGTCCATGTATAACTGAAACATGCACAATTTCAAAGCATCCATAAAAAATTTGAATAGTGGGTAATAGTGATAGTCTATACCTTTATGTACACCAACATATCAAATATTATGTGTCAATATGTTATTATATAGTTATATTGTCAACACACACACACACACACACACACACACACACACACACACTTTGCAGTGACATGAAAAGCACATACGCAAAACTGACATTTGCTAAACTACAACTTCAAAGAAACCTTCACACAGGGAGATGCGTAACGACTGGATGTCTTTAGTGTTTAATGAAAGCCACTGGGCATAGCACAGTTTTCTACCGGAGCCCAAGGGATGCCAAGCTTCCCTGATTTTTCAGTCTGGAATTGCATTTTTATCAGAACAATTTGTGTAACAGTTGTGGTATTTATGTGCGTTTCCTTCGGAGGAACAGCACAGAATTAGTGCAATCGCTCTACTTCATTTCCCATGTCCTACAATTTGTGAAACAGTGCCCCTCAAAATGCTGTACTTTGCTGCTAGTTCTCTAGGCTAACTGAACGACTGAATTGTGGATAGGCCTAATGTAACTGTTCTAACAATGTGTAGCATGTCCATATTGACACAATTGTGATACTAGCGTCAGATCATAAACAGCTTAGAACGACAGTAGCTCAAGCAATAGTGTATGGTGAACGTAAAACTTTAAACGTCTTCATATTGAGTTTGTGAATGACGTAGACCAGGGTTCCCCAATCCTGGTCCTGGAGGGCCGCACCCCGCATGTTTTAGATGTCTTCCTGCTCCAACACACCTGATTCAAATGAATGGGTTGTTATAACGAGCTATTCATTTGAATCAGGTGTGTGTGTGACTTTTCCATAAAGGTAGGCTATATTAATGAATGATTGAGTTGTGGATATTGTTCTAACAGCGTGTTGCATGTCCATATTGACAAGAGTAGCTTACTAACATGTACGCAATAGCAATCAGCATAGTACACTATCTGACAACAGTAGATGATGTGAGCAACCCGGTGGGCATTGCGGAGGTCAACTTTTAAACGTGTAAAGATTAATGTGAATTTGAATATTTAGGTTATTCATCATATAGTAGCCTATTTACTGTCCATTACGTGGCACTGCAGCATCCCTCATAACATGCAGCAGCATGTTATGAGGGAGCATATTATACAGGTGGTTGGCAGTGGCACCAGGAGGCGTGCGGCCATGTTCATCTCCCCCCCCGTACATAGATTTTTTGTTATAACTTTGCTTCCTCAAAAATGTTCCTTACGCCACGCCACTGTGCACAAGACCAATTTATTAGCAAGCTGATTCAACATTAAGGGTCAAAATTAGTTTTGGAATCCCATATGCAAAGAAGCTGGATTTCCTGACAGATTAGGCAAGTCATTTGCAAATATATTTGACAATTGCAGTGAAGTAACACAACTACTTGAGTATTTGAGTAATAGAACAGATGGCGCATTATAACAGCAAACTAGAATAACATATTTCAATCAATTCCACTCTAGTTGCAGAATCCCAATGATGAATCACCCTAAAACAGCTAATTCCCTGCTAGACAGGAGAATATCACGAGGTCTAACTCAATCGTCCACCCAGCTGCATGGCTTGGTTTGCCTCTCGGAAAGTTGTGATGATGTTACAACGTTACTAGAGCAAATATTTTGTATGAGTTCTAGTGGTCTGAGCCAATCCAAAAAATATCCCCTGGATTTGCTCTCCTGGGGAAGTCTTGTTTCCTCAGATGAGCTTATAGCAACCGAAAAAGTAATGACTTGTACTATGCTGTGCGAAGGCCTAATAATAAAAGCTGCTTCTGTGGGAATTGGGCCATGCGTGTCAGGTTCTTCTCTCCAGAGTAGCAATACCTCTGAGATTTCCCTCCCTTTTTCAACTGGGAAAGGATAAATTGATGATACAGTGCGGAAGACAAATGAAATTAATCTTCCGAGTACCTGACAGGAATTGGCTTTAGATGGTGTGAACACAAACGCACACCGGGCATGCGCATGGACACATGCGTGCACAAAATAACGTAGCTCATTGTCTATCTGAAACCAAGACAAGCGGATTTAAGTAGAAACACAGCAAGGTGAGACTGAAGAGTCTGATAAAATTAATGCAACAGGGAGACAATGAGAAGTTTTCTAAAGATAAAACCTGTGACATGGATTTATCTCGTTAGCCTTCCCTGAAAAGCAGGCTGTCTGTATCTTGTCCAGTTAGGCTAATTAAAAAGCAACCACTGTGAATCAGATTCTATTCTAAGACAGCAGATCTATGACGGTGCCGACTCGATAGCAATTGCGGCAGCAGCAGTCATGATAAGATTTAGCCTCTCATATTGATCTTCATGTCACCCCGGGCCAGACCAGCTACCTGAGTATCCAGGGCGACAGACACACGCAAAGCCCCCAGGCTTGT
Organism: Typhlichthys eigenmanni; assembly: GCA_027564635.1. NCBI lineage: Eukaryota > Metazoa > Chordata > Actinopteri > Percopsiformes > Amblyopsidae > Typhlichthys > Typhlichthys eigenmanni. The sequence goes on from JAODUK010000007.1 coordinate 3,554,617, forward strand.
TGATACAGATGCCCTCGTGTAGGCAAGGTGAAAAATCACACTCGTTCACATCCAGGTCACAGATTGTTCCAAAGTATCCAGGGGGACAGATGCAATGGAACCTAAAGGAAAGTGATCAGAGGATTAGAAATGAGGGAACTTTTTGTTAAGGCACAATATAAATGGTCACTTTTGTAATTAAATATATAATAAATATTAAAACGAATGAATGTTCATCTTCATTTAATACGGTATGTGCCATTATTACCTGAACATCACATTTGCTGCAAAGGCCCAGTATGAATTCCATTAAATTATAATCGTAGTGGAGATCAAATACAGTATGTTTCATTGCCCAATAATACTACTATTTATTTATGCAGACAGTATGTGACATTGGGCCTCAATATTTTCAATAAAAATAAAATATAAATAAATACATAAAATAAATATGAATAATAATAAACTAAGAATAGAACACAATGCACTAGTATTTTAGGAGGATACGTGTGTTTTGTGTGGACTTCTATTTAATTACGTGTCACCATGCATTTGTATTCTAAGCAAAAAGCCAAACTAATGTATGGAACAACATTAAAATGTCTCAGCCCCATACTCTACTGTGTATACAGTTTGTGAAAGTGCTACTTATTAATTCTTCACAGTCACACCAAAGCCCACTAGCTGTTTCAAGCAATCATTAGTTATTTACTGAAATGCATACATAATTATAGAGAAACCATGCACAATGTGTCTGAAGTAAAAATATTCCTCAGCGTTTAATAGGTCCCTTATTGTAAAACATTTGTCGTCTGAAATCTATCACAGTAACATAAAATGTCGCCCAAATTCCTCTCTGAATAATTAACCAATTGTTCCACTCCAAGTCAGATAACCAATCAAGTTATGGACTGAAGTAAAATGAATGTAACACCAACTGAAATGGACTGGTTCAGCTCAAAGGGAGAATGCAATTCAACGCTTGGAGGCCTTCACAGCCCCTCTGTAATGGACACAGGTGAACAGAGTGTGTCTCAATGTGTACTTCTGCTAAGGTCACAGTGAGCACAAGAGTAAGCACAGGGATATAGCCGATGAGCTGTGCTCTGCGAGAACACCATAGCTCACTCCAACACAACAGACGAGGGCTTGCTCCTTCAGGAGTCTGCAGGCTGACACTGTGTGAGTGTGCGTGCGCGCGCACGCATGTGCAATGTTGCTAGCAGGTAGAAGGATTAAAACCCAGCTGATGTGAACTCCCCAGCATTGTACGATCAGGGGAGATCTCTGAGCAGGGTCGGGTCACGTGGGAGCAAAATCATGACAGGAGACAAACTGGAGACAAACCATTTAGGACCTAAATTGGCCCTGGGACTCCTCTACCCATCTGTCGAACTAAGCCGGAATGCCCCGGGGCTCCCATTAAGCACAGAAGTGAAATGCTCTGGTGAAATAAGTCCAATCTAGATGCATGATGTGCTCCTGCAGAATGTGCTCTCCGTCTTTAGTGTAGCAGCTTATGTGTGTCAAGGATGACACGGACGAAAAAGGTCGGGTATTTCAAAAACGCAAAAAGAATTAACTAATAATGGATTTCTGGCATTTCGGTTGACATTGTTTTGCTTCTTGCCCCCCTTTCAAAAACAAACACTTGAATTTATATTTCCCCAGGCCTTCAAAGCGAGAATAAATAAAAGATAAGGTAAGAGTTCAAACGTACTATCATATTCACAATTACCTGTTCACAAGGTCTTGACAAATGCCAGCATTATGACAAGGATTGGAGACACACTCACTGACGTCTTCCTCACAGTGAAGGCCAGCAAATCCCTTCTTACAGTCACAGCTGGGACAACACAATAAATTAATAACGTGAATATTGATATGTGGTCCTGTGTGTACAGTATGAATGGAAATCTTTCTTTTAGCAGAATGGAAGAGTGCCGTGTTTAATAACATCAATTAGCTTTCAAATTGTGAATCTTTGTTTTTGTCCTTTGTTCAAGCCAAAATTGTGCGTTTTTTTATTCCACAGAGGATGGCTCCCCAGTTGTAAATAAAGAAAGGGTACTATAAGGAGAATTGTTTGTTTCTGTCACATGTAGCTCATGAAATATTCAGATGTACTTTAAATTAAAACAACTAATTTCAAAAACTAATAAGACATGGCGTGTATATGGCTCATCATTAAATAATGTATTATGTCATTATTATTAAATATGTATAAAATGGTTATAATTGATGACTAAAGAGTTGCTTACCTGGGAATCTTGACATTTTTCTGATTGCTATAATGCACAGATATGGATGAGCCTTTACCTGTAACTGTTAACCCAGTCCAAACACTGGCCCTGATTCTGGCACGGACCCGAGCTACACTCGTCGGTGTCAATTTCACACCAGGGTCCCTTAAATCCTGAAAGATAGATGAGATGGTCATGGACGAGCAAGCCCCACTACACTCTGAAAACGTCAGGGCCGATGATAACAAAGGCCCCGGTGAATGCCATTTTAATGGAACTAGTAGCCCCTGTAGCATATCTCATCTTCCAGTGAGAGGAGCACACTGTTGCCCCTTTGAGAGTGTGTAAGTCTAATAATACTTCAGTGCCGCAGACAGATTGGTCTGAGGGTTAGTGGTTTGGGAGGCGTGTGTCTTTGCATGCATGCATGCGTGTGAGAGAGAGAGAGATAGAGAATGGGAGTGGGGGAGGAGAGCTTGTTAAGTTAGGGTAAAAGGGGGAGGCTAAGCCCAAGAGCTCCTTTGCCCTTGTTCATTTGGGGGGATGGGGGGGGGGGGTGAGAGGCAGGATGGCTAAGTAGATCAGCATGGATGTTTTGTTGTTCTTCTGCAGACAGCCTGGGAACCTATAATGCCCTGCCTGGTCAGAGGTGTCCCTCTGGATGTATGGGCCGCTACAGAAAGCCTCTGCCTGCTCCACAGGTTGGTTGTCATAGCAGCGCATACAGTACTACTGTAGTGCAAAGTAAGAAACTGAATTGACTACACTTTTCAGTATTAGATCACACCTGTACAAGCATTCAATTAAACCTCCCGTAAGACTGTACTTGAAAACACTGGCAGTACTAATGTTTATATTTTCCCTTAAAAGAATCATGATTAAAGGGAAATCTCAAAGTGTTAACATTAATCACAATACAGTCTCAAAAGGCTGCACAGGCCCACAACTGAATGCAATTGCTGTAGGTTCCACTAAAAGGATTGATTCACATATAAACCTGACTGTTTTATTTTGTTTATATTGTATATATTACTCAGAAAAAAATGTGTATTACTATAGTATGTATATTTCAGCCAACTGTTTTATATCTATGTATTTGCAATGTAAGACATTCTTGAGTGTTTAGAAAGGTGTCCCAAATAATAATAATTAATAATAATAATAATAATAATAATAATAAATGTTATTATTATTTTATACAAACTACAATTAGTATATCAATTATCCCATACAGTCTGAAAGGCAGGAAGAATAAAATAAAGGGACTGTAATCTCTACTATATCTTTGGAGAATTTAGCTGTAACATTACATGATTGAATGGAGTTGAGATGTGGATCAATTGGATGGGGAAGTTTTGATTCCCTATATACACTTGTTCCAAGTGTTTCAGCCACAGTACATTCTCAGAAGAGAATATATCTTCCAGCATTCCAGCCTGTGAGTGATTGACACAATAATCAGCACTGTTACACTGAACACTGAACAATGGTTTAATCAAGTGCATGATGCATCTGGTCACTGTAAACATGGACACATTTTTCCCCCCAGTATCTGTCTATCTAAAAAATAAAAGACTTTGTAATAATGCAATTAAATGTAGATGTATTGGTCTCCTGTATGTACTGCGTATGACAACTGCAGATGTACTGCACGCTTTGCGTTTGCCACCGTTCATCTAACTGACAACCAAGCATTAGCAGAGTTGTGGCATCGAAGCAAACACATGAGAGACCCCCAACCCAAATAAAGGCTAAAATATTGCACCACGATACAGACACATCTAAGTGCATCTTGGCACGTGCGGGTGAGAGTCCACGAGACCACAGATAGCAGCTAACACCTGGTGAGTTATGGGGCAGCGTAGATTTCCCAGGCCGGGCCGTCAGTCACAGCTGCGGTGGAACACCTTGGGGGACAATTTCGAATGTCAACACAATGTAATGTATCTACTGCCACTAAGCAGTGACTGGAGGCTGCTCTTCTGACACAGTGCAGTGAGAGATACCCAAGGCGCATGCTCACGCACTCATTCCATCATTTGGCTGCAGCTGTGCGATCACTACCCTGACACAGTCTGTCTCCCAGGAAAAGCAAGGTGGGTAATCCCCGCTGTATAGCGTGGATTTGATGGACGTTTCAATCAGAATACTGCTGGTGTCTCAGCCGTAAGAGTGCATTTGGCATTTCACTTGCAGTATCATGACTATTGTAAAAACATTGTCAATTTTATACAATAGCAGCAGGAACTGAGGAAAAGAATAAGCGTGAAAGCGTCCAAAAACGGAGTGAAATTGTGGCCGGACTGAGTGTACTACCGTCTTCTTTGTGACATATAGTATATAGGATATATATACTTTCAGGTTCATAGGCGGCAATGGTTAATTAAAAACACTGGTGACATGAAAAAGGCATCATCCTCCTGACTCTGGAACAAAGTAATAGATATGTTTCACTGCAAAGACCCTGCTGTTATTCCAAGGTAGAAACCTTGAGAGATTTAGTTGATGTAACACTTATTGCATACTCTACTTACAGAGTACACATTATTCGCCCCACTGTAGCTTAGCTGATAAGGCAATAACTTAATACAGTAGTAATGCTATTTTTGTTTTACTGTTTGTGACTTCGACTATGAAGTAAAAATGCTTAAATGGAGGCCCTAAATGAAAGCTTTCTCCCTTTGTAGAAATGTAACACTATTACTGTACATGTATAATTTATTCAAGTCAATCAAAACTGGAAGAATCAGTGGGGGGTTGACAATTGATGCTTTAAAAAAATGTATGCGAACAAATGACTTCCAAACTAAAATCCTAATAACTGTAGCACGATAAATGTTCTGGATTCATTTTGATTTAATTGGTGGTTGTCAAAAGCACTATTCAACCACTAACAGCACAACAACAACAACAATTAAACGGCTAACCTCGAACATCAAGAATTCATGCATTATGCAAGCACATAGCACTTTTTGTGCCATTTCTGTCAGTATGACCTCTTCTGATTACCCACAGAGAACTTCACTTTCACTTACAAACTTTAAAGAATAATCTTTTGATTGCACTATGCAATGAACTAGAACTATCATTACATTTTGGTAAAAAAGGAAAGAAACGACACACTTAAAACGTACCTACTGTGGAAAACCGTTTTGCAATTTTATATTATTTAGTCTATAGAAAGAGTCAAGATTGTAAAATGTTTTCCAAATGCGGTGTATTTCATGAACTAACAGTCAGAGACCATATTATTATTTACATGACTTAAAACTAGTAAAAAACAAATAATGTACATTAATTCACAATAACAACAAGTTAAAGAAGATTAGTTTAAATGCTGCAGAAATATGCTGCGGTAGTGTGCAAGTATGCTGTGGAGAAAGCGGCAATTTCATTCTATAAAGTAATATTTACAGTATAGTCCTATCACCTGGGAATATTGCACTTTTACTGAAATTAACCTATGTACTGCCCAACAAAATAGACTTCTCTGCCCCATCTTAGTTACAATTGTTACATAATATTAATTAAATTAATACATTTGAAATGCTAGAGCCTCTCTATATCTGGGAATACTTCATGTCACATCTACAGATATTTGTCAATTCCCTTGTTGGCACAGCTAAACATGAAGTCATTAACCAACTGTTTGGCACAATCTCAGTCTTGAGGAAGGTAAAGGCTAGTGTGGTATTCCATGCAAATTAGGAGTTTGTTTTCCATCTGGCCAGGTACTCCGCTGGGGACATTTTATGAGTCATGACACCAAAATGCTTCTGTATACTGTGTGTGTGTGTGTGTGTGCGTGTGCGTGTGTGTGTGTGTGTATGTATGTATGTATGTATATCTGTATTTACAAAGTACATAACACCATCAGTCATAAGAGTCACTATTCCTAGCAAACAATTAAAGAGATAATGCAATATGGTATATTACCAAGTTTCTGAGCAGGCCTAATTCAAGAAAAACCTTTTTAGCAATAAGAGAGCTACCTCATTAAGTGTCTCATTTGATCAAGCATTTGACAGGTAATAAATATCCAATTGGGACCATGTCCAGGATTGACACTTGGCAGAAAGATCGGTCTCAAGACAGCAATATGTCTTAGGCTCTCAGGTGAGAGCTAGTGCTGTCATAATTATGACCATCATTATTGATGCCAAACAATGTCTAGTGAGATTTGACCACATCTGCATGCACTCACATATGCCGCTATTATCGCAAAATATCTTAAAAACCTTGCAATGTTGTCATTCTGAGTTAGGAATATTGTGATATTCAAAATAAAAGAATAAGAGCGTGTGTAAAGGTAGTGAATTACAAATATTTGCTTATAATTGTACTGAAATACTGGTACGAAAACAGCAGTTTTATGTCTGTATATTCAAATTAACCAATCAAAACGACTTCACTACGAATAATTCAATGTAACTGCCATTTTCTGGTGTTATCTGTTTTCATGAACTGTGGTTAATGAGTATTGTCTAGTAACCTCTAACCAGGTCGCTCTTCTATCAGGTCCCATGAGCCCTGTTCTGCCTACCTCATTAAGGGGAAAGTGGAACAGCTCCTGACTCCTGGCTGGTGTAAAGTTGTTGGCAAAAGCAATAACCTCAAATCTCTGATTTGGTTTAGATGGTCATTCAGCTGGCTCTATTTTAGTTTTACAGATATATGTTCCCTTTAATAAAGGTGTGATTTTAAAAGACATTTTAAGTGATAAGTACAGTATGTGGTATGCAAGTATGTCTAATGGGGCAAGTGGATTGTGTTTTAATGCTGGTAAATGGTATCAGTCATTAAAACAAAAAACACCTGCTGTTCAAGATAATGTAAGAGTCCTTAAACTTAAGAGTATGAGTCAGTAACAATGATCAAGCCCATTGACACACCTCCACACAATTGTTTCATGGGAACTTTCTTCCAGAAAGTTAATATTGAGCGAATGAGCTAAACAAAAGTTCCATGTGATAGACACATACAGACACATTACAGTATAAGGACAGAAATACATCAGATTGTGAGATTCAATGTGCATGTTACCTTAAATATACTATTAATGCTACAGTCTCATAAGAAGCCAAACTGTTAAAAATAGATACACAGTTCAATGTGTGACCCTGCCTAGACTGTTGAAGGCTTTAAATATGTAAATATATGACAAAAAAGCACCACTTCACTTGTGTCATGAGATAAAAACATAGACAGACATGTTTACGTTGTCCTTTGAGGCTAGAGAAATGAGTGCACTCAATGCTGTCTTCGGGCCCATAACTACCCACTGATAGTTATCTGTCTGAATGCTGTAGACAGGGATCTGCAGTCTGATTTAATGCTTGCTGCATTTGGCTGACATATTTGGTGGGTGAGGGAACTATCAAAGGACCCTTTTCTCAGTGACCCGGAAGGGTTATCAATGGGGTACACTTTCTTCCTTTCTAAAGGCGTTTTTCCACAGCACAAACTCAAAAGATGATGTTAACTGCAGGAAATTACCCCGTAGACAGCATTTTAAGGGGTAAAAGATGTGCCTTATCCAGAGTACGTACTTCTGAGCAACCCTTAAATACTGATGAGCGGCCCTGCCCCTGACCGATTGATTTGTTGACGTAGATTGGTTAAACTCAAGTAGGCGGGAGAAGTATAGTCTACATAAAAAAGAAAAGAAATGGTGGCTCGTACTTCCAAAGGGTTTTGTCATTAGCACAGCAAAGCACATGAATCGAGGTCTGCTCCATCTTTAATGTAATGTCTATTGGCACATGCACAGTACCACCAGAAAAGTATGTCTAAACGCTGAGCTCAAGCCACATGCGTGGAATAGCATCAAATACAATCAGATTCTGTTTTCGGTGAGGACTAGAGTATTATAATTATGTAATTGTATTGTAGGTATGTTTCATGTAATATTTAGCATTAACATTGTCATGTATTTTGTGTTCACTCCGGCCTCAGCTGTTGTTCGCGCACGAGTGTTGCAGCAGCATGCACGAGCACAGGACTGATAGTTGCAATGACAATAATCATCCAAATTGTCTACATTGCCATCGTTAGAAAGGATCAATGTACATAGAGTAAGCACCCAGGAAATATTATGAGGCGGCATGTGAGCCAAGTGTGGCGCCTGAAAATAGTTTTGCATCGAAGTAAAATAACATTACACAGTACTGACTAGAGTGTGTGTGTATGGGGTGCCTCTCCCGGGTGCAGAATCAGCAGTCACCACAAAACATGGCTACTTCAAAGACATGGACCATGATCCCCATAATAATATAACATAATAACCAGCGCCTTTTTATTTACATGCTCTGAATTTACGTCACGAAGCTTTCACATAATTATCACGAGGCCGATGATTCTTACACCGCAATGGAAACAAAGGCTGAAAGGGCTGAAAGGGGCATTCCTGTAAACATATGTGCCACCTGGAAAGCACACAAAATTCCTGCATTCGAAAAATGCCTAAAATAATCGCCAGCAGGAAGGATGTTTATGTTTTTATTTTTCTTATATTTTGTTCATTTGATTCCTTTAACATTTTAAATTCCTTATGTTGTTTTTTTGTATTTTCTTAAAGGAAGCACAATGGTACACGCTTTCCCTCTCTGTAAAGCACTTTGAGCTGCAAAGTGAGCTGTATTATTATTAATAATAATAATAATAATAATAATTAATTAATAATTATTAGTAATAATAATCCCTGTACCTATTAATAAGTCCCTGTCCAGGCAATGTGGCTGACTGAGACTTGTGCACAGCTTGTTGTTATTGTGCACGTTTTGCATAAACAGATTCGGAGGTTGTGTTGTGTGAATTAATATGTTCTCTGTTTACATAGGCTAGGAATGATCTACCCATCAGTAGCATACCCAGGTCACTGTGAAAAAGGCCCATCGACATGTCGGAATGCCACAGCCACAACAACAGTGGTATCGCTCTCATGCATCAATTATTTAATATGTGATTGCAATAAATGCCAGCTGGTATACTTTAATTAATTCATTTCCTGATCTACATACTCTGTTGCTAACTGCACTGCAGCATGCCACACAAAATAAATAGTGATTCTGCTCCACCGCGTGACTAAACTAGCTAACTGATGTTGATGTCAACAAGTAGCTCACCCTGATAATTGTTCCTGTGAGGTGGCACATTTGAATGAGAGGGGTGGGAGCTGCATAAAGGCATTATGTCTTGGGGCTTTATTAGACATATTGAAATGTAATTAGGGTTGGAAATAATATAAAGGCTACAAAGTACAATTTCCTTGAAGAAAAACTTGCAAATAACATTTAGGCAAACTGTAATATTGGTATCAAGCCATTAGATGTTAGCTCTCTAAGATGGATTTGTGGTGAATAATAATAATAATAATAATAATGCAGAGAATGAGTCACATGATGTGTGCAAAGATAAAATGGCCAGGCCCACGCAAAGCTCTTCCTGTAATGTATGTAGCCAACACATATTTTCCCATTCCTCTCCAAGGAAGCCCTCCCCAGCAAACCTAGACATTCTATTTATTCTATTATTCTTTTTATTAACATTTTAAAATGTATACATTTTACAATTAAATTATAGTCCTCAAATCAAATGATATCAATATATCTACAGTATACAATTGTAATTAAAAGGTATGGTCAGTCATTTTTGCAAACTTCAAGCTCAAATCAAAACACTATCGCTCTAATTTTTTCAACACTCACAGAAAATGGTAAGATAGCGAAATGTGAGGAGATATTTGTTGAATTTAACAAAGTGTATTAGCTTATATTTAGCTTGCAATAGCTGACTTTACCTTTAAGTGAAGACTGGCTGCCAAATTCAAAAACACCCATAGCTCATTAAGATGGACTTAGCAAAGCTCCAAAATGGTGCCAAACGTCCAGCTAACAAATTAACAACGATACTGTATAGCATAGCGAGAGCATTTGATTATCAAATTCTCCAAACTATTCAAAGCGATAAAGCTTGCTATATTTATATTCTTGGACATTATTTTGTTGTGATGCTCAGGAAGGAAATAACAATAATGTTCTGTGGACTAATCTATAACACTGTGCTTACGGTATATAGAAGCAATGCAGAGACTTAATATTGCCAACTTCATTACTTACATGACTTAAAACTTACAGTATGAGTTTAACAATTGCTCTGGCGGTTCTAAGGTAGTAAAGGAATGACTTTTACTTTTAATTTTGTGTTCTCCTACACAGTTGTGAAAATGAATGCAAGGGGGGTTCTCTGTAAGAGCACCTACCCCCTATTATTCAGGTGATTCTCTTGTAAGCACATCTTTAATAACTCGCAGGGCAGAAACAGCACAATTTTGACAAGAAAGTTTAAGTCAGTAAGTGAAAGTAGTACAGTTAAAGTCTACAGCACATTTTACTTACTTAAGGGCCAAACAATACAGCAACTACAAAATTGCTATATAAAAATCTATCATGCTCATCACTTGAATTTTGCATTATTTACAAGCTAATTAGCTTTTGCTAACCATGTGATAACATCCTGCACTCGCAAACTTCAGTTTGACTTTGCCGCAACATCAGCTTGAAATTGCTCCCTGAAATCTTCAATCGGAAGGATTCCATTCGAAAGACAATGTGTTCATGAAAACCCATGTAGCTACTGACTGGCGGAGAGTAAAAGATTTGCTGTGTCTGTCCTGCACCATAAAATAAACTAAAAATACATTCACATATTCGGTTCTCCTTGCTACCGAGAAGGGAAGGGCAAAATACTTAGTTTTTATTTTATAGTTTAAGGCTATTCAGGAAAACCTATGGGACTCCAAAGGCGCAACTTTGTTTGATAGCAAATCAGTTCATGTCTGCTGCCAAACATTCAGTAAGTAATACAATAAAGACCTATAAAGCAAATAATGAGCTAATAATTCCTCAGATTTGTTTTCACCCAAAAGGGGGGTGGTAACTATTCTGTGGAATTCAAGTTCTCTGATGTTTGCTCTGCTCCATGTACTGTAGATGCTAGAATGCTGTTGTACTGTACCTTGCTCTGAAAAATGAGGCAGCTCAACAACTGGGTTTACACCAAGCAGTGAACAACCACAGAACAAATATTGTGTGTGCATTGTCAGAATGTTGCTTACACTGGATGTATTATGGGCTTAACCCAAAAGGTCCACACCCCCTCCCCCATTTCTGTGGAAGCCACACATGCAGAGGAAATAGCTTTGACACCAAAACTAGACATTTCTCAGTGTGTAAGCATGCCTGCGTGTGGGAGGGTGCTGTTGTACCAACATGGATACCAAATGGAAGCGGGCTGCTTACGTTCCGCTGCCATTTGACAGTTGGCTTGAAGCAAGCGTAACTTGATTATCCGTTTAATTTATATAATGTACTGTGAAATGTCAGTTTGACTTTGATTTATACATTTGTTAATCCGTGAAAAAAAATAAAAATAATAAATAATTCATAAAAATGTTTCCTAATGTGTAAATTGTCACTGTTTCTTCTTAACATATACCCATGGTCCCCAAATAGAAGTGATTCATCGCAAGCATACTGTATGTGTGCATGAGGGGGTGGGAATAATTTCCTTTCTGCTGCGTAAACCTAGCCAGATGCACAAACACTGGCTCCTGACCCCATGCTGAGATCTATATAAGATCTACATCTTAGGTTAGGTTATATGCGAAGCACACGCTTCATCGTGACATTTTGCTACAACTTGCAAAATTGTGCACAAAAGTGCAACTAAAACAGAACAGCTAGTGTCTAACATGATGCAGTTATACACATCTTAAAAAGCCAGCTAAAGCCCAAATGAAAATGCTGCGTTTTTGCTATCTTGTGGAGGTGCGTTTGCTCACCAGCTGGGCATCTGCAGGCGGCTGCTCCATCTGAGCGTGTCAGGCAGGTGGAGTTGTGCAGGCAGGGATTGTGGAGCGGGTCGCAGGGGTCATAAGCCTGGCTGCACACTGGCCCGGTGAAGAGGGGGGGGCAGGTGCAGGAGAATTCTCCAGGTGCTTCTGACTCTTGACATTGGGCTCCATTTAGACAAGGCCCAGATTCACATGAATTCACGTTGTCCTCACAGCCGACGCCAGTCCAACCCGAGGAGCGGAAACACCTTGGGCAGGATACATGAGGACGTAGGGGTTATCTGGGCCATAATCAATCTATTAGCTTAATCTATCAGCTACATGCTAAGGCTGAGCCCAATGCTTTCAAAGCAAAGTCATTGTAATCAAAGGTCGCCACCGGCAAGCAAAGATTTTTTGTTTGTTTTGAATATTTATCATTATGTCCCGCCCGCTAATCCTTTCAAATTTTTTTATTTAATGTTATTGATATATTTTTTTCCCCAACTGGATACATATATATTTTGTGTGCAGTCTCTCTCTCTCTCTCTCTCTCTCTTTCTCTCTATGTTTGTGGCTACGTTAGATTGTTTAGCTAATGTAGTAATGGATGAGATCAACTACAGTAGCATGCAGCCATTATTGCTGCCATTGTCATTTGGGTAAAGGTAGCTCTGTCCTGTTTTAGTACACGGCCGGAATTGCTACTCACCGCCAGTAAGACAAATGCCTGGTTTATTATACTGCCTGCCTTGCCTCTCTAATAAATTCCAATCAAAAATCATTTGAAACCCAGAAAATGGCATTTACGAACAGCCCTATTGAATTGAGTTTACTGAGGGAAGCATGATACTCAGTGACGATATGATATTTGGATTCCAATCAAACCACAGAATTTGAATTAGTACAATATAGTAAAATGCAATGGTGCCATTAGTATGCAGCTATATGCCACACATATTTACTAGTGCTCATGGTGCCAGTGTGCAACACCGGTGTGTGCGGGGTATGTGTGCGACAGAAACATACGAGAGGTTTCACGGGTTAACTGTGCCACTGGACAGAGCAGCACATTCAAGTCAGGACAGCTGAATGTAGGACACAGAGGTTCAGAGCACCAAGCATGGGATTACATGGGAACGTATGCATGTTGGAGACAGTGAGAGAGAGAGGAGGAGTGCATCTGGTCTATCTGCTCCTGACAAAGCTTGATCTTCCACTTGGTGGCAGTGAGTGCCCAGGTACTGCCAACACACTTGTGCTTTTCCTTCCGTTCCATCTCCCCAGCTCGCTCACCTGAAGTCGCTCTGTGTGTCCCCGGTGACTAGGGGGGTGGCGGGGATGGGGGACTATATAGCTGAAGCTACACCGGCTCTATTCCCTCCAATGAGTCGCAGATCCCCTGAAACCTTTTCATGCTGGGAGCCATTGATTGACTCATTTGTTTTACCTGCCATCTACAATGTATTATCTCTGCCACCTCTGGAAGGACATATTGCCATCTGAAAATGGCTTGCTTTCTCTTTTTCTTTTTTTGTTGTTGCATTTCTTAAGTGAGTGATGCACCGTGTGAGGGGCAGCGCCCTAAAGCTAGCTTGTGGACCTACTTGTAGCCGTTGAGAAGGTCTGCGCAAGTGGCATTGTTTTTGCAGGGCAGTGATAAACATTCATCAATTTCTCGTTGTCAGAATTCCCCCTCCCATCCGGCGTGACACACATTCATAACTCTGCAATACAAAGGTTGGAAGTGAGAAAAAACACTCAGGAAAAGATGGCATTGTTTAAAATTGCAATTTGCTACAACAATCATACAGTTTGGATTATGCCCAAGGCTGAAATATATTTGATAAAATATACTGTATATTATTGCAGTAAGTACTTGTTACTGCAAGTACAGTAGGTGTATGTTTGTAGTAATATACTGTGCATTTAGTACATAGTTCAATCTACAGTTCGTGTCAAGGTCATTGCAAGGTCATTTAAAGTATTACTCTTATTTGGTTGAAATAGTTGGAAGGCTACTGGTGTTACTACTTGTGTTCAGCTACTCTAGTGAAAATGTGTTTGATTATGACTATGCAGATGTATTCCTCCTGCCGCCTACTCTCTGCGTAACATGCAAGCTTGTTTTTCTTCCCCCTATGGGTCTTTGTTGCGATACGATTTTGTAAGTCTATGAACATTACAATATTGTACTACATTCAGTGTGTGGGAATTATGACATTTTCATTATCTATCTGTAGAAACATATTTTAATTGTTGTTTTGACTGATCAGTCAGGATATAGACCAGCCAAAACATCCCACTTTTTAAGAATTGTGAAATATGTGATACGTTCCATTGCCCGAGTTTTGTCTTTTCCCCTCTACTATTTAGTATGTGGACAAGTTGACCTTCTAATTCATCATTAAAATCTGCATTATGATAATTAATCATGGCGTAGGAGATGAATGGTTTGTTGTCTATTACTTTCAGAGCAACAAGATTCATTTTAATTCCTGTTTGCATGCGAAATGAGGCGCAGTCATGTGGTCAAGGGGCACTCCAGACTCCACACTACTAAAATGATGTTCAAAAGGTCCTGAGCACTGATGGTTGGATACATGCTAATCATAATTTCTTACACTGGAAGGGAGCTGTTAAGCTTTGCCTGATATCATTTGTACACTGCAGGACCAATGGTGGTAGGGGGGAAATGCCGTCATCTCATGATAAATTAGATACCTCGAGGAGACTCCAATTCCTTACCCCTGGCAATAGAACATAATCTCATTTTTGCTGCTAAATCACCTTCAGGGACTGCAAATCTCCAAAATAAACTAAAGCTCCGTGGGACACAATGTTCAGAGAGAGGAATAACTGCACTGTAAACAAGACTGTGCAAAGGGGGTTCCAAAATCTGTCTCTATTTGAATAACGACTTGAGGAAAAAAAATTCCCTAAAAGCTAAACAGGGAACAGTGCGACTTGAAAAATATTGGCTGAAATATCACCATATGCCTAACAGCTCAACCCCCTCCCATAACCTCTTTGATTTGGGGCTTTTTAAATTTTTGACCATGACCTGACACATGCTGTACCGTACCATATTGTGTATTTCAAGTGCTCTGGTCACAGTGGCAAAATAAACACCTACAGTATGTTAAAATGCTTTTTTAATTCATGATCCACAGGAGGTAACATTAAGTTAATCAAGCATTCAAGAATTCCCACCACCTCTACTGGAAATAGTAGGGCTGATATACAAATAAAATAACCTATGTTAATAATTATTTTCTTCTAAATTAAATGGGAACATTTTAATCTTGATACATTTTTAATTTGCAGTTTGCAGGCTATTTGCAAATTCAGTAAGGAGCACAATAGACAGACATTACAATTTCTACATTTGACATATTTCAGTAATGCATGGATTGAATAATCCAACACAACACTAAAATATGTAACAATTATAATTACTGTACTGTAGCTATGGTATACAATATTGTCTAAAATACTGTCTTGCCAAATTAGCATTAAATGCTCTTCTTTAAAACCCTTTGTGACCGTCAATACGCTTACATAAAAACATTTGCTAGATCTGAGCAGAACGCAATGCTGGTAATCACACATCATTATTTAAGGTGTTTTGAGGGGTTTTGAAATTAAATTTTGTGCCGTCACATGCCCTGAGACCATATTAGCGATGTTGATGTCCTGGTAACTAATAATTGCCATTTCGATGCTGTTGACAAAATTGAAGTGTTTGGATTTTAACGGTATGATTGTAAGTGATGCAATAAAAAAATTAAGTATGAACTTTTACAAGCTTGTCCCTTGAGGCCATTAAATGCTTTTTCTATGTTTTGGTGCTGTTCACAGAACCAACTATAAAATTGCCGTCTCTCCCCTATTGTGCACCAATCAACCCGGCCTCTGTGAGCTCCAATCAAATCAAGGAGAGAGAAATTGGAGAAAGCCTGGAAAGTTCTCTACACAGCAAACAAAGGACTTTTTTTCCACCTTGACACGCTGAGTGGATAAAACAAAATGCAAATTACCAACTTCTGTACGTTTTTATTATTTGGCAAGAAGGGTCCAAATTAGCAATTGGAAAGAATGCAGGAAGGGAGTGGCTGAGAAGAAAAAAATACTTTAAAAGGAAAAGCATTTTAAAAACAAAAATGACAATTGTTGTGGTTTAATCAAATATTTGTGCTGTGACAAATGATGTGGGTCACACGCAGGCACACACATAAACAAACTTTCAATTGCAAAACAAAAGTATCACCTATACTTACCAAATGGTGGTCCTTGCATACAGAGTTGCTACTGCATGAATTGCCCACACAGTCATCAATGTCTTGCTCACATCTCAGGCCAGCATAGCCCGGGTTACAGAGGCAGTGAAACCCGCTGACAACTGCAACGACAACACTATAGCTAGTGCTTTCTCGTAATGTACGACATCCCGGACATGAAAACTGTGTGCTGGCGGGCGGGAGGGGGAAGGGATGGAGGAAGGGAGGGGGGGCGGTTATACAAGCAGGACGGTTCGATGTGACTCGATTGTCGTTCTTTTATGGGCGCGATCATATAATGCTTTGCGCATTGTGTCAACTGCTTATCTGTTTGATAGGTCACCTCGCTACATCACTCTGAGGGAATTTAAGACACAGGCCTCGTTTTAAAGCTGTCAGCTTGGAAATCAGCGGCCCTTTTTACCCCAGCGCCGTACTTATTTGCCTATTTCTTCCACCATGAAATGCTGAAAGTGCTGCCATTTGTTTCCACTCTTTCTTAGCGGTGCACGGTGAATGAATGGGTGGGGAGAGAGCCAATAGCGGGGCTATTTTTTATTCAAATGTTACACGTGTGCCAGTTCTTTCACTCAGAATGTAGGATTCTCTGTGTCTAATAAGCCATTCCTATACCCCCTTTACATCATTAATGCTGTTAAAGAGGGATGCATCGCCCTCGTTCTCCAACAACAGTGGAGTACAGGCAGCCTGTGACAGAGGTAATTGCACTTCTTACAGGGGGAGAATTTATTACATCCTCCCAGTCAGTCCCAGGATTCTTCATTATCCCAAAGATTTACCACGTAATCTATGCTGTCACTCTGTCTTGGTGCGTGTAGCTGCTATTACTCTCATTAAATGCTTTAGGTCCTGGGTGGCAGCAGCATTACTCATCCCAGCTGTGGCTGTGCTCTCCCTGGTGGCTGGCTGCTCTTGAGCGCTGGCCAACCGCTCCTAAAGGCCTGCTTTGGTAACCCGAGGTGGGCCGCCCGCACCCCGGAATTATTCAAGACACCTGGACGAGGTCTCTGTAATCGCGCCTGGAAGGTAACCTTGGACAGCTTGTACTTTGAAACAACACCCACCCTGGAAATATAGTTTCAAACTGACAAATACAAATACAGTGTATACAGTGTGTGCAACTATGTTTCTCAGTGATACAAATTATTAAAGTTATTTCCTAATATAGAGTTTATTTAAACAGATCCGCAGCTTTCGTTGTGGAAATGTACCACAATAATCTGATCCTGCAATATAAGGCTATCATTTTGATCTATGGGTTCATTAATCACCTATGTTCGAGATAGAATACATAAGGGGAGAACGTTATTGGATGGTCCAAGGAGGAAAAACACAATTCTGCCACGGCCTTAGAGTGTATTAACTCGGTCATTTATCATCCATTATTCAAATGACAATGTCGCATTGATGCCTAATTGATTTCCTCTTGCAGTTAAGTTAAGGAACTAATCAAGCCTACTGCAGTAGATAATGCCCTACATCTTCCCATTAGATGGAATGAATTTAATCTCATAACACTCTTTATTAGTCGCACTGCTGACCCAATTGAAAAACGGCTATCTGAAGGCAAGGGCGCAAAACCAAATGTGACTTATGTGCCACGTGTGTGTGTGTGTGTGTGCAGAGAGTCACACTCGTGTGTGTGTGTGTGAGCGTGTACTTTCTTGCTGGGGGTTATTAAATGTGTTTGGAGGCTGAGGCGCTTCTCACCGTCGTAGCAGAAGCCGTGATGGCACGGGTTGGAGCGACACTCATCCACGTTACCCTCACAGCGGGGGCCGGTGTAGCCTTGCCGACAGACACAGTGAAAACCCCAAGGCAAATGAGCCTGATCCAACTCCTCCACGCACTCTGCACCGTTCTCACAAGGGTTGTTGGCCTCACAGGGTAAAAACTCACAGTTATGTCCTAAAGAGAGAGCGAGAGAGAGAGAGAGATGCGATTTACTCAATTGATCATAATACCGCAAATCGGTGTGTTGTGTTGGTATAGAATCAACTGTTCTATTTGAAACGAAGGGAACAACCTATAGGTTACTGAAGGTTTGAAAGCATCTTTTGCCTAAATGTCTATGAATGGCCATAAATGCTCCAATAGCATTCAGCTGCAGCCCCAAAGACTAAATATATGTGGTTACGTTTAGATGATGAAATGGAAGAAACTAAACTATTTAGACAGCAGAGCCTGTTTTTAGCCAGCTGAGTCTGCGGGGGTTGCAGCTGGATGCATCTAGGAATGTCTACACACTCAATCTCAAAACAAATATAGATATGCTATTGTAAAATACAGTATTTCACCAATTGTTCAATTAATATAATTGTGTTATTAAGTACAGTTTGATATTGATGCCACAATCCCTATAAGCATATGAATGCTTGTATAATGCTTAATAAATGCACATACAGTATCTGTATAAGATATATGGAATAGTGAAAGCCGGGCAGCAGAATGGCCATAAATTAGGCACACATGAGCATATTTAACAAACTATTTAGGTGTATCTTTCAGTGGTGGCCAGGGAGGACCCTGAGGACAAGACAAAAATACTAGGCTCAAAAGGTTATTCTGGAATCTGAGCAAAGTGCACGTTAGGCGTGTTTGATTTGCTGTACTGTAATAAACCCCCAAAAGCTCAACTAAATCACGACCACAAATTAAACAAAAACATCACAAGACAAATGCAAGAGGTGTTAAAGCTGAAAGCCTCAAAGAGGTAGACGTACTTGATTTGGAAAAGGACACTCACAAAATTCCGCTATCTTCATCCCTGCCTACAGTACTTCCACCTCTTCAATTCTGACAATAAAGTTCCAAATACGTGCAAATGGTCACCAACCAAACACCGGAGGCATGAAAACACAGTAGTCTAGTACGCCCGCACACCGTACTAACAAGCGAGTGATGTACAAATAGTTTACTTTAAGAGCTCAGATAGTGAAGGCACATGATGGCAGGAGATGAACACATCAGACCAAACAACTAAATGAAAACAAGGTTATAGGACATGCCAAATGCCAAAACACTAGGACAATACAAAGGTGTAAACTGCCAGTTTGAATGCCAACATCCTTTCTCTCTACCAACAAACAAATGTTTATGTTTACTATGACAATTAAAATAATGTAATACTTTGGAAAGTTAGTTGAAGCCCTCTGGACTATACAGTATTACAGTGAAACAGAGAGTGATGTCCGACAACAAAGGTAGCATTCCACAGGTCTTCCTATAAACACGGGTAAGCAAATGAAGATGTACTGGATTTGTAAAGTCTGGGAAGTGAATCCAGACAGGTAAAAGTAATAGTATGTGAAGATAATTAACTTTGCTTTTGTCCCAATTCCCTCAATGCTCATTACCTTTAAATGGAGCAACACAATGGCAGAAGTAATTACCAGGCTGGTCAATGCAAGTCGCGCCATGCTTACAAGGGGACGGCAAACACTCTGTTCACACACTGTTCCTATCACAAAAAGAACATAGATTGATAACTACACGCTACAGTTTGAAAGTTAATAACCGAGTCACGTACAGAAAAGATCATTCTATTGCACTGGTTTTCAAATGTTTTAGTTTTAATTATTTTAAATCTACTAAATATCGATATATTTTCTAATGGTGTTCATGGTTGTTAAAAGGTATTTCAATGATATTTGTCATGCTATTAAAAACAAGTGTTTTATACAGTACAGTTTCATTACCAGTTGGTGATCAATAACTATGAAACCCTTTTTTTTAAGTCATATTAAAGTGTTTTAACTGTGAATTAGACACTGTAAAATGTATGGCTGTCATAAGCAACCAGTGTTTAGTGAAAGGGTTTGTATATTGGAAAACCTACCAAAAATAGAATGTATGATTTATTGAAATTCTGGAACTGGCTCATAGCGGGAGATTCAGACAGTCTTTGCCAGAGAGTCCTGATTAGACTGTCAACAAACCTCTGATGACATTACACATCAAACGGACAGTATAACAAATTTGTGCATTTTCATAGGGATTTTACTGACAGCAAATTAAAGAAGAATTTCAACAGATCTGCAGAAATATCACAACATTGTTCCATTAAAAGAGCAATTAGCAATGATAGATTCACTTATTTCAGTTGAAATACTGTATGTGGTAAAAACCAATCTGAAGTAGCAAGCAGCGATTTCAGGACATTTTCTGGCACAGGGTCAAGGCCCTTGACTCTATTACTAACCTCAAAACGTACACTATTAACCTCAAAACTAAGATGCATAAAATGTAACCTTATTATAATTGTAGGTGCCATTGTCATTAGGATGTTGATCCAAAATTTCAAAATACAGTTTTGTGTGGCCAAAAAACCTGCAAGGAATGTCATTAATGTCTTCCAGAAAGCTGTCCTAAAGTCCTAATGTCCCGCGGACTGCCTCGCCCACCAGCACATAGGCCTTCAGCGTTTCTGTCTTAAAAAGTATTTCATGTGGAATGAACTTGACATATTTTCATAGTAGCTTGCCTAGCTCTAAAGAGACCCATGAACTGACGACGTCATGCCGACTTCACCAACATATGCTCAGCAACAGAAGTTCCGTTAAACCCCATATAAAATAAACTAGTCTATTTTGCAATTATTATTGCTATTTTGCAATTATCCTTATGACTCAACATGATTTCACCTGCTATGTGTCCTAGATGATAATTTTTCCTGTCCGTTCTTACCAGTTTAAATATCTTCAGAGTGGAAATACAACCCATGAAATTCACTTTTTTTGATCATATGCACATTCTGGCATGACACCTCCTTGTACTTTCGTACAAAACAATCTGAAGCATTCCTAGAAGCTGCTGTGTGATAGGATGTACGTATAACATGGTAGGAAACCAGAACTAACTTTGTATAACTGTCGAAGGGAAATATTTAGACAAAATTTATCATAAATACGGGCAGAGACAGTGCGCAAACTAGCCCCACTGGAGGGAAACACAATCAGCGGGAATAATATGCTAATATACGTTGTCTAGCTAATCAATATTTCACCATGCTGATCTGGCTGCAAGCAATTGAATATTATCTTTAGTGGTTTATGCTCTTGGCATAGCTTGACAAGTCATTGGACTCCATTGTACTGTGTGCACACGCTTATGTACGTCATCACTGTTTGTCAGGGGCAACGTAGGGGAGGGGGACTCAATCGTCCCCTCACAAAAAACAAAAAAAATGCCCAATGTAGCATAACCTGAGTTAGATTCATTTATTTGCCTACTTTTACAACCACACCTGTTATTCCAAGAGGACACTGGCACCTGAATGAGTCGAACTCGTCAACACAGGAACCTCCATTTTGACAAGGCTGGCTCAGACATTCATTTACTTCAATACCACAGTTGTTGCCTGAGGATGTGGAAATAATTCAGTTTATCTAGACCTGCAACATTTCCACACACTCCGAATGAATGTTAATCAGTTAGTGTTACTTTCAGTTCATGATTGGATCTGAAAACTTAATGAGGAGCCACCATGAAGATGTGACATAAAGCATAGGTATCGTTGGTGTGACATAACGATGAAAAATAAACATAGGTACAGTATTAGGTATAAATATTTTATAAAAAATATATTGTACCGTTGTGTTACATACTGTATCAGCACCTTTGGAATATACGGTAGATTGTAAATACTGTATACCCATGCCAATATTTCATGTGAAAAGAAATGCAGGGCGATTAAAAGGAATGTAACACTGTTACTCTGGGTTAGTAGACTTGTATGCAGTCTGTTATAATTAGCATCTGATGGCAGATAACTCTCTAAAATACCTTTGCTTTGTGTTGAAAGGAACTATCACACCATACCGTAGTACACTGACAACAACACAATATTCATAAGCCAGTGACAAGTCCTTATTACCTACCGATAAATCCAGGGGCACAGAAACAATGGTAACCATCTAGGGCATTTTCACAAATACTCAGCACTCCACAAGGATTTTCTTCACAACGGTCTAAGACAATTTCACAAAACTGACCAGTCAAACCTGCAGACAAGAAATTCAAACTGTCAAACTCAAATAGACAACATCTAGGCCATATTAAGTCTTATTAACATTGCTGTCTTTATTTGAATTATTAAACCACCGTAAAACTGCAATTAATAGCCTGGGATTTTATTTGCTTTAATCACTAAATTCAACAGGCCATTATTTGGGACAGGAGTCTATATGAGACAGGTGCTTAATTACTTTCACACAAAACCCTTACTAAAAAAAATATGGGAAATATGATCAAATTGATTATTCAAATGTGTATGTGTGTATTATGTATAATACAAAATAGGTTGTCTTTAATTCCTTGTATACTCTACAAAGACATTTGTTCACTTAATACGTGTTTGTTAATTTTTGGCACTGCTAGTAAAACATCTGTGCAGAGGATTAAGTCACACATACTGCCTGTGAGCAACAAGCCTGTCAATGTTTGGCATAGCCTACAGAAGAGGGGTGAAAAGAAAAACTAGCATTAACAATTATATTTTGTAGCCATTTATTGCTGCCTTCCTACTCATCTGCACCACTCTCCACACACTATATTGACACAGCTTTAACCATTTCAATGTATGTGTGATCCAAGCAGCTTAGAACTTGCTCAAGGAGACGACCAGGTGGGCAGAAGGTTTATAGGCTACATCCAAATAACTAAACTAGACCCGGCTTCTAATTGAGACCTGCTTTAATTTGTCAAAACTTGTAGCCACCCCAGGCCGGTAAAGGGACAGGTGTCTATTTGAGACACGGCTTTTATTTGAAGTTTTTAGGTATTCTTAATAATTCTATTAAACTATAAACAAACTGCCAAACAGAATGTACAGTTTTAATTAATCATTTATCTAGTGTCATCAATAGGTGCTTAGAAATTTTCCTTTATGAAGCATTTACTTATTTCATGTTTTGTACACATGGCATAATTAATCACACATGCACATGATCAATAAACTAGCCTATATATATCCTGCTAAAAGTTGCTTTGTGGAGTGTCATTTCCAGAGAAATACACAAAATGTGCAGATAAAAAAACTTACATGACTACTCTGCAAATGTTGTCGTTTTGTATAATCATGGGCTACACGGAAAATGTTTGTACAAAATCTAAATTTCTTAGTCATTAGGAATACAACACTATCGCTGCCAAGAAACGGGTAGTGAAAAATGGCTGAGAATAATTGTGGTGTCCTGTGTTTTGATTCACATTTCCTAAAGATACTGTACTTGCAGGGGCTTGCAGCCAAAATGATTAGCTAGCAATTTAAAGGGACGTTTAGTAAGTAATGAGATGAAAAACAGGGATATTCCCAGCATACGGTTCATTCACCATATGGAGGCATTGCTATCAGTTAAGACAAGCCTCGAACCTGGTGGGTAAACGATTGCACACAGTTTCATTCACAAACGATTTATATGCATGTAGAAGAAGAGAGTCTCCTCAGGGTTACAAGGATTTTAAGAACATTTGTTTAGAGGTCACAGCAGTCACTGTAGCAGTTTGAAAAAGGCACAAATTTGATGTGCTGTATGCAATAAAGTGCCTGCATTTTTATGTTTTCTTAGCATTGGCAGGGAACATGGATCATTTACAGAGACGCTTTCAAATGCCAATGTTTCTCTTTCTAATGATATAACTATATTTCAGAGTTAGAGCCTCAAGCACTAAAGAGGTTTACGAAATGGGCTCCAATCAACACGGAAACGGTCTGAAGTGTTCTTTAATTATACAAATTCATTGATTTGCAGATTTACACTTTAGTGTTATTTAAATTGAACTAATCTGTGTTTTAACAGGCACGCAAAGTAAACAATATCAATAATGTTTTTGAATACTTTTATAGCCACAATTCTAAGAGGGATTAATGCTGATTAAACATCTAAGAGTAAATGACTCAGCCTCTGGGTAAAATGATCAAAAAAACATAGTTTAATTTATGTCCAAGACTCTGAAAGACTGTTTGATGCCTGCATTTCTTGTAACTATCAACCAATCACAAGGAATAGTGTGATGGAATGACTATGTAAAAACAGAACAAATCATTTCCAAATGCATTTGATCATTACAACTGCACAGTCTTGCCTGAACAGTGTGGAAAATACCTGGAGGGCATAAACACTGAACTTCCACAGTGGAGCTGCGATAACAGGAGTCTCCGTTTTCACACAACGTACAATCAGTGACAGGCGTCGAGCAATTCTTATCTAAAAAAGTGAGGGGGAAAAACATGGAATAGTAAGCGAACATAATTTAATGAGAGACAGAGGGCATCCATGAACATGAACAAAACAAAAACATTGCTGTGATGAAAAAAATAAATATATATATAATAATTATTATTATAATAATAATACTAAATAAAGTGGCGTGTGAGACGTCCGTTTTCGCGCCAATGCACAATATTGCTAATAGGGGTGATGCTACTGCTAACTGCCACCTCACAAGTAATGTGAAGTGGGCACAGGTTCAGGTTTCCCACAGAGTAAACCTGCAGGAATCCACAAGATTACTTGCAGCTAAGCCTGCCTATGGTACTGCCAAATGTAAAATACACACACACACACACACACACACACACACGCACACAATTATAAACAATAGATACAGTAGATGATAGTAGACCTGCACTGTTAATGCCCGGTTTACACTTGATTTTAAAATGCAAATGCCTCTAAGGCGCAGAGACACAGGGGGAAAAATGGTGGTCACTGGCGATGCTGTCTCTTTGGACATTCTGGTGGTTGTGTGGGTAATTAGTACATTGAATTTAGACTTCCACACAACAAACAAAAAAAAACATATCTTTGAATATTGACCAAAATCACATTGCCTGTATCCTTAAAAATATTTTTTAACACACACACACGCACACACAGACACACACAGAGTGAATAAGAATTACTGGCAATATCTTCAAAATGAAAAATGAATTATGCATCTTAGGCAATGCATTTTTTACCCTAGACTATCTGCCCTGGAATGAAACAAAGCATATTTTTCAAAACAATCCATCACTTACAGTATTTCTAACCTTGTAGGATAATCTAGTTGTGACGATAATCAATGTTTAACAGTCAGCAGGCTACAGGATACCGTATTAATTCAAGCTGCATCTATGAGAAGAAGAGAAATACCGGACCAGTAAAGCCCACAGGGCAAATGCATTCATACTCTGCAACCAGGTCAATACACATGGAATTATTGGCGCAGTATCCATGAGCACATTCATCATAGTTGATTTCACAGTTCACTCCCCAAAACCATATATATATATATATA
>JAODUK010000007.1:3580353-3609418 GCA_027564635.1 Typhlichthys eigenmanni
TATGTGCAAGACACAGTATATATATATATATATATATATATATATATATATATATATATATGTATCTATGTACGTATGTATGTATGTATATATCCACAGTATATATATATATATATGTAGATATATATATATATATATGTGTGTATGTAGATATGTATATATCCACACTATATATCTTTAAGCAAGCATACAGTAATGCACTGCTTATATATAAGTATATTTTTTACAGAATATCATAATATCTACAATTGCCCTCCCCCTCATAGCCCCAGACAATGATGCACCCCTTCTCATTCAGCCACCCACACTTTTTGTGAGTAGATTTGTTTCTTGTATGTACAGTACCGGTATAGTATTGTACATCTGTTGAGAATTGTTTTGTCAAGGAAGAGACTGCGTCACAGGTATTTACAATATATTGTTTATCATATATGAGCAGAGTTGCAATGTTTTCCTACCATAAAAAAATAAAAAAAAATTATATATTTACTGCAACAGTGCCACTCATACAAATACTGATGTGGCTACAGAATACACTCACTAAAGTTCTTATCCACGATGATAAGCTAATGCATTTTAGGCAATGAAGCTGGCCAAGACTTTGGAATACTGTATACGGGTCCAAGAAAATTGAGAAAATCAATATGGAT
Organism: Typhlichthys eigenmanni; assembly: GCA_027564635.1. Classification (NCBI taxonomy): domain Eukaryota; kingdom Metazoa; phylum Chordata; class Actinopteri; order Percopsiformes; family Amblyopsidae; genus Typhlichthys; species Typhlichthys eigenmanni. The sequence continues at coordinate 3,581,004 of JAODUK010000007.1, forward strand.
ATATTTGCTGCCTTTGTGGAACAATATAAGAATAAAGTACAATGATAAATAATGTGAGCTGTTCCTGTTTGATCTTTAGGTGCAGCAGTCAATGATGAATTGGAAAAGTTGATATGTGATTGCCAGTGGCTGTTCACTGATTGCTTTTGATGGGATTGATAGAGTTGGAAGGTCACCTGAAACAAGGACAACTCTATCCTTCTCGCTTTACTTCTGGGATTTAAATATTAAACATAAATGATGGCAGATTATTATCCCTGTCACCTTGCCTTAAGCAATATTCTGTTTTTTTACAGTGCAATCAAATACCTGCTGTGTCACAGATTATGGATAGCATTTACTATTCGGAAGAATATCTTGCTTAGTTTGTTGTAGATAACCATATGAAGTGTCAGGTCTGATAGCATACAGTAATTACAGGATATTATTTAATTATATAATATAATAATCTCACACTGTACTATCTCACACTGTACTATCTCAACCAAACAGTTTTAAATAATCTGACTGCAAGAGATTTAGAGAAACTGCAAATCTGATATCTATCATTATGCAGAGAATGTTATTGAGTTTGAAAGTATGCTTGCCATAATCATACCCAGAATAAATTAAAGAACCATGAATTCATGTTACAAAAGGCGTTACAAAAAGGCGTTTCTAAACACCTTGTTGAAAAACACAGTTTAATGCATGAGTATGTATTCACTTGCAGTATAATCTTAAATTGTACACAACACTGTTCTATATAGTTTTAGACCAAACCGGAATAGCATGTGATACATTATCTGAACTAACATATTTTAGTGGGTTAGTGGAACAACATTTGTTGACCATGCTTTTGTGGAAAGCAAACTCAACATTTTACCAAAGGAAGTATGGGGTATCCTTGAAACTGTCATAATGACATATACAATTAATTAATCTGATTGGCTGGGATATTGTACTATACGTAATATATTACACAATAAAACAAAGGCCAGAAGGTTATTGTGATATATATCTATATAAAAGATGATGTATGCCAGTTATAACATTGAACAATACATTTAATCTAAAATAATAAGTACACTACACAGGAGAGCACACAATCTCCTTTTTGTCATTATGCAGTATACACACTAGCACTGAACCAGAAGCACCGCATGCAGCATCGAGAGTCATACTTCATAGTGTAACCAAGCACAGCAGCAATGGTCAGGCCTAGCCAAATCAGACGTGCAGCATCAGGAGAGCTACCAGCCATCGCCTCGGAGACGCTCCCCAGTCTCGGAGACGCTCTCCAGCCTCGGAGTTTCTCTCCAGCCTCGGAGCACCCCCGCCAGCTCAGCCAACGCGTTTTGCATCAATCGCTCCAAATGCTGCAGAGATACTGTTACTTTATGTTATGAAGCTTTGTTACGGACTTCGTTACTACTACTACTTTCCGTTATTGGCCAGACTTCGTGAACTGCTGGTATTGCATGTTGTCAGTCAGGGAATAGAAGTGGCCATGAGCTCTGTTAGTTGTATATTTGATCTATTATTATATTAAAGCTGATTTTGTTAAACTTGGACACATTGTTTTCTCCTACTTCAACTCCATAAACGAACACGCTGGAACTGGAGTGCGGAGACACCACCCAGATTCCAACACTGCATTACGTAATCATTTTGAAAATCAAACATCTAAGAAAGTGTGAGGAATGGTTAAAATATCATCTCTGTTCATTTTATGAAAATCAGACTAAATTAAAAAATATATAATGTTTTTCATTTAATTCATAATGGTGGAATCATATGTATGTTGACGTCACATGTGTTGGATTCAGGAGGGTCTATGGAATCAGGGGATATCAGGTTTGTTAATTTTCATGATACTCTGCAAATCGTATAAGCACATAGGCAGGTCCAAATTAGGCAAATTTCTGATCTTAGACTGGCCTTTGACCTTTGGACGTGACCCCACTATATTAGTGTCAGAGATAGTAAGGCCCTTGGCAATACAGTAGGTGTACCAAAATTCACCATTTTAGACTGCACGGTTCTAGGGGTCCATTGACTTCAATTGTAGAATACAGTAATAAGAAAATTTACATTCTTTAACAATAATGTCTTATAGTGAGTTTTTCTGCCAGGATCTCTTGGTCCAAATACTAAGGATACATTGTATTGAAAGTAGGATACCCTGCATATCTGATATATTGTAAGGCACAGTATTAAAGAAAATACCATACAATTCTTCTAATTGTGGAAACATATTTCTCTGTCAGTGCAATTGCTTGAAAGTTAGCAGAAGTTCAAATGGATTTGTTAAATGTTTTAGCATTCCCTAAAAATCATGCATATTAATATACTGTAGATACTGTATGTACATTTATACATTAGCTTTATGAATTACCACTTTAACCTGCTACAGCAGCACTGAAAAGATACAATACCACAGCATCTATTCAATCAACAGCCATTTGCCAAAGCATTGTGACAGCCATTGTTCTATGTACTGTATGAAACACAACTGCCATAATAGGCCACTTTACCCCATCCATTCACCTACAAAATTGTTTCATTGCTACCAAACAACCACAGCAGACCTCCTATGCAGCCACCAGCTACCGCATCCAACAAAAGGAAAAACTCTGATAAAATTCATTCTAACACAGGAAACACAAAAACAGTCACAGTTAAGCCCAAGGCAGCTTCCCAGCTATATTCTCACTGCCATCTCTCCTCAGACTAGCTCCGGGTTCATCTCGCTCGCTCTGTGGCTTCGCTTTGCCACATTTTCTCTGGCTGATACAAGCTTGTGGATTTGACTGCCAGGAGTATGTAGCCATGCATGACGTCTTCCATGTGGGATGCAATTTCTGCTGTTGGCCATGTCACTGTAGCTTATTTGGACCTTAGAGGAAATTAAGTACTTAAGATGTTCTTTACACAACAACTATTCATGTACTTATGTGCTGATGTTTTGTTGTGACAGACCAATTTGATAACATGTTGTTTTTATTGTTTTTAATTATTTTATTTTTTACAAATGTGCTCTTTTCATGTCTGCCTCATACATTTGACTCTGGTTTTTAGTATTTAAATTCCCTTGGTCTTGTAAGTGTACAGTAAGCATTTGTAACCAGAGGTAGATGAAGGGGCTGGGCTGAGGTTGAGAACAACATTAAGATCAAATAAGACTAAGTTAAGGTGCCTACCGGTGCCTGACTAGAACATTGTTGCTTAATAATCAGTGCATGAAGGCCATGCATGTTGACAAAATTTTGTTTAGAGGGAGCTTTGTCCCAGCACTGGCTATTTCAGATAATAATCTTTGGCTATTTATAACAAAAATATGACAACATGTGACTTACCCAAGAGCCAAAATGGACAAGCATTAGTTTTTGAAACCAACCAGCTAAACCAAACACATTCTGTCATGGAGGACAGACATGCTGAGAGGCACACAAATAGCATATCACTGTAAACCCAAATAAGTTAGGTGAACTCAAGGCTCAAAAACTGCAAACATAAAGGATTTAATTGAATTTAAGATATAATATTTGATTCCAGGTAAATCAATTGTGTCAGAATATTTATGATATCAATTGTGTAAGTACATAGTACAAATAACAAATACAAAAACATTCAAAGGCTGTACATACATTTGAAAAGCCTTCAAATACATACTAATACAAACTGGTATCCATAACTAGTAAATCTGACATATCTGTGTGAAGCACATCACATGCTACATCAGAATGGTTTATCTATACCAATATTCACAAAGTGACAGCGTCATTTCAAACAACTTGACAAATTGAGCACTCATCCCACTGAGACATGAATGTAAAATTAGAAAAGCTCATTAATGCAATATGTGCAAATATACATCTCTGCAGTGTGAAAACCTGTGGTGTGTGGTGATGACATATATGAAGTATTTAAATTCAGTTTTTTTTAAATGCTCAAATGGCTTCAAAGGGGACAATGTAACAGAAGTTTCTATAGTGTACAGTATTACTGTAGAAAATGTAACGCAACACCGTTACATATTCCTGGTAATGTTCAGACAACTTTTCATGACACATCGCAATTACGTACGGGAATGACCAGCAGTGACCAAAGTGTTGCATGAAACAAGGACAGATGTCACCAATGTTGCACATCATCTAAAATTAGAGTGAATCTCTCTCACTACCACTATGTACAGTAAAGACCCAGACCAAAACAATATGCTTAGTGAGACACACGTGGCCAGCCCGCACATGAAGAAGATAAGCCCTTGAATTACAACACAACATGTAATGTCAAGCTCAGGGCGCAATAACTATATCTTTACACATAAAATAGTTGTTTGCTGCAACATTAAACAATTCAGATGCCTTTAATGTCACAGGCACAGATCTGAAAAGCAATTTATTGCTCAGGGTCCACTGGAAATTTCTTTTGTTTTTGTAAAGACATAAGGGAGTTGTTAAAGAGTCTTTAGGTCTGCCACAACAGCACCTTCTATAACCAGAGGACTTCACCATTGTACTGTACTCTTGGCACGTCATTGTTGACAGTCAGGATGGTGAGTGGTGAGTCATCAGGATTTATGGTAAGTGGTAAATGGACTGCATTTATATAGTGCTTTTATGCAAAGCGCTTTACAGTATTTTGCCTCACATTCACCCATTCACACACACATTCATACACCCAGACCACTCGACCATCCTGTCCCCCTCAGGATTTAGTTAAACAATGTTCCTTGTTTAACTGTGCTAAAAAACACAGTTAAACACAGTTAAACAAGGAACAGTTTCATGCCTCCACTACATTCTTCTTGGAAGCAAATTTTCTAAAACAGATTTTTGACTTTTCCTGTATAACATACATTATCAGTGCTATAGAACAATGCAATTCTCAGGTATTTGATCAAGCTATGGTGAAGGAAGGTGATTCAAAACATTTACGTTGCACTCCTAATGGAAGGTACCAGTGTGTCAGTTGTAGAGTAGAACATATTGGGCACTGTTTTTAAATTCTACCTCTGAAGCTCTGAAATAGAAATATATTTGACATTTAGAAGCTAAATTTGCCAATTAACCCATGCACTGTTGCCATAGTAAATTGCTATTTTTTAATGGCCATTATATACTATGCGGAACCAGCTGAATCTGGTTCCGTGATAGTTGCTTAGTGTCCAGCGCAACATAAAAATACTAATTTCATTGATGTAGCTATAGCAGACAGATGGTGTTCAGTTCTCTTTTGACCAACACATACAATACAGTAATCCTGCTGTCCTTCATCCATCATCTGTCTTCAAGACAGATCTGGCTGTCTTGGGCTGTGATTTCCTCGACATGTTACTGTATCAAATAGTAATTGGAGTGGGGCAGTAGTCAGTAATCAGTTTGTTCCATTTTGAAGGAAAACAGGGCTGCTAAGTGCTATTATGCAATCGTTTAAATTACACAATTGTATAGCAATTGTAATTTTGTCAAAATGGCTTTGCAATCAAGAATCATACTGTATTGTCACAAAATAATATGCACTGAGGTGACTTTCTTATCATTGTTTAGCTCTCTAATGCAGGCTGAATATTAAAGACTGCATTTAAATATGTTTATAGATTATTAGTGATTGGTTGATTGATTGAGTAACTGAAATATAGTGCAACATTTCATATATATATACAGTATATATATACAGTAAGGCCAATAAAGAATTAAGTACATGTTCAGTGATGTGTAACCTCACAATAGTGCTCTTGGTGTGATTGATTTCATCCCTGAAGGCATGTTAGATTTGGGTTGCCTTGTCTCCGGTGTGTAGGCCTTTTATCCAACCAGGTGCTTGTACTGGATCAATTGTGCTTTTTGTGAGGCATGTGAGGATTTCTGCCTCGGAGGTTCCCTTAGTCAGCAGACTGTTTCTTTAAATGTAATGTCCTGTTTGGATACTGAGTCCTGCAGGCTGTTTGTTACATTTCCCTGGGTGCTTCATGCAAAATGTAGTTTGATTCAAAACATACAGAAATGTATTGTGTAGAGAAATTGTGTGTAAATTGCTGCTTCCTTATTTTCAATGCTATATTGTGGTAAACCCTGAAATGTGGCACTTGGAATATAATCCCAACAACCTCCAATATATAATTCAGCAAGAGCATGGCTTTGCATAAATTAATCAGGATTAATATTCACTTTGTATTGTTTATCTTTTCCTCATTTAGCACTGAAATATAGAGGCAGGGGGACTTTAGAATATTAATATTTCTTAAATACAAAATTGTAACTAAAACATAATTACTTTTGCCCTTTTACTATATTATATTATAGTAATGATTATTTGTATTAATGTTATTGTTATTAATTGTTATTGGTGTCATATTGTAAAAAGTGAACAGTAGTTCACTACAGTAGTTTAGGTTATGTTGTGTAGCCTATTACTGTAAAATGCGCAAAGTTCTACATATATAGATATATATGTTACCCACCATTTCACACCTATACGTACCTTATATAAGTGTAATAGTTGAAAAGCCATCATTTTTAGCCATTTATCCATCAGACTAAGCTTGCAGACACATGTTTAGCATCTCTACTGAACAGACACTTCTTACAACATACTGTAGCAAACAGCAGACATTCCCAGTCCTGGACTTTAACTCAAGACCTGTGTTGAATAGATATTAGTGAATATATGGTATACAGTAATATTGTTACAGCATACTGTATATATTGAGAGTTACAGTGTTATGATCTCTGCTGAAAATCTCAATTTCAATGGAGATCATTTGATTACGTAAGTGGTTATAAAACTCCAGAAAGTAACCGTTGCAGAAAGTATACCTGTTATTGCTCAACAAAGATGTGTTATCCCATGAGGTAAATTGAGTTCTGATCTAGTGGCCGATATGCCCTTTATGCCTGCTAGAAGCATGAACAATTGAAACAGCATAGGAACAGAAGGCAGTGTGCTGACTTCTCTCCAGCAGGGCCTGAATAAAGATGTAGTAAGAGACAGAAGTTGGGTTTGCCAAGTATGGATGTGGCTACAATGCCAAGACACAGAGCTGGGGGTTGTGTTTGTGCTATCCTACAGAGAAACTACTGTAGACTTTCTGTAGAACAATCAACCTTTGCTGGATCCAAGAAGAAAGAAGAAAGGAGTGGATGAAAGATAGACAGTTTAAAATGGCATCTGAACTATTTGTATCCTGAATCATTCACTGTCTGTGATATATAAATAGCCCCCCTCTTTAACCACCAGCATTTCCAGTAGTGCATTAGCAACAATATAGTTTAATAATGGGACCCCCCTCTGTAGGTCACTATTGTGTTCACATCTAGCCATGGCATTTTATTAGACAAAACGTAATGCTATTACTGTAATTGGCCTAAGGTTTAGGTTCAGAATAACACAGGTAAACATGTATCAAGTTAGTGCCACACGCATTATTATCTACATCTTTATGTACAATATATGATCGTCTACACCAGTTGTTGATGTTATTTTAATTAGATATTTCTATTTAATGTCAAGGAATCTTTCACCAGTGTGTTCTTTCAGCGTGACAAATGTTACATTAATCTTTGTCAAAAGACAATCTACCTTGCTTAGAATTTCCCATCCTCACTGATTCACATCGCTATGACTAGTTGATAAATACGTGCCAGCCATGGAACAATGTGACCTTTTTGAACAAAGCTGTCTCTCAAAAGTACAATATAATTGGCTATAGTGAACTCCATTGGGATAACAATTAAGTCTAACAAGCAAGCATCTTTGTACCATGACAGCATTAGGATGGAGCAGCAGAGTAGATGATTCAGACCTGCATCTACTCCTCTTTACTTAGCAACCGTCATGGAGACCGACGTGACCTCATCCCAGCAATGAAAACTAACATTACGCACGTTGCTCGCTCAGCTCATTACAAGTCCGGAAACGTGAATTGAATGAAACGCGGGTGCGGGATGTCTTGCACAGGTTAACCAGGGTGCTACACGGGCGGGAAACGAGAATGTAATTACAGTGATGACTGCTAAATACTAGCAGTCTGCTCTGGTGCAGTATGCAGCTGTCAGCAAACAGGCTCAGACGCATCCAAATAAGGGTTGTCAGTGGAGTGTGGATCTGCTGCATAGAGCAGTACCCACACGTAACTCTAAGTCAAACCCTGCTTGCCTAACAATGCTGTATCGACCAGGTAATTCATGCAAATGACACACTTGTGTGAGATCAGTGTGTAAAATATTTGACAGCATGACTTTAAAACATTTTACAGAGATATTCTTTTTCACATTCTGTAGTCAGTATGTTATCAAATAATGTTATCAAAATATAATATATAGCAAAGAATATCAACTATATAGCCTAAATATGTATGTACTATACTATATAGCCTACGTAGTTTATATACAGTACAACCATGAACGCTATACTGTAGGCAAAATGTATTCACTGTACACAACTAGATTTGAAATACAAAATACTACTAATGATCTTTGCAATCAGTCAAATATAATACAACACAATAAACCTGCTGTGTCGGATTTGAATGCAAGTCATTTTTTTACTGACAGTGGTCAACACATCATTATATTTACCAGGGACATGGTTAATTCAACTGAATCACATTTGTACAGTACACTGACAAGAAGCCACAGCAGATACAATAAGAGAATGCACAATGCTGCATTGCTGCAACAGTACATACCTCATGTTTGAGTCTGTTTCTTGTCAGCGGGGTTTTTTTTTTCTCCTACATAATTCATGAACCTCTTCTTCATTTTTATATAGGTCTTCTTGAATGCTAGATACCCCCAACACACATAAACACACACACACAGAGGAACAGGCACAAGAATAGAAATATGTTCTGTGCATGCAAACGCACAAGGACTTTATTAAAATTGAAAGCCTGAACTCTGCCATAACTTCATCCATTCAATGATGCAATGCAATACATATTACAATACACTGTAAATTGCACAACAATATCAGCTATCCATTATCAACAAGGCTGTATGCAGCCTCATGCAGTTATATGTATGGGAAATACAGTACAGTGTGTACTGTACTATTATTTTGAGACAAAAATAATTTCGCTACCTGGCCATAAAATCTTGCTGTGCGTTCACAATTCTCTTAATAAAAAAAGGATTTATAGAAAAATCATGTTTTAACATGTCAATTATTGTAACATGTCAAAGACATGTTACAGTAATTGCCCACATATTATATTTTGACCTTCCTTGTTTTTTCTTTGCTCTATGTTTATTAAAATAAAGTTATCGTGAGCAGGTAAACAGGGTTTGACATGAATGTGCAGCCTTTAAAACATGTTTTTAATGCATTGCTCATCCTGTGCCATATGGCAGCCAAGAGCAAGGCCAAAGGTCGTATTGAGCTAAATGAGCCAACTCTGTCATTGCATGGCATATACTTCCAGAATAGGTCAAATCATGCTCCCATTGATATTTCAAACAGAGTAAATTGAAAAAGATGTTCATGTAGTCCTGTAGTCCAAATAGCGATCCCTTTTTCTATTAAGATGATATATAAAATAGACAATTTCCTACAGCAGATCAGGAAGATAGCGCTGTCTCTTTCTTGTAGAGCCATTTATCTCGCCCACATTGACGAATTCATTATAGTGTCAATTCCTGTCGGCATAATGAAATGCCAACCATGGATTGGCCCCTGGTTGAAACAGAGAATGCAGAGATATCTACCCCAATTATTGTAAAATTTCACTCTGCGGGTTATCCATCTTTTTTCTTCTGGCCTCATATTGTTCAGCGCACTATTGTGTCTGCTACACCTGAAGGTCTATTTGAGATATATTACTTTAGAACAATTCCCGTCAGCGTATTCTCTTTTTCAATTTAATCCCTTTATGGATTTAAACGAAGATGGGAAACTGTGATTACCAAATCTATACGATAAGTACAAATTAAGTTTGTTATTCGAACACTGCCATGTAAAACATAAAAAAGCATTGTTCATGCTCTAATCTCTGGTCCAAAAAGATCCATCCTATCTATCACTGTTGGACCCACAGGCCTACTGTACCGTACATCAGAAACTGTTACACACAACCGCTCTAAACTAGCCTCATAAAATAGTGTCACTGTTCACTGCCCATTGTAAAACTTTTAATGGAATGTATGTCACTTGGATTACCTTTGCTAGTATGTCCTCACAGGCTTTCAGTGCAGGTCTGTGACATGAGAATAGGCATTTAGTGGGATTCCCCAGTGTCACAGGCAGCACAGCAGGGGTCTACAAAGCCCCAGGAAACAGATCTATCATTGTCATGCAACCAATCACCCATATCAGCTGAGCCTTCTTTCAGCAGGGACCATCACGCGCGTGAAGAGGTCTTACTGGCTCTGTTTCATCACAATATGTCCCCATGTGCTGTTCATCTTATCATCTCCATGGGATGCAACAACTCGCCTGGTGCTTGTATTTTTGTTTTTACATAATTTTGACTAGTAATGACAATGTGAGTCATCATGGAGCATGACAATAATCCTGGAAAGTCCAAAGTCTGATAAATAGGAGTAGTACGTATTGAATGGCTGGTATACTGTTGTAATGTTAAAAGCAGAAAATACATTTGGTCAAACCTTCAACTGTAATCTTCTTACTAGTAATATGACATCCGGTTGACATTTGGTAGAAAAAAAAAGCCATCACTACAACAGGACCATAATTTGTATATTCAGTTTGAGAGTACCTGTCAGCTTTGCAAACACTGCTTGTGTGTTTGTTAGAAGAGTGTTTTTAGGAAACAATGGAAGTGAAAGGTGGATGAACTGTGAGATCTACAGTAGCTCCATACTGTGAATGTGCCAAATCATTGAGGTAAGCCAGTGTATTTCCAGAGTTTTGGCTACAGGCTAGCACAACCCAATCATACATCTTAAACACTGCAGTTGGATTTGAATTTGAGTTGAGTATGCATGCTACCAGCAATGACATTCATTTTCATAGATGTGTTTACATTTTTCTGAAGTGAGGTCCATAGAGGTCTAGAGAAAATTGATCCCATTTGATCCAAATAGTTATTTTTATCCCAAATACTAGCATGTGGATAAACTAGAGTCAAAGGATTAAATATTGCATTAATTTGTTCCTATTTTGTATGAAACATAATTGAATGGCAATAATATTCAGCATGATAAACTTTTATTTTAGAGTTTATCTTACATTACATTACAGACTGCTGTTTTAATTATCACTATTTACTGGTATTCAAATTAGGCTTTTTTCACAAACTAGGATCAGATGTACGTTTTTTGAATTGGAAGTTCTGCGCTGCTTTGGCTTTACACAAGGAGCAACTGCCTGGTCAAATCACTGTGGTAAAATGAGCTCTTACACAGATGACAAACTCCACCTGCAACTCTAGAGAGCAGTTCAATTAAGGGCAGTCATGTTGCAACTGACCCGAGACAAAACAACTTACAAACGGGATCATGCATCATTTTCTTTGGTTGTCCAAGCAGCAAATGGACAGTGTCATCGCATAGTTATTGCCTTGACCCTTTTTGAACCACTATCAGGGCAGAAGCCTGCATGTTGACAGCAATATGTATTTGGGTAACAATATGTTAAACAGGTACTACAGTATACCCTTCATGAATATACATGATTTGTTTTGAAATGCTAGGTAAATACTATAAATTGCTGCCATTATTCTGAGAGAGAGACAAATCTGTAACTATCACAAAACATGAAGCATGACTGATAGTGATAGTTGTTCGGTGACGGATATTACTGTATGTTGGATGAATAGTGTAATATCAATTATAAATAAGTGTGTGAAAAGATGGACAGCTACAGTGCCCTTAGCTAGAGAGGACCTGCTGTGGTGTTTGGCTTTGTCTGTTTCTGCTGGTAGGGGCTGTGTTGAACAGCAGAGCTGAAAACGCATCCTCGAGCCTACAGCACTAAACTGGATTGATGTCTGCAACCATGATGTTTGACTTTATCCAGTCGAGCTTGAGAGGTATCATTCAGCTTCATTGAGCTGTGCTGAGGATTTGATGGAACGGTTTTCCCACCATTTTACTAATCATTATTATTGAATGTGACCTGACGGTAAGACCGACTGAGAGATTCTTCTTAATAAATATTGGAAATCAGTTTCTAGTTTTCATATCTCATTCACATTGAGCTTTGCAGCTACAGAATACAGTACACCTAAATAAAAGGTGGAACATTTTTAATGTTTTCATTGTAGAGATTATACAGAGAAAAATAGTAAAATTGTAATGCGTCATCAAGCAATCTAAAAGGATGCATTTTCTTAAGACATCAAGCACATACAAATAGTTTATCTGCCAGCCATTTAAGACTACTACTACTAATAATAATAATAATAACAATAATAATATTTTTCTATGAATATGGGTATTAAAGATATCAATGAATGAGAATACATTGTTTTCATCTGGATGAATACATAACTAAAGTTTAAACCATTACATTTATAGGAGCCTGAATGATGGCAAATAACTGCTAATAATACTTCTACTACTACTGCACTACTGGTGTACTACTACTGTACTACTACTACTACTGCTACTACTACTACGACTACTACTACTACTAATAATAATAATAATAATAATAATAATAATAATAATACTAATAATAATGCATGATTGACAGGCAATGTAGATTTGTTGGACTAATCAGGGACAGGTCCTCATCATACCATGATAAAGATAGAACAAAACATATATCTAACCAAAACTACATCTATCACAGTACTACCAAGAACACAATAATCATAACCCAAATATGTAAACAAATATGTTGGTTTATCAGTTTTAAGCTTTAAATCTCTGATTAAGCATTTCTAATTGGATATCAGTTGCTGAGACAAGGATGAATTATTAAAAGAGACCCAATTCTTGCCAAGGAAATGTTGATTAAATGCCGACTTACTTACCATAGTAAAAAAAAAAAATCTACATTAATATATATTGGAAATAGAGTAGAACACATTAATATAAATTGGTCTATTACACATGGGTCAGTTTAACTGGTTAAATGTCACTGCGTTATTCAGTTTTATGAACAACACCTAGTCTCTATCTCTTGGGAACTATATATTTTCCTCAAGAAAACCACATCTGCAAGTTTAAGTAAGAAGTACAAAGCAATTATTGTACAGTACTACAGAACACAGAGCAGCAAAGAGGATATGCTTTGCTAATGCATCTACAAGATACACTTCCAAGTTGCACCTCCAGTGTTTCATTTTGTTATTGATTCTGCTGTGTGAATGCTTAAGCACGGATTGTATTGGAAGTTTGCCACATATTTCATACTGTACGCAAACTGTTTCAAAATGCTTGCTTAATAACCCCTCCCTCACCTGAAAACTCAACTCTGTCTGCGGTTCCAAGATGGATTTAAAAGAACATGTGCGTTTACACTCACCCAACATAGCATGCTCCCGTTGTAATTCCCCCAACCCCACTCGCACAGTTTCAACCTGCAAAACAAGTCAGTTTGCAGCAGTCAGTCAGTGCAACGTTTATATTTGGGGGTGTACCGTAGCCTATATACATGGGACTACACCTTGGATTGTCACTTTATTAATCATCTTCTTGTGTTTTCAGGTGAGGGAGGGGTTGGTCATCTTCTTGTGCTTTCAGGTGAGGGAGGGGTTGGTCGCTTTCTCGTGTTTTCAGGTGAGGGAGGGGTTGGTCGCTTTCTTGTGCTTTCAGGTGAGGGAGAGCTTGGTCGCTTTCTTGTGCTTTCAGGTGAGGAATGGGTTGCTCGCGTTCTGGTGGTTTCCCCTTTGACATAGATGCAGTAGACACTGCTACATTTCCTGATAATGAAGGACCATATTTGAAATGGCCTGGGAGGGTCATGTCATGCCATCAATTCACAGCTGTTTACCGTTGTGGATATAGGAATGGCTTTCACAGTAGGCCATCTGCCTGTGACTTGTTACACTGGAGTTTCATAATTTTGGTTGACATGCCCTAGGCTTTTACAGAGAACACAACATCAACCAAACATATCTGTTTTGCTAATGCTTAACAGTGCATATGAAAATAGAAAGGTTTGTAATTTATTTAAGCAGATTCTCAATGAAGCTTGCAGCAGTGGCTGCTGTAAGCTTCTAATTGCTCAAGGGTAAGAGAAACACTTTCAATACAAACATTGTGTTTTGGTGCTGTGTTGGCTAGGCACTTTCAGATTATACCCAACAAAATGTTTCTAGCTTTGAGCAGACAAAAGGCCCATCAAATTCAAAGTAATAGAAAAGTAATAAAAACAAATTGGAATACATTGGAATGAAACAGCCTTGTCTCTCTTTACACTTTTTAACTTACATTGAAAGATGCAAACTTGTGTGTGGAGTTGTAAGGGGGATGTGGAGAAATCAGATTGCTTTAGAGGAAGTGTATAGATTGGGAGGGACTTGCACTCAGTTTCAGACCAAAACATAATTTCTGAAATGCTGGTTTAAACACAAGAGCAATTCTGGACACAGCAGAGCAGAATCATTTAAAAGAAAAAAACATAAAACATAAAAGATTTAAAACCAAACGTAGAACCACAACATTCACTCCTGTTCTTCTTTCAGCAGGTAGTCCTATACTATTTGGTACATTTTTCTGCAGCAGTATATGTCACTCCTGGGACCCAAACATATTGTTCTAGTAACTGTAGGTTTATTGTCAGTTAGCTAAAAGCTAGAATTGTTTGTTGCACCACCGGAGGAACTAAAGCAATGAATTATAAAGACATATAAAATATGTACTGCAGTGTAAAAAGACCAGCTTTACCAGATAGTGTCAGGCACAGCAGGCATCACCTCTTGACCACAACTATACAGGAGTTAGTTTGCATTAAGAATTAATGTACCTTTATGTTCCCAGGGCCATTGTGGCTAACCTTGGTCCAGATACAGAACCATCCAGATCCTCGAGGGAAGAGCCATGCCACCTGGAGGTAGTCTGCTGTTCTAAATCCTGGGCAACAGTTATAGCACCATCTGTGACACACCTTCTGTCTATTGGTATATCCCACTAGCTGTACTGGTACATGATTGGGCTCCTTTTACAACATACAGTTTGTAAGAATCATTTTAATATATTGCTAGATTTGCTTTAGACAACTCTTATTAATATGTCACTAAGCATGTAGCAAATGCGTTGATCATAAGCGACACGGTAGACTACAATTACTTATATTAATACAATTAATTGTATTAATTAAAGAGCACGTATGGGTTTATTTGGTTACCTTGCTCACAGTTTGTTACATGTAGACCCGTGGAATGTATACTAGCCTATCCCATGTTAAGATGCCTGTATTGCAATTTAAGAATTAATTTATGAAAATGTGTATTTATATAATGTTTTTTACTTCTCATTTTTCATAGTATTAATTTACAAGGTTCTCTTCCATCACAGAAGATAAGCGAGATTTAGATCACTTAGTTCTGCTAGCTAATGTGCTAATTCAATTTACTGTATGAATTAGTCTTCAAATGTAGTGTACTCTGACTATTTCTCTCAATTGTCAATACAATTATAGTCCGGAAGCTCTGTTTGCTTTAGCGATGCACAGCCACTCTGACTAAGTGCCTAAGTACGATGTCATTTAAGACAAGTGTGTGTTTCAAAATGGTGATAGAGCTAGATGAAGCTATCAAAATAGTTGTAGCAATGCCGATTGGTTGAAGGCTGTCCAATATTTTCAAAATGAACCAGAGGCCCTACGCCCATTAGGAGGCTTTGACTGCGAACACTTCCCAATGGAGCGTGTCCAGAGTCCAGACCATATTCACAAAGTTAGTTTTGGGTCTGGTTACACCAAGCTACAAGTTTAGGTCTGTATATGAATAACAACACAAAATAGTGACAATTTAGTTTAAAAACAATGTACTGTATGTATCAACTGATATAATTACTGGCAATAAAAAGAAAGCTGTTTTGACTGAAAAGCAGTAATGCAACTGAATAACACAAAACTCTTACTACAGTTATTACAGTAACTAGTTTCCTTAGTTCTTTATGCCAACATGATCTACTATATACTGTGTGTTTAAGAATAGATAAAAATGTGTTTAAGGCCAATAATTAAAGAAAACAAAATACACTATTGTCTCCATTTCCCTAGGTGAGCATTGAAGTAGATAATTAAATGTAAACTGCTCTATGTAATTTGTCATATCATGAGAAGGACCCAAGGCGTTTTCACAGCAAGCAGATGCTACTCAGCAGTTCTAGCAAAAACTTTCATATGGGTCACAGTTTCCTTAGCTGTTATACAGTACAAACCAGATGGCTTAGTGGGGTTTGCTTTTCTCCATTCGCTTGAGCTATTAATGGACTGTACTGTACATTGATGAGATAGGTACACTGGAAGCAATTGGCATCCAGCCTTTGAGCAAGGCATGTTCTGAACCTCAGCAGTTCTATTAGAAATGCCTGGCGACCAACAATTATATTCCAGGTAGTTTTTGGATGCAGATTGTACATGTAACTAAATATACAGGGCTTTCTAGAGAAGACATGGAGAGAAAAGCTGCTTGAATAAGCACATCATTCTGAACCCAGTATATCGTTTTCAAACGCTGACTCACAAAAATAATTGGTTCATACTGAATAATATTGTTTTTGCTATTAGCCTGTCCAAGAATGCAGAAGGGAGAAGACTGTGAAGTCCATAACCAACTCTTTTTGCAAATGTCTCCTGCTGAGGTGCTAATGACACTGTTCTTCTCCCAAGGTATTGGTGCATTGCACTTACTTATTGGTTACTACTGTTACTCTTAATTGCCATGCAATGGCTTTATAATGTGCAGTATTGACTGTATTTATTGTCGTATTTGGATAGATGTTTCAATTACAGTCACTCTCTTCAAGCATAGTTTTTAGTTCTAATTAGGCCTGCTGTTTACTACTATTGTGGGTACATTTACTGTAATACAATGTACTGTATGTCATTTAATTATTTTCATGTACAGCCTGTACACAGCCTGTATAGAAAGTGGAGTAATTGATGAGATGTTGGTCAGAGAGAGAGAGAGAGAGTCTGGAATAGGTAGAAACATTTGAGAGAAAGTAATAGTAACACTTAATTATTAAATAATTTTAAAATGTTACAAGAATGTTTGTTGGCTATTTAGCCAAGGAGGACTGCTGGCAGAAATATGTACAGTAGCAAATCTATAATGGTTGTATTTCATAACATACTTCATGAGGGATTGCTGTGAAAATGAAGAGGCCATACCTCTTGACCATTGATGATGCCTCCACTAAAATTTTAAAAGTTTTTCTTTAGCTAGGTTATTGTGAAATTAAAATGATGATATTCAATGCATTTTTATTATAACCATATTATATCAATTATATTATTACATATAATACATGCCAAAAAGTAATCACATGCATGAATAATCAACACACCTGATTAGAAAATAATTTACAATAATGAATCAATAAACTCAACATTCTCCTGAAATCCTGAAAAATGCCCAAACAATATCTGCTGCTGCATTCATAAATAATGTAAGATGAGTTAACTGATTAATTGATATATGATATATACGTACCAATGAGGGCCATTGTACCGCAATGGACTGTAATTCACTAGGCTATTCTTTAATAGATTTATAGGGCCTTTAGCCTAACGGTTTTCACCTTATACTGAACACTTATAAAGTATTCCAAATCCATAATGATGTTATTGCACTATACTGGAGTTTCACACTTTCAGAAGTACCAGTGTACCAGTGCAATTTGTTGATATTCTGTACATCATTAAATGGGTCATGTACAAATAATGCAGGTAATGTGATGGCATTGTATGGAATCAAATTGGTCAAAATAATTGTACCTGTGATGATTTGTACCATGGACCATGATTTGTATCTATAAAAATGAACTGTAGAAATAATTTGCACAAAAATTGTTTTGAACAGTTAACATTTGTAGAATCCATTTCTACACTTACGCATCTATTAGGTAGGTATGGATCTGCAAATTATTTCCACAGTTACAAATAATTTTTACAGGTACAAAGCACGCTTCACAGGTACAATACTTTTGACCCTATTTTGATTCCATAGCATTGGGGCAGGGGCTTGTGAGCAAACAACCCCTACCATCAATGTACAAACACTTCCCACATAAAGGTTTGACTAGACCACACCCATAATGCATTGGAGCCTGGCTTTGCTTTGTCACTGATGGGAATCTGTATGTTCTGCAAATGTGTTGCTCTGAAAAAAAGGTTCACAGAAAGTTCAAGTATTGTTTGTAACAAACCATTCTTTATATTGTGTATTATTTAAATACTGTAACACCTCTAGCTTAATCATGTATTTATGGTCTCAAACAGACCTTTGAAATCCAAATAGTCAAATATGATATTATGCCTGAACATGATATTTAAATACATCCTAAATAAATGTAACAACGAAATTATTAAAACAGTAAATGACACAGAGTAAATGCATTGCTTTAGTTTTTAAAGGTCAATTATGCCTTAATGAAGCTTTAATTCTAGATTAAAGTGTGTGTCTTTTTTTATCTTCTTAGCATTTGCTCATTAGGCCCCACAAACCTCATTTGTCAAAGGTGGCATTGTAATAAGCCCAGCCCTAAAGATTGGTTGCTCGATGAAGAGAGAACATCTGAAGGTATTGATCCAACAGACCCAAATGCTTGTCTGATCTATATCACACTAGGGCCTTATCAGTGACATACAGGGATTTTCTGTGATGCTCAGTCTCCAATAAAGATTCCTGAATATGAAAGCGTGAATTCATTACAATGCACCACTTGTTCCAAAGTAGTACAAGGAATATCAAGTTCTAATAAAGACATGATATATAAGTGATAGTGAATACAATATTTGACTTCTTACACAGTAATACACTGTTACTATAACTGTGGAATGTGTTATTACATCATGTAGGTATAGTAGGAAGGACATTTATACAGTCCATTATTTGTGCAATGCTCATTTCACATTTCAGTCAAGGACCCATTGGCTGGTAAATAACATGGCACAAGCACCTCCTATCACATATGGTATAAAATATTTAATTGCGTATGGCCTATAGTGCCGTATAAAAGTTGACCACTAAGTCATACAAATAATTGACAGATTTATAAATCTATAGCACAGGTTGTATTTATGTAAATGTATATTTTTTGACATTAGTATTTTTGGTAAAAAATAAGTTTGGGATCACATCATTTGGAGGACATCATGCAGTACCTCTGAGGACCCCCTAGGGGTCCCATACCCCCTGTTGAAGATCTCTGGTCTGCAGAAATGAAGGTCAACATGTTGTGCATTCAGAGATGCTCTTTTGCATACCACCGTTGCAACGCCGGTTAATTGATTTGCTGATGCCTTCCTGTCAGCTTCAACGATATTGGCCATTCTCCTCCGACTTGTCTCATTAAAAAGCAGTTTTCGCCCACAGAGCTGCCTCTATTTTATTTTGTCTTTGCACCACTCTGTGTAAACTATAGAGATTGGCGTGTGTGAAAATCCCAGGAGAACAGCCATTTCAGAGATACTCAAACTACCCTGCCTGGCAACAACAATCATTTCATGCTCAACGTTATACTATTTAATCCACAATGAGATGAACCTCAACCTCTTGACCATGATTGGCTGATTAGATATGTACTGTACATTCATACCAATAACGGTTCATTCATTCAGGACAGGTTTTACAACAGAGTTGTTTTATTATTTAAAGATAGCGTATGAAAAAGATGAAAACACTTTTTCTTTTAATTAAAAACAAACACATCACAATTTACTTTTACACAGGCAACATTGTTTCAATTATTAAGAAGGAATTGAAAAAAGTAATAAAATGAAAAACAGAAAAAAACTAGTTAATAAAAAGAGGTCAGAAAGATGTGACTCAGTAGTGGGAGTATTAGCTGAAGGCTGTCAAGCTAGATGAAGCTAGTTGTATATTGGAAGCTATGGGTCTGTAACACTGAGGAAACGACAATAAGCCCTATATGGTAGGAAATAATAGTGCCTTTAGAGACTTGAGGGGTACTGGATGTCAGGCCAGGTCAAGGCATTTCCTTTCCCATGAAATTGTCATGCTCTGACTGCAGCAGGACTCCAAGTTATCAGACAGTTTGAAAGGCCGGGTTGTGGGAGGGAAGATAGGGAGAGTGTTTTGTCTGGGTGGCACTATACTGTAGGTGGTACAGTACATCTGGAATTGGTGTTAGTGAATGTTTGAAAAGAATTTGCCTTCTGGCAGATTGTTAGATATAACTTGTAGTACTTAACACAGGGTGTTGATCTAAAGCAGTTGTTTCCAAACTGTGTTGCTTCAAAATGTATGTAAAAAATGCAAATATTACAAACAATTTAAGTAAAATACAAGTAAGAATTGCAGTTTGCACTGATAGTGAAAAGCCTCAAAGTTTATGCTAATATGCTCTAAGTGATCTTGGTATACCAACCCTAAAGGAGTGAGGGAGAGCTGAGGCTGCAGCAGTGTGGTGTGCTGCAATGTTATCAGTGATGAAAGTATGAAAGACCTTTACATGTTAACCCAGATATCGCAGTGCTTCATTTGCCAAAGCAACGGCACTCATTTGATCAATTATATGATGTCATGTCTGTTGACGCTGCATTTTTATATATTCTGACGTTGTTCTGTTTTTTATATCTTAGTTATAATCAGGGGTGTTTCTAGACATAGATAACCTGGCATAAGACACATTTCCATCACCTGTGAGAGCTGCCATGCAGCTATCCAGCTCTGTTTATAGCATTCCAGATAGTGAATCTGGCTTATTTGACAATAGATAAATGTTATTGTCTATGGAAAATATTCTTGTGAGTTTATCAAGCCATATGATATCATATATGATATGATGACATTCAAGCACTCTCTCTGTTAAAGAGGCTAGCAATCACAACTAGCTTCATGAAAACATTCTCAGAACGGCGTATTGAATGCAGCCTGTGGCTCAGTTAATTGTCAGCTCAATAATGGACGTGACCAGACTACTTCGAAAAAGCACTGCAATTAATAGGCTCTTCGTTATGTTTTCATATCATCGTGATCTTGTGTACTAATTTGGCTAGAGTTTGACAATAGTATGCCATAGCGACCAACGGAAGAACGCCATTTGAACCTTTCCAATTACAGTAAGCTGTTACAAGATAATATCATTTTTTAAAATTCACCCAATATCTTCTCACATTCAACTAGTGTATAAAATTATCTGTGCATGCTGAAAAAACAATCTGGTACTTCTATACAACCTTGACTCTGTAAATATAGCCAACTGTTTTTTGGGCTAGTTCTGAGTTCTGGTCTGAAACCGCTTATTGATTTCATGCAGGAGTTTGACAATTCCTTTTCCCTTTTAAAACATTCACAAACCTTTGTCAAAGTTTCCAAAAAGTTCAAAAATGTGAACATTTAAATTGCTATTTCATTTACTCTAATAACTGTAATAACAAATAACAGGAGGAGGCCTTGCATACACAGAACAAAATCAATTCATGTGCAAGACTGAGCAGATTAAAAATGAAGGCAATACATCATTTTAAGACACACAGACAAAGAAGATAGATGGACATACAGACAAAAACAAAAGTCAGACATGTTACCTGGGTCAGTAAGTAATTGGAATAGAATATACATGTATCACAATAAGAGAATAATGAAATATAATATGATGTGTCCTCTTTAAAAGATTGCTAAAACTGGATTATAAATAATAAGCCTTTGATTTTATTTTATTACTCTTTATTACTGCAGATCTTATCTGGTAATAGTTTTAATAATAGTAATAATAGTAATAGTAATAATAGGTAATAGTATTTTTTCTATTAAATCAAAATAATATATTTTTAATTACAATTATTATAAATTATTATTTATTATAAAATAAATGTATTTAGCATTGATTATGATTACATACATAGAAGTATGCATGTTAAACAGCATATATGTCAGAGGTTTTGTATACAATTTAAAATGCATGTATAAAATTCAAACCTCCTCTCATTGACCTGAGAGGGGTGATGTTGAGGGCCTACCGTACATGATCACCATGTATTTTAATGTTCCCTTTTTTGTAAGACCAACCACTAAATGGCACCATCATTGGTGGCGTCATCTAAAATATTAATGTGTCCCGTAAAGTCTTTTAAGTCAAGCCAAGTTAACACTTGCAGCACACCTAAACCCCATATCAAACAGCAGCAGCTGCCGAGAAGCCCCAAGCAACCTCAGCTTAATCCAATTTGACTGGCCATCACTGTGGGCGATGCTGGATGAAACATTATGTGAGGTGGATAGAGCTTTTTGCTCTGCATTAGTGGAGAGGTTTATCAATCCACTTTGACTCTGCTGTGAAGAAAATGAAATTGGTCAAATACCTGTATTCAGCGCTGTTTTCGGACCACAGGGCAATTTTGCTCGTCCAATAAATAATCTGATATTATTGCCATGTGCAAATACGAGATAAATCATCAAGGTCTTTTTGATGGCATGCAATTTGGTGTATGACATTTGTGCATACTAACACTATGCCTAGTACTAGTAGAACTATTATTAACATTGACGATTTAGAAAGCTCAAATTATTATACGAATTTAGCTGCTGAAGGTATTGATTAGCCACCTTTATGATTGAAGTTTCATTCCCATTTGACCTTGAAATATAAATAGATTAAACTGCTATGGGAGTATGTTTTTATTCTTAGTTGTTTGACACTTTGAAACAACCACATTCAAAATAATTAATATCATTTAAGTAAGCTACAAATTAATTGTCATATAAGATTCTGAACTCCTCGGACAGCAAATAAAGATAATCATTATAGATATCAGTCATATAAAGGTTTGGGCAGCCTTCTGCTTTACAAGCTCCTTCTGGCACAAATGACAAGACATTACTAAAACTATTCTCACATTCACATTTCATGCTATATTTACGAAGAGCATTATTCCTCTTTCCCAGCCATCATGTCATCCTGTGGTTTAAATGTCACAAAGCTGCTCATACAGTATAATGGAAATGCATAGTCAATCTAGTAAAGACTAATAGCATAACAACAGTGTATCCATTCAGGAGCTAATTTTACTCACCTGTGTAACCTCATAACATCAAAGTAACTGCTCAGTGCTAGGAGCATTGTGGCAGCTCTGCTGTGACCTCAATACAATCATCACTAGCTTTTAGCAGTCAAGTGTGAGTCATAATGATACTAATAAACACTATGCGGAGTGCAGACCATCCTTGTTAACTTAAGACATGAAACAGCAATATGCATTTGTGGACCTCCAAATTGCCTGATGATGAACAGATTAGATGGTATTCAGTACAATGTCTTGCTTTACATCTAACAATATATGTATCTCTATGATAGATCTATCAGTCACCCCATAAAAGGGCCTGACAGAGATAGTCTCTTTGATCTAATGCTAAACATGAATGAAACCTCATGTGATTCATTTAGCACAATATAGTTTGTGGTTGTTTCAAGTTTAAACTTTTACATTTAAATCGGATTTAACAATGGAAAACATTGTAATCTTATTTTTAATGAATTCTCTTATTTTTCTCAGTTTCTTATAAATATTGCTAAAACATTATATACCAGTATAAGCTATGCTGTCACAGTATAATAAAAACGGCTTCATGTTTTCAGTTAAAGATGACCAAATTCTTTGGACTGAAATCCCAAGAAAAAGCTGTTGATAAAAGACAGCTCTCAGCAATGTGACAGTGTTTAAGGAGAATAAAATACTTTACCCTGAAGTTGTGTCCTCTGTTAAATGCCGTTAGGTGGGATTATCTGATTTATATGATGTGATTATGAAAGCATAATGGCTTTAATATATCCTGGTGTTTTGGAACAGGGTTGGGAATTAATAAATGTGTGCCTTCAGTATGCCTCGCAAAACTAAAACAGAAAAGCTTTGGCACCCTCTGCTGTTAAATTAGATTTCTCAGATAACATCTATTGTCTTGCTGAAGCCCAACAGAGACGCAGATGAACTGCAGGCATTCATATCCTTTTGATGCAGTTTATTTTATTCATATTCCTTATAAAAGTAAAGCCGCAGAAATTCAAGAACTCTAATATTGATACAAATTTGTTAGAGATTTATAAATAATGTCAAATGGATATTCCATGTGTAATGCACATTTCTATATGTTCCATTAAAACAAACCAAAGTATTTTAAAAATATTTGAAAACCACTGACTTGAATGTTATAAATAAACTATTATAGTGTGATATTGCGTGCCAGTTCCTAATACTCGACTAATAACTGTGAATTGTTTCTTACACACCTAAAATATTAACACCTTGCCGCTTTCCTTCCGCTCCCAACGTTACGTGGTCAAAGTTGGCTGCGGTGCGAGCGGGGTGGGGATGGGGGTGCTTGCCAGCATGGAGCTCCACGCTCCGGTTATCCAAGGTGAACCAAGGCAAACATTAATTGGTGGCACCGGGTCCCCCCGCTATATGCTCCTACTGTGACCGAGCGCCACGCAGCATCGGGGTCGAGCTCGTCGCGCTTCCTCCTGCAAAATGCTCTCTGACAGGGCTCGCTGTGCCGCCGCCGCGCTCCAGGTTCATCATTCATCATCTCAACAGATTGGCGGACACGTCGCGAAGCCAACCGATACGGTACAGCCCACGCTGCGGCCCCGGCTGGGAAAGGTGTGGCGGATAGACGCATCAGGCTGATTGGAACGGGACAGGAACATTGAGAGGGAGATTGTCATTAAAGAGGGAAGGAAGGGACCCTTCTAATTCATCTCAGCAGTCGTCGCTGTACGCCATAAGTGCTTCAGACAGCTCGTGTGCCACATTAGCACACCTGCGCGAGCCCCAGGAGGACGGGATAGAACTTCTTAGTGGTGTTCCTCACCAGCTCCCTTGGAGATGTACACCAGAGATTACCCCATTAATATCTCCCACAATTCACTAGGGGGGGCTGGGGCAGCATCTTTCCAATGCACATCTGTAGGATACCACAGGTGGCCTAGCCATCGCACAGGGAGGTACCCTGATTGTTTTTCAGGGCTCATCAGCTGAATTGCCCGAGCTGTAAATGAGAGCAAAAGGTTTGGTGGTTACCCATAGCCTGCAGCTCTCTATTCCCCTCCAAGCCTTCCAATCATTTTCCCATTTGGAACAACGCACTAATCGCTAGGCAGATTTGTTCTGATCTGAAACAACAGCCATTACTTTGATTTCAATCCCCGTATTAACAGTGTTAAGATGGCTTTTGGGGGGCAGCTTATCATTCTTTAAGGTATAAAAGTAAATTCTGGGTTGTTATAAATACAAGTCTGCCTTCTAGAAATCATGTATCATATATATCCTACTAGCCTACTGTCTGTATGTCTGTCTGTCTGTCTGTCTGTCTGTCAGGGGGAGAAAAAATGATTCAGCTGTCATCTGTAATATCACTCTCCCTGGATGGATGGATCTTGGCAGATTTCCCTCTACGCAGTCGGAGGTGGTAGAATGTTATTATATGGATGTAAAACTCTGAGTAAAACCAAATCATGCATCCAAATGTATG
The DNA here is from genome assembly GCA_027564635.1 of Typhlichthys eigenmanni. Lineage (NCBI taxonomy): Eukaryota > Metazoa > Chordata > Actinopteri > Percopsiformes > Amblyopsidae > Typhlichthys > Typhlichthys eigenmanni. The sequence goes on from JAODUK010000007.1 coordinate 3,606,565, forward strand.
TTGGAAATGTTTGAAAGGCCTATAGCCCCTATGGTATTGTACAATCAATCACAGGAGCCATGCTGTGGTTGGGTTAAATGTACCGTTGTGATGACAGAAGAACAGTTCACCATGACCATGCATGGTGCTGAAAGCACCTCTCTAAGCAGATGTGATCAGTGGTGGCACTGACTCGCCCCCCCCACCCCAGCTGAGACTGACAGTCTAGACTGGGCCCAAGAGATGGATATCGCAGGGGACAGCTGAACTGCAGGAAACCAATGGTGCAGGCAGTTTTCAGCCAGCCTCATTACAGTGGACAGCTTGATCCAAGTAATTGCTCCTCACAAGGTTGCTTCCAAAGCAGTGATTGTGTGATGCAGCAGTGTGGTAAGTATGATACAAAAGGCTTCTTATAAATATATATAACTCTATAGGGCATATGCAAATAAACAAAGGAATGTGGGAGCTCAGTCGTGAGCTTATACAGTGTGCAAAAGTATAGAAGCTATTTTCGGCAAAGCCTCGTTGAAAGTTGGAGGAGATCGTTGTCTGCTCCAGGATTGTTGAGGAGTTTGGAACTACTGCTTGGTACAGTATAATACACGTGCATCTCACATGAATATTAGAATCATTGCAACACAAAGAGAAAATCCACATACTGTATATCTGCAGTTTAACCTTTAAACTGATAATTTGGTCTAAACTCAGATTCTAAACTGATTTAAAGATGCAATTTTCTTTTTAAAAGGAAAGCATATAATAAAATCTACAGTAATATTTAAAGCAAATATGCGTATTCTTTCTTTTTCTATAGATGTTTGCCAAAATACAACATTTTGATAATTGAGCGTACAGTACAACATACTGTAGGGTGGTAGTGGCTTGTGACCATGTTTTATGTCATAAAACAAATACTATTTTCATTCTGTAATGGGGTGTAGTCGTAATTGTTTTTAAGCCTTGTCTTACTTTTGCTTTCAAGTCCCTATTATTCTGCTGCTGGGAAGAAGGAATTTCAGACCAGACACGGTACCTAGCAAATTGTATGGGACATAGTGAAAGCCAGAGCTGTGCGATAAGGCTCGCGTAAATGGCTGAATAACAGTGTGATTGTTGACAGCTGCAGCGTTGTGTGTTAGTCAACATAAGTAACAGATTGTGACTTTAAGTGTTTTGCAGGAAACGAGTACAAGACAACAAGACAACGTCCTGGGTTTTGTGTGGTGTTCAATGTTGGGTGCTACGTCTTCACATATAAACATTACAATCAATCACATTGTGTGCTCTATCATAGCCTCTCTATGTCCTGGTTATATTGCATGTTCATCATGCCATGGCAAGTGCATTATCTCTTAGCATACACTAAACAGTATGTTTGTTAATCTGTAGTGTCACTCTGGAATTCACATCCCCATCCATGTGCTGTACTGTACATTCAAGGTCACATTAGTGAAAGAGATGTTACCCAGATGAATATGTCTGTGTACCGTACATAGTATATACAGTATGTGAGATAGTCCTCATTTTCATTGATGCACACATCAGTTAATCCTGTACAGTACTGAATAAATAGTTCATTGCACAACCAAAGACTCTCAAGAGAATAATTTGAAAATGCTTATGACTTTTTTTGCATACATCTGGTTACGAGTGTGTAGTTTTCATCTATTACATTCAGGATACTTTCACCAACACAAGTTAAGCAATCACCATTAAGTATAAATGTTTATACAATACTGACAATTAAAAGAATCCCATCACGCCTGTAAACAGCAAACATATCCTATGTTTGTTGAGCCACCTTCACTAAATGTCTTCCAGACTTTCTCCTCTTTTTTAATCATATGTGTCCTAATAATAATAATAATAATAATAATAATAATAAGAAGAAGAAGAAGAAGAAGAAGAAGAAGAAGAAGAAGAAGAAGAAGAAGAAGAAGAAGACGGAGAATACAGTGCTGAGTAACTGGTTGGTGCTGGTTGGAAAGATCTTCTGCACTTATTTCTGATTGCAGGTCATTTAAAAGCAGGATTTGTGAAACTTGAACGTACAGTATCAGTTTTCACCTTACAGAACCCTACAGAATGATACTTTCAGCGATGGTACGTTGTACATGTCTTGCAGGCTTTGACTATGACAAGTAATAATTAAGTTGTGGTTTTCCCTTGGACAGCAAAATGTGAGAGTCTTGAAAAATGTCTTATCAGTTCATTGGAGTGATTATGAAAGAAATGCATTCTCCATTGTCTGCAGTAGAGGCTAATTATTTTATCACAGAAAATGTAATTAGCTGTATCTGAAGCTAGACTATAGAGCAACAAAAGCTTGGACAGATAATACAAGTAGTCTATAGGCGTCTTGTGAGATGGAAAACTTCCGTTCCAAACAGAGGAGTACAGTATAAAGATATGCAGTGTTATCAGTAAATTCTTAGGCAAGGCTTTAATTTATATTTTATATTTAGTATTTCAGTCAATACACTAACATGGATTATTCTCAGTTATGACAGTTCCTCATACTGTAGCACACTGCATACAGTATGCTTAAAATGACAACACACAAAATATAAATGCAAAAAAGGGGAGCACTTTTTCCTCGCGGCTATGTCACAACCTTGTTTCAAAATGCTGCAGTTCTGGAATTTGTCTGGCTATTTGTTACAGGACCAACCAAATGTCAGTAGCTTAATGTAAAGGTGACAGCAATTGATTAGAGCCATGATTGATTGGTGCTACAATAACCTACAAAAGACAATGAAGCTACCAGTATGTTAGTATGCCAATGGTGATAAAGGAGGTTTAACCCATCATCTCATTTATTATTAATTACTCAGCAGGCGTGGGGGGGGGGGGGGGGGGGGGGGGGGGGGGG
>JAODUK010000007.1:3609518-3627491 GCA_027564635.1 Typhlichthys eigenmanni
CCCCCCCCCCCCCCCCCCCCCCCCCCCCCCCCCCCCCCCCCCACCCCCCCCCCCCCCCCCCCCCCCCCCCCCCCCACTCCCCTCCTCCCCACCCCCCCCCCCGCCTCCCCCCCCCCCCCCCCCCCAAGGCATCTTGGCCAGACTCTCCTCCCACCTCTCTCCTTGCAGAGGAAAATAAATTATAGACAGGGAAATTAAAATGAGGCAGGTGATTTGTTGGAAAGATAGTTTGTTATGTGTGCATTCAGATTTGATAATTGCATAGGCAACCTATGATCTTCCTGATTAGCAAGGACACACTCCTTTATCCTGACTGCTGCAAGGTTATTTTCAGTCCCCTTTGTCAGCACGATTTCCTGTACCTTTTCTACCAAAGCAATTACTACTATCAGCCAGTCATGCATTGCTATAGCCTGGTAAGACCATCCTGATATTGCAAGCTCCACGATTCGCTACGTCTGCATATCAGCTTGAAAACTCAATTCAAAGCCATTTCTCATAGAGGAGGTGCCAATAGGTGTCGATGAATCACAGGCGATTGGACTAGCTTCAACTAATCGGAACAACAAACGCTCAGTGGTGATTTGCAAAGAATTGGACCACGTTCAGCCATCAATGTTTGCAAAATGTAAATAACATTTGCTGTTACCAGGGCTTGTTACACAATAAATATTTGTGAAATATTGTAGTTGAAGAGCAACAAAAAGTCCTATAATACGTGTCAAGCCACGGTGTATATGGCAGCTGCCAATTCAATATTTGCATTGGAATATTTACACTGACAGTAACGGTGGGCGGTGGGGGCGGGGCAGGGGAAGATGGGTGGTTGTGGGAGCCTATAAGTCTGAGTGGTTGGAACTGCATTGAAAGGAAAGGAATAAAGGCCCTGAGGATTCATACAGGGTGCAGCAGGAACACTGCTGGGGAAGAAATACCTTGATTTAAAATTCAGTTACCCAGCCATGGAAGAGGCAAATAGGAGTGTGAGTGGAATGTAAAGCAGAGCAGTGTGCACCATACACTACATACGTTTTTGGGTCACACATGTATGACAGAACCACATATTTCAGTCAATTATAAATCCATGTTTAAGGAAACATGCTGGCAAAAGTGTTGTACAGTCGTTATACAAGATATCTTCTTGGATATTTACCATTACACTGAGCACAATCTAATGTATTTTTCAACTTTTTACATGTCTCTTTATGTTTGCATATATCTATTCCTAAATGTATACAGTAGAGCTATGATTCAAGTTGGTGTGGGGACCATCATGTTTCTAAAAAGAAGATAACACACTATTAAAGTGTGTGTTTCAAGAGGGAAGGATAAATTACCTTGGAGCAAGCAGTTTATACAGTTTCCAAGTTTACGTGTTAATGGGTCATTTAGAAAGTAAACTTTTAGTTGGCGATCAAGATTTTAGCAGTAAATGAAAGACTTTTTACAGCAGATTGTGCATCAAAACTTTAGAACCCTTGCAGTGGTATAAAAGTACTGTGTTCTGTACTGTATATTAGCTTTCTAGTCTAATTAAAGTTGTTTTGGCAGGACTGTCCAAGTGCAATGATTAGTTAAAGACAGCACCCTCAATGTGACAGTAATGTTCATCCTAAGTTTCCCAAAACATAAGCTATCATTGTCCATATCCTGTTATATGTCATAACTGATAAAAAAAATGTTACATACAACAACATCAATTATATACGTGTGCCAGTACTGTACATACACGTGGCAGTCGACTCCTATGAAAGTGGAATTTGACCCTCAACATGCCCAGGTATGCTTCTTTGAGGATGTTTTAATACTGTACGTACAGTACTGTCATACTTATTAATTTGTAGGTCACTTTGGATAAAGGTGTCTGCTAAAATGACCTACTCATTGTTTACAAGGTAATGGGTGGAATTATTTTCCATCATCTTCATAGCTTCTGAATTATAATTTTGGAGACATTGGAGATGGGATGGGTTCCTCTTAAATTTGATCTTGTTCAATGTAATCCGTTCTTAGTGGTCTCTATTATGCCATATTCAGTGACATCTCCAGCCTGTACAAAATTCTACAGCAGGGGTTAAGAGCAAAAGCTCAACTGCTGTTAAAAGCAAGATCACACCACCCCAATTAAACATGTCTACATCAGCAGATGGGTTTATATACTGTATAGCTTTAGTATTTTCAAATGTGTTGTTATGGCAAAGCACATATACTGTACTGTATGCTGTTTACCAACATAGGAAAGTACCTTCAGATGTTTTAAAGTAACACACTTTTGTTTCAGTATGTGTCCTACTTCAATTCATTGAATGTCTCAGTTTGAATGTACAGTATGTCTATGGGGTTTCTATATATAGTAACAGTGTGCGGCATAACCATCTGTCTTGCATTTGATTGTAATGATGCAGATTCTAATTAAGTAATTAAGATTTTAGAATATAGAATACTGTGTAGAAAGTAAATTAACAAATATGCATAAATAAATATTATTTTCAATCATTCATTCACATACAGTATGTTGCATGTGATTCATTGTTAATTTACATGTATTGACATTTTCCAAAGTATACAAATTGTATTAGTGAAATGTCTTATTGTTTATGACATGATCGGCTGATGTCCAGTCCAGGGATATGAGTCAAAGCTCAAAAGGTTATTAGACTGAATGTGTTATTTCATGTGGTTATACGAATGGCATTGTCTATATGAGTCATAACATATTTTTATACCCGGCACATTGAGAATCTCATGATTCATTGATTAGGCCTATACAGAATATAGTACTGTGTCTCCAAAGAGGAAATGTTTATGATGCCATACATTGAGGTGCAAGAATACAGTTGACCCATTCTCACAATAGTTTCTGCACGTTTCAATTTTTGCAACAGCTAATTATTTATGACAAAAACTTTCAAAACAGCCTTTCAAATAAGCCAGCCACTCTTGAATTAATTATGAGATCAGTATATCATGACTGCTGGACACAGAGCCACAACACCAACCTTAACATGTGTAACATTGCGTGTACAGTATCCTATATCTTTAACATTGCTCAACTATGTTTATCAATTGTGTTTGATGATGTTAAAACAACAAAGACACAAAGACCAGACATTTACAAAAGTTTTGCTGGCATGGTGTGTCTGTGAAATTATGCAGTTATATTCATGTCCCAGGATAGGTTGCTGGTTACTTATTTAGTCATGCTTTTCTAAATAACGTAGCTTCTGTGAGTATATCTCTGGGAAATACTGCAACTAAGACTTTGTGAGATTACTATCCATTAAGCGTCTCCATACAAAAGCATTTCATACACTAAACAAAATAAATGCTGTTTTTCACATAATGGTCTTGCTAGTGTATTAATGCAGTATCTACTGTGTTCTAGGATATTCGTCACATCAACCAGAGAGGGTAAAACCGTAAAGCGCCATTTGTGCATTGCAGCTTGTTGGAATAAAGTAATGATGGAGTTGTAAAGGGACCAAAAAGAACTCCCAAATCAGACCATTAAAATAATTTGCATCTTGTGTAATGACAAATTGTGCATTAGCGCATTTCAAAACAGCATAGGGCAAACACAGTAATTCACATACAAATGTTTCAGAGATAAGCTCATTTGGGATTACCAGTGAGTAATTTACCTACAGGGAGAAACCCATTGTACTAACATTTACAGCATTTATTAAGAAACACCTGATTACTGATTACCAACATGTACACTGGTTTCTGTTTGCGTGTTGGGTTCACGTGTCTAAGTTGTTCTTGTGTGAATCAGTGGGAAATAAAGGAAGCACATGTTTCTGTGAGTGATATTCCATACATATTTAAAGCAGTCATGATATAATGGTTCATAACGGTTGCTTAACAATGGAAGATTACTGTTGTTTGTCACACATACAGTAGTTTGTCACTCTGCAGAGGATGGCATTGATGTTATGAATGATTTAGAGTAACATCCATCCACAGCCACAACACATACACATACACGCACGCGTGCGCACACACACACACACACACACACACACACAACATATATATATATGTATACAGTATACAGACATGTACTGTAGGGTTGTACTGTAGCATAAGTAGCAGACATTTGCTAGGTGACGTAATAAATCATGTGCTCAAACAGATTATTGAGTTGAAGGAGCAATTCAATTAAGTATGTAAATGAGGAAGAAATATCACAAATGTTTTCATTCAAATTTGTCAGGGCTTCAATAAATCAGCCATTAATAGTGATGTAATTACATGTTGAATTACGAGTTTCTAAGCCTTGCAGATCTTGTGAACTCTATGATTTGCTACAATCTGAGAACTCGTCATTCAAAACCATTCAAGACCCAGTAAACCAATGGATCCAGATGGTGGTCTAGTTGGAGCCAGTGTTAAAAACATCCTCCATGTTCATGATTCTGATTAGTTGAAGGTGTTCCAATCTCCTGCTAATGACATCGATTGACACTGCTTCTATCCAGAATGATTTTGAACGGTGAGTTTCTTGACCGGTGTGTAGAGTGAAACAAACTGTGGAATTCACAAGATGGTCTTACAAGCTTCCAGTGTCTTGCATAATATACACATATCCATTACCAAATCAGGTCAAAAGCAAACCCTCTTATTGTGCCTCGAGCGCGATAACAAAGTGAAGTCAGCGCATGGATTCAGACAACCACAATGCAAATAGAATGGTTTCATCACTCTGCATAGCATTTATCTCAACATAGGAAACTTAAGTAAACTACAGTATATACTGTATGTACCGAACATAATGACATGGGAGGTCTGTGAAATTCTAAACTATCTTTGACCTTGGCCTCTAGTACTAGTTCACATTGACTGTGAATCATACATGGTCTTTACCATACACACACATATGTTTTTGTATGCACTCTGCATGTTTATTGAATATTGAGCAGCTTTATTGAATGTTACATTTACTTAATATACTGATTGGGAATATGTTATTTAAATCATTAAAATGAGGGAGATTTGTTCCTGGGAGTCAGAAGAGAGGTTCTTATTGTGTTTTCATACTGTAGTTCAATAAGGCTTTGCATTCATTTCTTCTGCCTCTTAGGTTACTGAGCCCTGAGCTCCCAAAACACCTGTCTTCATAGTGGCAGTGAAATGTGTGCTGTCTTGAGGTCACTCATGATGTCCTGAACGACTGCTTGGTGATGATTGGCATTAGAAGGCTACTGCAGACACAAAGCATGCCAGCCAACCGTGCTCCAAAGGTCTCCAATCTCCTTCCAATGTCTTACAAGGGACTAACATATATATTATATATATATATATACTAATATTATCAATGCAACACCATACTGGATGCTGGTGATACAATATGTTTCACATTGTCACAATTCAAGAATATTATTTCCAACTCCCCCTCACTGATCTTCTAAGAAATACACAAATGGCTATATGCAACATCTGTTAAAATCTTTCAATCAAAGGCTCATATTGAGTGCTGGACTAAGAGACTAAGGTACACTGCAAAGGTAGAAATGCCCTTTAATAAAATAGATGAAAATTGAACGAAAGGAGTAAATGGTTCGTTAATTGCACCATTATCCATTGCCCTAGCCACAAAACTATCTAAAATATGCAAATAATATTATGAATATGCAAATCGATCATTTCCAAGTTTCGCAAAGGTCACGCACATTCACTTCTCGTTCATTATTCTTTTCATACAGGTTAAAGGCCTCGATTGATACGTTGTTACTGTCTGATACAAATCTGCATGTATTTGAATGAAACGTCCATCCTCATATGGCTGAACAATAATCGTAAATCAATTGAGATGGAAAACTTAATATAGGCAACGATCCTTGTTTCTTGCATAATCCATTCCTCCAGCGCCTTAGATTGATCTATATTAAGGGCAATTATGTTGTAGTACTGTTCTGCATTGTCATCAAACAATTGCCCACCTGCGCATAATGATTTTAAATCCGTTGATATTATTGACTGCTGCCAGGAATGTATTTGTATGCTTGGGTAAGCATGTGAGAGGGATAAAAGCACGCCATTATGATGCTGACTTAAATATTTGACTTATTTGACGCAATTTGATAAGTTCCTACATATATGTCTCTTGCCCGCTAAGAGCGCTGCTAATTATGAATAAAAGCAAATTTTGGGTTAGAATAAAAATACCTCTGCGCACCAGAAAAGTAGGCTAATAAAGGTGCCTTGACAACTTTCCAGAGGAAACACAACTTCCCGTGTAGATTATATTGTCCTGTCCCGGCAAGAATTGTATGAAAATGCCATATGCAGTCAGCAAAGAGATAAAAAACAGCAGCACTTAGCCAACTTGGAGGCAAAAACGCACCCTCTTCAGTGGTGTAGACATCCCTGAACGTAATGATGGTCCAAAATCCCTCCATAACGCACAAGCCTGTGATCCTGCATGCGCACGCACTTCAGTCGCCAAAAGCAAACAATATTCCGGTAGCAGAGAATGCTGGTTTTGAAGCGAGTGTAGGTGTCTTATAGCTTTCAGCGTGAGTCCGGTTCTGGGGAAAACCCTTTTGACTCGAATTACGGGTAGTCTGTATGAAGAAGGAGGAGGGGAGCAGGCGAGCGGTGCCAGACGCAGAGAGACGTAGGTACGTGCTTTATCTCAGTGGCTGTGTGTGACGTGATATTGCAGCCTGCTCCCGGAGCTCTGCGAGCGAGCAAAGCGTGTCTATTTCTCTCTATTCTAACTGTGTTCTCAGAGCAACACATCCACCTACTACGGATTTTTTGACGACTCGGCGCCCACTTCGTTTATTTCTGGAGAAAATAACACCATAGGAATAGATGTGGACTCGGTCGAATTCGTTCCGGTAACACTGTATGTTGCTTTCTTGCCATCACTCTAGAATTTCTCTCGATCACTGTCGTATGTTGCGCTCACTCTCGCCGGGTTGCTGGATGGAAAAAACAGAAGGGGATATGAGCCAGACCGGAGTCTAACGCATTTTTCATCCCTTGACCGTCTTGTTGCTCTGGACTTCTATTGTTGGGAATGGGGAATATCGATTCACTGGAGGGCTGCACGATTTATTTATAAAGGATGTGGTCAAGTATGTTGGAAAAATAGCCATAGCTTCCGCAGTGTAAGGTAGGATTCATTATAGTTTTTATTATTATTATTATTATTATTATTATTATTATTATTATTATTATTATTATTATTATTATATCATTAAAGATGAATGATTAATGTGAACACAAACAAAGGAAAAAGCTTTTAATTTTGATATTGTGACACTGTTAAAGTTTACCTTACTCTTGTTAATCGTTTGCCCGGTGCGTTTCTAATATTGGCTTTTGAGAGGGTAGTCTTTACAGGTTAACGTTAGTCGAATACTTGGCACACGGTTTTCAGAGCTGATCTCTCTGTAATGGCAAACGTGCCTTGAAGTATCGAACACTGAATTGACACTGAAGGTGTTGTCCCTAATCTGAGAAATCCTCTAAATGCCCATATAAACGCAAGATATAAAACATCGTCTGTTTGTCACGTCCCAGACAAAAGCTTTATCGTCAGCAGAATACTGATTTTCATGTGGTCTTGACTATGAATCTTGCGGAGGGATGACTATGAATTTGTCTTTTCTAGACCGAATAGTGATTTCACTTGTAACTGCTTCAACACATTCCAAGAAACCTTATGTAAAATGGGCAGGTACAATTAAGTCTAAGTTAAATCAAATAAACTAATATTGCGCCGAAGGCATTTCTTTTTGGCAATAGACGAGTAGACTGGTATCAAAAGCCTACTTGGGATTTCAACGCCTACACACACCCGCGCTCGGGCGCGTGCGCATACCCGTTCACAAGAAAGCAAACACACGCACACTGCTCACAGCTGCATTGCCTGTAGGATTAAAGCAATCAGGACATCGCATTGCAAACTCTCTCTCTCTCTCTCTCTCTCTGTCTCTGTCTCTGTGTCTCTGTGTCTCTGTGTCTCTCTCTCTCTCTCTCTCTCTCTCTCTCTCTCTCTCTCTCTCTCACACACACACACACACACACACACACACACACACACACACGCATACGCTTGGGTGCAACATATGAAAATACATATCCACATACATACATACACCTGCAAGGCTCTTTATCAAATAATATTGTCATATTTGCGATGCTGTTCATTTTGGGGTCGTGCGGTGGTTTGCCCAAACGCGCGCATAGGGATGCAGATTCACGCGCAAAGCCGTTTCTCAGTCAGAGAATTCGACATGCATAACATCTTCCTGCATTTATAGAAACCATGGAATCACTAAATCACTGGGCTAAGAAGACTGATTTCGAAATATGTTGGTCACATTGTTAAACGGAGCATTTAGTAAAGCTCACACGGTCTGAATGAAGCAAGCTTTCTTTTCCCTCCGAGTTGGTTTTCCTCATTTACGTCTCAAACTCACTGTATTCTGATTTGAGTTAATACGGTGAGCTATATTTGTATATATTCTTCTACGGATTGTCCCCATTGAAATTTGACCCAATTCATAATATTTATAAGACTCACATTATTAACCCTCCCTCATATAAATGTATAAATATACAATGTGACTGAAGCTACCACAAGGTGGCAGTGTTTGCCCAAATACAGTCTGATAATAACGAAGACAGGCCAATAAAAAAACCATGATGCTTTTGCTTTTTTACCCATTTTAGGCTATAATGTAAACCGTGTGAAACTATCAATATGGGTGGAGGTAATCTATTATGTTGTTTACTTTGTCTTTTGTTTAAACACTGGCTAGTGTAGGCTAATTCTTCTCATCTCTCCTTACAGGCCAAATGACATAGGATGAAGGCTGTTCGTAACCTGTTGATTTATATATTTTCCACCTATCTTCTGGTTATGTTTGGATTAACTGGTGCCCAAGATTATTGGTGTTCCACTCTGGTCAAGGGGGTCATTTATGGATCATATTCGGTGACTGAAATGTTTCCTAAGAACTACACAAACTGTACATGGACACTGGAGAATCCAGACCCTACCAAATACAGCATCTACCTTAAACTGTACAAGCGAAATTTAAGCTGCTCCGAATTTTCTTTGCTTGCCTATCAGTTTGACCACTATTCACATGAAAAGATAAACGAATTGCTTAAAATCAACGAGTCTATAGTATACCTGTGCGATTCAAAGAATATTTATGTATTTTTGCTGTATGACAAAAATTTTGTTCAACTGCGGAGGGTGTTTCCTTATAATTATAATGGAGTGACAGCACAGAAGCTTGAAGAGGAGAAGTCCATTGTGGAGTTTCTGGTGTTGAACAAGGCCAGCCCTAGCCAGTTTGGGTGTCAGGTGCTCTGCACATGGCTGGAAAACTGCCTAAAATCAGAGAAAGGGACGGTGGAAACGTGTGGAATTGTCTACACAAAATGCACCTGTCCTCAACATTTAGGCGATGGAGAATCAGAGAGCATGCTGATGCTTAACAATGTGGTATTACCTTTAAATCCCCAAACGGAGGGCTGCTTGTCCCCTCAGCTACAAGCCGGACAGGTCTGCAATCTGAGTGCTGAAGTGAAACGGCCACCCAAGGAAGGTGAGTGTCCTGCCATCTGACTTCTGCTTTGTTTGTTTTCCTTTCTTCCCTGTTTCCTTAAGTAGACCGAGACTACGTGAGTCGTCGCTGTTGTATGCTCAGATAGGATTAGTCACGTCAACCTGCATGTCAGTCACCCCCTATCTGCCCTTAATGCACGTTTACAATGCAATGGCCCGTGAAACAAAGAGCACACATAGACATGTCCTAATTGTGAGTGTCACCTTCCAGAACAAAGCTGTCAGGGGAGTGGGTTTAATACAACAAGACCACACCAAGCACACTAACCAAATGACTGAAAGAATGAGTCACAAATTTAAAATTGTGTTTTTTGCTTTTTTTTTCGATGAAGCAGCTGAAGCCAATATTAAAACACATATTAAAACTCACAACAATTGAAGGAATACATATATCCGATGATATTGCATGTATAACACATTATCTCAGGCAATATTGAAAGCTCACAGATGGTATTAGGAATAGTGGGAACAGTGTTAATGGTCAAATGGTTTAGACTATAAAGTGGTCAGATGTGGTCCTATGATACCAGGCAGCTAAACAGAGAAGAGCTAAAATGGTGCCTTTGTCAACAAATCTTTGCTGTAGTCCTGTAAACAAATGATGTCAGAGAGTTGTGTGTTTTGTTCAGACAACCGTTACGATTGCGGGCAACCATTCAGAGGTTGCCGGTAGTTTACAGTGCAAGGTAAAGGGCTATAATTCATGCTTGAGTCTCACATCCTATACGTGTTTACCAAATCCCTTCATACACAGACACATAATTCATTAATTAAATGGGATATATATGGATATCACATTTGGTTGAATGTTAATAGGACATATTTGTTGTCAACATGATTAGTGTCACTCAGTAAACACAGCCCCTCTTGACATGCTTTAGATACTGTACCACACAAACTCTGTGGGAATATCATCTTTCTGGCTGCAGAAGCCAGAATCACAACGTGAGACATAAAATATTGTTCATATCGCCAAACCGAAAAGAATGACTCACACTTTAGATTTAGCTGAAGAATAACGATCTCCTGGTACCGTTGTTTTCAGGCTAGTGGCCGCAACAACATACTCCTGGAGAGCAGGTGTCATCTTTTGATTGGAATGGAACTGGTGAATGTCACATTTAGAGTTCTTCTCTGTTGGAATAGTAATTGTTTCTATGGCATATCCAACTTCACTCTTTCGTAACTTCAAGCACATCTCTATTGAAGATTCATGTGATGTTACGGTCATCTTTTAATCATGTCATTTATTAACTGAATAGTGAACAGTGAATATGGTTAGTTAGTCCATTTTATTATCATTCATCTACTACAGTCAATAGAGCGCATAAATACAATGGTCATTTCTAATGCTAATTGAGCTGTAGTCAAGTAATCTATAGAAAACAGGCCTCAGGTAGTTCACTTTTAAAATATGCTTACAGTAAATCAATAAGGCAAATACCAATATTATCAAGGGAATATTGTCATATCATGATCTGTGTACAGTAGATGATGTTTGTGTTCATAAGCAATGAAAGTTCTCTCCCCCCGACAACGTTTGACATTTTCCCCCACTATCGGCATGTTAATAACAGCTTAAGAGCACAGCGCTTTTTTTTTCTCTCTCTCCAAGAAGATTTTGTCCAAGCTTCTATTTATAGTGTGGCGGATGGGAGTTTGAATAAATCCGTTTTCATCTGGATGACGGGGGAGCTCACCAACGGGTTTAAGAGAACACTGTACTCCCCCATCACATTACGGTGGCAGAGTGGGTGTTCCCGGCCAGGGAGAAAGCCTTCCAGTCGACAAGGGCTGTGCTTTTTTTTGATTGTGTGTTGGCCTCCTGGTAGAGCATGGCATCATGGCGCCATGTAAAAAGGGAGGGAATGTGGATGGTCCATGCTGCATCTGTGTGTTTCATCCACATCACCCCAGAGACAAACACCATTTATATGGCTTATGTGGAGACTGGTCAAGCTATTACGAAATGCTTGATTTCCCAGCAATTTGAAACCAACCGGGTTAAGCACATTGGTTTAATGCTTTTTATAGTTTATGGTTTAATGGCATGCATCTCCAATATTTTATTACTTTGCAGCTATAGTAGAAAGGGAATGTTTTCAGCCTCGTCTTTGGTTAAACGTTTGTGGTGAATACACAAATCCTCCCTGTGCATTTATGTGGAAACTGAACTCATTAAATTAGATGTAGGTAGTAGGCTTGCTAGGACTGGGCATAGAGTATGTTCTCATTTGGACATCTGCTCTTTCTCTCTTGCATACTGTGATAAAGCTGACAGCCTCACACACGACAAGCTTAAAATGCTCCGTTTCAGATTGTTCCCCATTAAAATTACCAACGAACTGCTCCGGCTGTAGCAAATGAAGAACACCTTGAGGCATTCTCTAGTTACATGGTTCAATCTTCTAGTCTGCCAGTGGCTGTGTGTCTCATTTTGCTCGGACTTTCTGCTACCACTGTTATTAAGAAGTGTGTTACTGTGTGACAGTATTGACACATTGTTCTTTGTTGCTGTTCCTCATTGCTTGTCCTCTGGTGGGAAAAGCCAAAGGGTGTGCAATGCTAATGATGCCTGGAAAAATGTAATACACAGTTTTGCACTATTCACAAAACTGGGTATGGTTTACTACCTATAACTTTCTCAATTTTTGGTCTTTAAAAGTCTGCTTAATAGTTGATAGTATTGTTTGCTCGACTAGTTTGGTTCTTATATGGAAATATTTCTGAATTACTTTGCAATGACCAAAGAGTCTCCATTGGTAATGCAAAAAAGCATTGACCTGTCTGTATTGATTTATTGATCTACAGATGGAAAATATTGGAAGAGTGACTGTAAGATGATTTTTATGACGCTGACAGTTCATAATTTAGTCCAGCTTGGGCCAACTCTTCTCATTCAAAGATAAAATGTAAAAAATCTACACAATCTCTCATTAGTTTTCAATACAATGTACTATGTATGCATTGGTATGACATCAGGTTATTGGGGAAGTGAAAACTGCTTTAGTTCATGAATGGACATGCAGTTCAAATATTTCAAGTCAAGTCAAGTCAATTTTATTTATATAGCCCTTAATCACATTGCAGTCTCAAACGGCTTTACAACCTACATTTCACATGGAAACAAACAACACCCCTTAACCTGATCCTCCCCCCTTTAGTGTTTAGTGCATTTTAAGATAGTTTATCTATGGTGGTGAGGTTTCATATCCCCCTTTTTGATTACAAGAATGATAAATCAATGCACATCATAACTGGCAAACCCACAGCGCTTCAATATTATTTCAATCTTTTATTCAAAGTGCTAAATTACTCATTATGGTATCTAATTACGACAAACTAAATTCTGTGTGGAACACATCAATGACACTGCATTGGCAGATGAAATGTGCGTGATGCATTCTACTGCACTGTCAACCCCCAAACACACACACACACACACACATACACACACACATGCACACACACACTCTCACCCCACGTCCTGAGCACTGCAGCAACCCTGGTCTCTCTGCCTCACATAGTGAGGCCTTTATTCACTTTGGATCCCAGTCAAGTCACTCAGTAGTCACAGTGCATTATGCTTAGGCCCATTGTTCAGTACACTTGGAGGCCATTTTAGTTCCAATTCAGTGAGGAGAGGGCACATCTTCAGCAGCGCTGAATCTGCTCATCTCATCTTGGACATGGAGTTTGTGTTGTATTTGTACAGACCTTATGTTTCCAACCTTACTTTCTGCGTAAAAAAGGGTTTTAGACACATTCTATATACACTGACACTGGAAAGTTGTTACTTTATGGTGATTAGCTTTTTGTTATGCTAACGTAATGGTAAGCACTTCAGCCTATAACCTATAGGAGGCATTGAAGTTAAACTACATGACTTGACCATAATATAAAGCTGCAAAACTATAATGTAAATGCTGATAAGATCACACAATCAGACCATCCCACATTTTCTATACTGTAATATGTCCTATACATGATGCAACACAGAAGGATCTACAGCAAGCCATTTGTGACAAGGAGAGAAAACACAACCTCTTTGTTTAATATAGGTCAGAATAGGGACCCAAGCACAGCAATTTGACACTGTACATATACCTATGAGGCTTTAATATATTGGTATACAATAACTCATCTTGATTAAGTTAATATAATGATTACCATAATGATTTCATGCAATGAAACGCAAAACATTTTCTATTGTGTTATTACAATGAAAAATGCAGTTATTAAAGTATAATGGAAAACTCTATGGCATTATGTTAAAGTAATTTTGTATCCATTTGCATAATCAACATAAATTTGAGGAATTAAGAATTTATACAATATATAAAATACCTGCGTGAAATTTTACACATTATACTGTATGGTTAAACTACTGTGTCAAGGGCAAATCTACATTTGCCACTATAATGAAAATTCAATTTAAGCCAATAGGACAGCTTTAAAATGCATAGCTGCTGGAGAATGCAATAGAAGTTACTACTGTACTACTGTACTGATTGACTTACCACCATTTCAGCATGTGCTACTCATTGAGGCATTTCCATTTGTAATTGCATGTTTGGTATTGTAGTTTCCAGTCGCTATTTTGCATATATGAGTTAAAGATAAGTGGACCCCCTAAATCAAAGGAAAATCCACCGTTTGCTATGCTGCCTGTGTTTTCTCCCAATTCAAAGAGTTTTCTATGAGGACAATAAGTAATGAGTCTGAAGATGAGGATCACTGCTTCATTTTCTTATTATAAAGATTTGTTTATTGCCAACATTCATATTTAATTGTTAAACATCATCTTTGATTCCCAACCATCATAAAAAGGAAGTTTTCTTTCCCTCAGCCTCATTCAAAGTAGAAAATACCAAATGCCATGCATGTGTTTCTGCTGTGGCCAGCAGGAGATTAGAAACAGAGCACAATGTAATGCCTGACACACACGTTTTCCTCACAGAACAAAGCTGTTACAAAATCCACAGCTTATTATTTTAATATATATGGAATATTGCATGTTATTATGGCATAAGCATGATTATTGAAATGCAAATTTATAAAAAATACATGTTTGTGAAGTACGAAGTATTAT
Organism: Typhlichthys eigenmanni; assembly: GCA_027564635.1. Taxonomy (NCBI): domain Eukaryota; kingdom Metazoa; phylum Chordata; class Actinopteri; order Percopsiformes; family Amblyopsidae; genus Typhlichthys; species Typhlichthys eigenmanni. Next base: position 3,624,206 of record JAODUK010000007.1, read on the forward strand.
TTGTCCCATGGACCTATCATAACTGGCTTGTGATTACTGGTCTAAATAACCTTTTTTAAATTTCTGTGGAGTGGCCTAGTTTTTTATAAAATTTAGCAAACTATACGGAATTTCCACAAAGCTTTATGTAAACCGTGTTTGACAACGCCTGCTTTCAGCTGCGAAGTTGGCCCTATGTTAGTTTAGGCCTGTCAGTGGGTGGCTATTGCAGGCTGAGGAAGAGAGGCATTTGCATGAACATCCACCCACAAAACCTGGCAAATGAGGCTGTCACTCAAAGACACTGTTTATGTCGTACAGTGGATGCAAAATCCAATTTCTTCCTCAAGGGACTTTTGTAACTGTGCCCCTCCGACATTTCTGTCATATCGTATGGCACAGCACATATCTTGATCATGGGCAGTGAACCACCATAACTTATTTATGCATGGTCAGTGTCATATATCAATGCAATAAAGTCACACTGGCTTGATATGAGCTTCAGTGTTGACATCTTTTATCATTTCAAGTAGTTGTCATGCAGCTTTATAGCACAAGTTAAAGGGAAATCAAGGGCAATTTTGAAGTAGGGTTCACTCAATGACATACCAGCCCTTAAGGCTATACAGAAGCTACTGTGTTGGCTACAGTGTTGGTTAGTATGACATGGCATGGTAGGGTAGGGCAAGACAAATTATGTTTCTGATATTGGAAATAGAGTGTTAAACATGCAATGCTCATTAAGCGTGAGCTTCACCCACATAGACAAATATTTGAATTGGGACAGACAGTAAACAAACCAACTCAAACAAACCAATCCAAATTCAAATTAAATAAAGTTAAATGAAATAGCCTATAGCTATACATCATTTTGACATTAGAAACAAAAGAACCAATGAGCTAGTCTTTTTTTAGCTAGTTCTTTGGTTAGTAGAGATCAGTGAAAGAGTGTATTCCAACCCATTTCGATTAATTTCACTATAATTTGATCTGAAGAATTATTCTGGAATATGTAATTTAATAAACAAATAAAAGAAGTAATTAAAACATAAATAATTAATTTTTGAACTTCAATTGTACAAAAGCCTCCACTTTGATGTAAAAACAATCAGAGTTCATTTAAATATGGCAAATTAGACAAAGTAATATAATGAAAACCTGGTGCAGCTGATCTGGTCCAGCAGAAAGTAACAGAACTGATTAAATATTCTAAAAGCATCAGCATTTGTAGTCACATGTGAAATATGATTAATATCAAAAGTTATGGTTGTTTTGTGTCAAAGGTTAACACCATTTAATTTCGCTTTTATAGGTTTAATTATTTCATTGGAAACATTAGACATGCACCCTGAAAAATAATTTAACCATAATATATAGAGTTTTTGAATAAAATAATCAAGTTCTATAATATTATTATATATTATTAGACTTTCTGTTTGAAATTGTTATATTCTTGAGCTCTGGTGACAAACACATCCTGTCACACCCTGTCAGCATACTATCATAACTAACCAGAAAGTAAACTTTGATTCATCAATTAAGTTCTAAATTCAAATTGTGATAAGGTACATTTTTGTTATTTGACAATGTGGGCTTTGTTGTTTGTCAATGCAGGGCACAAAGGATTATGGGAAATTAATATATACCGGTAGGCATTTGAGTAGTGTAATACTGTGTTTTTGTGTAATTTTTATGTAGTTGATAGTGCTTATTTGGGTTATGAGATATGTTTTGATTGGGGGAGAAATTATATTTCTTATTTCTTTAAATGTACAGTCTGCACGTTCTGTATAATACTTGTTTGTGTTATTGAACTACATTTGTATTATGTACTGTAGCATCCAGGGACATTTAGATATAGTGCCAATGTATTATCTTATATTGTGCTCATATACAGTACTGTATAGCAGAGAGAAGTGCTAGTCCTACAGTACTTGCAGTAAATATTGGGTAATGGGTGTCAAACTGATCAACCGCACATATATTTAACAACATATAAACTGAAATGTCAGTTGAAGGTAAAAATGTGTTTCTCAGAAATATTTTTTGAAGTGAATTCCTCAGGGGAACTGTATGGGACTTGTGGAGGCATTTCAATTTAGGCAATAACAGATAAACTGTAAAATTAAATTAAATTAAATTAAAATAAAAATATTCAGTATAATCTGTATTTTCCCCCATTTTAATACAATACAGTATACTCCCAGAAAATCGTCCCAGAATGTCACTGTTAATTTTATAATACATTCACCTGATCTGCATCTTCAGTTGCATGGCTTGTAGTTTATGTCAATCAGTTTACATATTAAATGGACACGACCATCAATTTATTAAACTCCAGTTCAGAAATATATATAGGTGCAGTTTTATCACTCAAGTGATATGTCAGTGCATCACTATCATTACTTTACATTTATTCCAGTTTAAGTGCATTATAGGAAATTCATATGAATATAGTTACAAAACTGCATTTTTCTTATTTATAGATTTCAGACTTGTCAGACATAAATAGAACATGATGAGTATGTCACATTCGTCACTAATTAGATGCAGTCTTCTGGCAGCATTCAAACACATTCTGCTGCTACAGACGTCAGATGATCACACGCTCTCTCTCCGTATGGCAGCGAGAAGAAAGATGCTCAGAATGAAGAGGTCAGAACGAAATGTGACACCACAAATTGAAAGTATTTAGCCCAATGTTACCTTTGCACCCTTTAATCATTTTCTGCTTGGTAGAGGTAGCATATATATATATATAAAATACATATTTGTTAAAGTCAATATAAATGCTAAATAGAAAAAAAAAGGTATAAAGTCACACTTTTGCAAATAAAATTCTTAATGGTTTACTGTAACAACAACTACAATATATATTTCTAACCTTTCCGTTTACATTATTTATTGCATGTTCAAGTTAGGCAATGTCAACAAAATGTTCATTACCTCACTGTTGGTATTTCAGTAAAAGTGATTTTAGTGAGATATAGTTTTGTGAAATATGCCTCACATCTTCTGTGTGTATGTGTGTGTGCGTGCATGCGCGTGTGTGTGTGTGTCTGCGTGTATTCGTTCATCTCAAGCTGATTGTAAGTATAGCACTATAATTGCACCCTTGACATCAGAACACTTCAAAATATAACATTAGAAACAAATCTCCTTATATCTGACATCACATTATGTGTGAGAAAAGCATCAGTTTCCATAGAAACCATTGCTGCAAATTGCACACATTTAGGCTACGTTCACACTGCACACCAATCTGACCCAAATCCGATTTTTTCGCCCCGAAGTGACTCAGGTCTGA
>JAODUK010000007.1:3627591-3641491 GCA_027564635.1 Typhlichthys eigenmanni
CTGTTTGCTGGACCCTAGATATAGGGGGAATCATATCGACGACACAGAGGAGACAAAATATGCACTCATCGAAGAAATTATGGCAGTGAAAGACAGAGGGAGTGGTGCCAATGAGTCAGCGGTTGGAGACAAAGACTCTTCTGGGCAAGCTGATGTACCGGCACCACCACCTGTGAAAAAGAATAAGACTCTTGGAGACCTGCTGAAGCCACGGACAAATACCTCAAAGTCCATGCCTAAGAAAACTCTAGCAGATACCAAACTTACGCATTACCTACAAGAGGCACCCATAGACGCCAACGCAGATCCACTCGCTTGGTGGCGAGACAACCATGGTAGATTTCCTTTGCGCTCTAAAGTAGCCCGCAAGTACATGCGCATTTGTGCAACGAGCACACCATCAGAACGAGTTTTTAGTGCCGCCAGGAACATTATTACCCCTCTTCAATCCTCTCTGAAACCGCATAAGGTGAACATGTTGGTTTTCCTAGCACGCAACAAGGACATGACAACAAAGGTCTAAATTATATCAACTATTTTATGCTACAGTAGGAATATTTAGTTTTGATTGTTTTGATTTAGGCCATTTCCTTTAGCATATCCGATGCATTTTACAGGCTAATGTATTAAGTTTACATCGTTTACAGGTATAGTTGATATTCATTTTATATGTTCCGTTGTGATTTGGCACTTTATTTATGTTTACAGGCTAAACGATTTAGCCTAAATATTAGCTTTATTTATATTCATTTAAAATGTGGCTATGTTTATCTTTCACATGGTAAAAGCGTTCAATAAGGGCATTTGGAGAAAAGGCTTGTAACGTTCTTTTTGCGCTTCATTGCCTGTTTTGCATTTAACAATAAACAGTTAATGTGTCGTCTTTACCGTTGAAAAAACTATATAGCCAACAATATCTCAATTATAATCGTATACAGCAATAAAACCTGGATAATTTAAGTATTTTGCATAGACACACACACGCAAAGGACAAAAAGGAAATGGCGGTAATACCGCATATCACGGTGTTGAGCCACTCACAATCACCGCAGGAGAAATTCATTCACCGTGACAGCCCTAGGTCTCAGTGCTTGTGTCTGACATTTTTAAATAACTTGAATGGCTATAAACGTGTAACTAGTAATTTGAATTAGATTTATATTTGTACATATGTGTACAGATTATGTGGGAGATACCAATTTAAATAGACTTCAATATTGTACAAAGATAGTTACTATTTCAATCTTAAACTTATTTAGACTTAAAAATTAAACCAATATAAAATAAACTTAACCCTCCCGCTGTCCTATGGGTCAAAATGACCCGGTGCACTTGCCAGTAGCGGGCAGCAACCACAACACGGACATATGACATTCCGCGGTTCGCTCCCCCTGCTGCTAGTCTGCTGAAATGCCTTAGGACAGTGGGCGGGTTAAGCCAAATATTGAAAATTTCAATACAGTCACACCAATATCTAACAACCCTTATCTGCAAGCATAATATGGTTAAAATGCATTAAATTGCCTTTCCACTTGAATAGGACTACACCTTTAAGTTTATGTTGCCCTATAACATGTATTGATTCCAATGTACTCTCTTTAATTAACATTTACTAAACTCTTAAACTGTACTTTATTTTAAACATGACGTATAGTACAACATCTGCACATCAGATTAATTGCCAGACATTGCACAGTAAAGACTACACAGTTAACACTGTTAAGAACTTAGTTCTTTGCATTTTTCAGGTTGAGCCACTTCTCACGCCACTTTAACTTGATTGCGCTAGAACACCTCCTGGCTTTAGACTGAAAAAATGCGCTTACGACACAGTCTAATGATCGTTGTTTGCTGTCTCTATGCCGACAATGTCCCATAGGCTTTAAATAGCTTATCTGATGCGCATATGCTGGACCTCCCTCGCGTCGTTATCCGATGCGGTCTCGTCTTCTCTCCTACCCGTGTTGAGCAGTCGAGTTCTCACTGTAGCTCTCTTCATTAACAAAAACACAGTTCGGTTCTTTGAAACGGGCGTTTATTGCTTCGGCACGTCCACATCAGGCCTTAGTCACGTCGTGAGAACTGAATCACACAATACATTGATATTATATGTAGCGCCAAAAATACACGTGATATTTAGCACAAACATGAAATGACTATAACAAATACGTCGTTGGCCGCTTGTCATGAAAAGAGTTTTAAACTTCTGACGACTGCTTTGCCCCTGACGTTCGCATTAAATACTTTGTTAGCAAAATTCTCACGTGTGTAGGATACAGTCTCACCATTAAACTTGTAGTTGTACAACAAACAAACGAACCTTAGTTCCGGTTATACATAATCAAATTAGTTTTGAACATAACATTTCCATCAAATCAATACTATAGTGATTTCTGACATAAATAATGTAATTATCATCATAAATCACTTACATTAACTATAAATATAGTCATGCAGAGCCTGGAACCATTATGAGTCAAGCAGAGCCTGCAGTCATTATTATATGTCATACAGTATTTTCATGGGGATCATACAGTATGTAAAGATTTCATGATATATGGAAAAATGAAATAAGAATTCATTTGAAAAATACTCAATTAATTTAGCATTTTGCTTAGCCATCATAATTTACAGTATATTTACAGCTGAGTATGACCTTTTATGCATGTAAATGATCAAACACCAAATGTAAACGAACTTTAAGCATGTCAGCTCATGAGTGTCCATAGCATCAATACGTTTACAATGGTCATTCTTTCAATCTTCCCATTATGATTTTGATACTATAACTAGGTTATTTATAATGGTTTTGATAACTATAGGTATTGACATTTTAATGAAGGTGTTACTCATTGTATACGGTACAAACAAAAGATTCTGAAAGAGTCTAGAATTTCATCAAACATTTACACTGCATGGTAAAAATATACCTAGGCAGAGAATGGATCTGGTCTAAATGTCAGTGATGTCTGCCTCAGGACTCCCATTGGGAATTCACAACAGGGGACTATACTCACAGCCTAGACAAATGGTTATAGCAAGACTACTATAGGCAAAATATGTTGCTGTTAAAAGTGAGAAAATGACAACAAGCTGTAAAAATGTTGTGTGTGGCTGGAACAATTGATGTTTTTGGTATGCAAGATACATTATGTATTTGAATTGCTCTCTGTCGGTAACTGGTGTCATTTTAGTTCATCAACAACATGGAATATGGAGAAACACAGAGAATGCTGCTGTCTTTAATAATTTACATTTTTCCATTAAGGTGATCCCTCAGAATGAATTATATTGCATCTCCAAAAAAACCTTGCAAGCATTGCAAAAATAAAGCGTTGAGCCAACTTATGCATGTTGAAGTTTAAACTGCTGAATACAAATGTTTATTGATTGGTTGAAAGTGTGAATTAAAAAAATAAATCTAACATAAATGTCAATTCATGCAGTGTAATCATTTATTTAGGGTCACTCATGGATTTTTGGAATTTATATAATAGACATTCTCAGATATAATATGTTAAGTTAGGATCATACAGTAATTGCTTTGATAAAGAGGCAGGATTGTCAGGCTTAAAATGTCTGCTTTTCCACCCATCTGGAATAGCATCTTATAACACTGTGTAATTACTGCTCTGTGTGACAGGAGGAAACACATCTACTGTATTGCTGCTCTTGAACTTTTGCATAGTTTAATAAATTCTAATTAGATTAGGGAGGGGGAATGCATGAAGAGACGGCTTTTTCACTTTGCTGATTAGAGTGAAAAATGTGTGCAGGCTGCTACAGTTTTGCATTGAAAATGCTCATTAAAGTGACTTTTCAGAGATGTAAGGAGCCTGGAATGCAGCGGTTGTGTTGTTGAAGCGTCTAATCAGATTCTACCTTGCACTGTATATTACGTGAGAATCATGGTACAGTATGAAAGAGTAGTTAACCTTTCTGAAGAGCATTTGATTATTGTATTGGGGTTTAGATTTTGTTTGATCAATTCCCTCATTTTAAAATACATTTTAAAGAAATGCACCCCTCATTGTGCATGTTATAACTGTTGTCAGTAGATGCAGATGTAAGCATAAGTATGGGGGCTGTCTGTGGGAAATATCCTAACATTTGCGGCATGGAATTAAGCCATCACTTTATTTCACTTTACTACAGAGACAGTACAAATACAAGAAAGAGTACATGTACACATTTTACTGTAATGGTAGATTCTTTTCTGACCTATAGTATCTTGAAACTAAATGGTAGAAATTTGTATGATGTAAACCACCTCCCATTGCAATAACTTTGGTATAGAGGCAAAAAGCTGGCAGTTTTCATTGCATATCAGACAGGTATATCGACATTTCTGCAAACTTGCAGACAATAGGTCAGACAGACCATTCAGGCATTACTCTCAGGGCCTTGGGAATCATGGGCCTCATTCCTCTGCAGTGAGCTCCTAGCCAGCTACCCATTTCAGTCCTCTGCATAGCGTAGTTGAATAGACAGCGGCCAGATAATGCACTTCAATCATTCTTAATGTCATCATAACAGAAAATGGCTTTAGGCCTGGAGGAAAATGACCAAAGTCCTTCCTTCATAGCAAGTGACTAAAATGATCAAAGGTTTAATTTGTATGTTTAGTTTAATTGTTTGGCATTGAGTGCCATGTCTTTATGGGGACATACTGCAGTGATAGAATGTGGAATTGTTGCTGATTCAGTGCAATATGTGGCAAATTAAAAATTAAGGAGTAGATGTTTGGTTTAATTGACTTTGTTGAGTTTAGCAATCTCTACAAAATACTTAATATTCTAGACATGGCAACCCGCAGGGGAACTCTCTGGGTGTAATAATCAATTCTATACATTGGCTTGTGGTAAAATGCTGAACGGCTAATTGAACACAATAATGGCACACACATTCGTGGCAGTGGACATTGGAGACGTGCACATTAAAAAACAATTAATTTCCAATGCTCTAGACACCCTTGGCTAGTTTCGTTGCTGAATATAGCAAAAAGCTGTCAGTGATAAGTCACTATGTACTCCATCTTGATGTAAACTCTAAACACACCTGACCTGTTGCCTTCTGACATAGTCTAAAATGAGAGTTCTGTGACAGCAATGTCTGGACATGCTGGACAATAATCTCAGTAATAAAAGAGCTGGCTTGTTTTGCTAAAAATGGTTTTACAATCAGAACAAGAAAAACATTTAATGAAATCAGCAAGACAAGGTCACATACAAAGGAAAGCAGACCCTTAAAGGGTAAACAACACTATATCATGAAAGGCAGAAAATTGATGTTGCTCTGCCATCTATAGTTTTAAACTCTCAACCCTGTTGAACTTCAGGCCACACCCCAATCAGTTATGTCGAAGAAGCCCATTGATTTTCTGCCCTGTGTGATTTAGTGGTGATTTACCCTTTAAAGCTGCACAATGACTGTGTGTCTGTTGGTAAGTGTGAATGCTACTGATGGCAGAAACTCTTAATATCCATTAAAATCCAATTACTGCGGTTTGAACGAGTTGCATGTACTGGGACATTTTTGACTTATTTGTGTATCTGGTCAGCTATTGATGTATTGTCTCGACAGCAGTGGAAATAAATGAACATAAAAATTAACCTAAAAACTTGAGGAACATCATTATTAAGGACTGCTAAATAATGGAACACTCTATACAGTATAAAATTATAACAAATTTTAACCAAGCATATTTAATCCATTCATGCTCTTTGGCAGTCCCACTGCTTGAGACCTTACGTGCCAACTTAGACAGAACGTTGCGTTTGTTTTAACTTTTGAGGTCGAGCAATGCATTTGCAGATATCTAAGCATTGTTAAGTAGACTTTGAACAGACAATTTTTATCACAAAACACAATTCCATTATGACGAGACAGCCATGTGTCCTTAGACAAACATTTGCAGTAGGTTGTCCTAAAGTGATATATTTATATATATGAGATATATATATTAGTGATATATTTAGTGATATATACTGTAATGTGACATTGTCATCACCTTTCCAATAAATCAAGTTAATCAAATGCTGCTCCATTACATGTGCCCGTCAAGTTCTGTTATTGTGAAGTGGAAATGTTAAAAGCTCAACCATGAAGTGGTAGGCTACAAGTACATGAGCTCCCATACAGTAACAAGCATCTTGCCCGTACAAATCTTCTTTCCTCTGTCGCTACACTCACTACAGAGTTTCAAACTGTCTCTGGAGGCCTAAAGTACTGTCTGTTGTGAGTTTCCATGAAAAAGCAGCCGTACACTAGCCTAAAATCACCGATCATCAATGCAAATTCTAGCTGTCGGCTGGACTCTGGTCACAGTGTAAACGCGTTCCCTGCAGTCATGAATCACGCTTTACCATCTGGCAGGGTGAATCTGGGTTTGGTGGATGCCAGGGGAATGCTACCTGCCTAAATAATACGTTCCAATTGTAATGTTTGGTGGTGGAAGAATCATTATCTAGGGCTGCTTTTCATGGTTTGGGCAATAGGCCCCTTTATTTCAGTGTAAGGCAATCTTATCGTTATACTGTATACAATTATATTCTAGACAATTCCTTCCAACTGTTTGTGGTGGGCCATTATTTGTTATAGCATGACAATTCCTCTGTGCACATGGTAAGATCCATAAATACATTATTTCTCACTCTGGTGTGAAAGAACTTGACTGACCTATACACAGCCCAGACCTGCACCCCATCTTGGTATGAATTGGAAACGCATACTGCGAGCTGAGCCCCATCAGCCTACATCAGTGATTGACCTTACTGATGCTTCTGTGTCGTAATGGGAGCAAATACTCGGAGCCATGAAGTGTAGTCAGCGCCCACTTTATTAGTTACACCTGTATAGCTGAATGCTTGTTTTAAACATGCAGTATACAGTACTGTATAATAGCCAGTAACATGGCAACTCAATGCATAAAATAATGCAGAAAGGCTCAGCAAACATTATGTGACCTAAGAGACTTTGAGCGTGGAATGACTGTTGATGCCAGTCGGGGTGGTTTGAGTATCTCAGAAACTGCGGATCTCCTGGGAGGAACCGTCTCTTGCGCTCGGTGGAATGGTGCGAAGCACATGACAAAAACACCTAGCGAGCGGCAGCTCTGCGGGCGAAAACGCCTTGTTAATGATAGATGCATGGTGACACATTAGCTGTGATGTGACAGACCAACAGACATGTTCAGTGGATGTGATATTGTTTTGTGTAGCATATCAGACATGACTCCCTCATGTACACTCTGTATGAATGTTTCATACATACTGTATTAGACTTATATGTAATACTTATAAAATAAGGTTCAACTCTACCTACTGTGAAAGTTTTCTTTTTCCATACAGTATGTTGGAAATGAAACAGGAGTTCAGTACTGGAAGATAATTGAAGCTGCCTATGAAAATGAGCCACCTTTCCAACTCATTAGAGTGAAATCCCACCGCATATGCAGTCAGATAACCTTGGCGGAATTAAATTAGAGAAATAATGGTTCAATTGGTACAGGGTTATTAAAACTGACAATTTTATCAGTTAAGGGTCTTGCACATACACATACATTTAGGTGTGAACACAAACATGATAGACCAGTGATCTGGGAGATCATCTCCATAGGTCTTACCATCTTAAAAAGGACTTTAATTGTATTTCTGGCATTTCTTGTTAGAAGTGCCACTATTATTTGAACAAAAATCAATAAATAAATTCAATCAATCAATCAATAAATCAATCAAACTCCATAGGTGTTATTAGATTTTCAAACAAAATCAATCAATGTTTTTGTAACCCTGGTGTCGACAGGAGACTGAGAAATTGAGGAGGTCACCTTTAAAGCTGGATTAGCATCACCTACGGTATACAGAAATACAGCACCACCTCTTCCTCCTCTCGACAACTGTGCAGTAGGTCTACAGAATTTATGTTTGCCGTGGGAGACTAGCTTGGTCTCTTTGGACGGCATTGCGATCCTCCACAATTGAGACAGTGTAATCCATCTCCTTTGTGGAAAAAATCCCATCTTGGACCTGTTGCCGTCAGCTTTCAGCCAGTTGTGAAGAGAGGGAAGTCAGGTAAAACAGTCCCATGAGCTGATAAATGGCTCTGAGGATTCACCTTTCCCAGTTACATTAAAATGAGTAAGCAGTTTTGTCAAATCCACCTTGAGAATTTCTGACGGCTGCTTCTTGGTATTGTTGGGAGTGAATAGAGTACTGTAGGTACAGTAGTACCATGAACTGAATTGTGATGAGGATGGGGACCTCTGAAATGGTCATGGTGATAAACTCTGGTTGAAGTCTGTAACTACAGTATGCAGATAAAAGCTATACTGTAACTGGTCTGCTGGGGCCTTGGTCACTGTGGTTGGATGTCATTTTTAAGAATTGGGTGAAGCGCTGCAGCGGTCCATATTTCAGTGGCACGAAGAGGACTAGAGGTGTTTAGCTGAGCATTGTCAGCGGAACAGCTTCCAGAATTACTCTAGCCTTGGCTGCAGCAACCACTGAAACTGAATGTACCCATACACACGATGTGGGTGTGGTAGTGTTTCCAGGGGGCGGAATTGACACAGAGCTTATTCAACTGGCTATTGTGTACTTACTTACAGTAGCGTTGCCTGTTCATAGGATACTCAATGCAAAAACATTCCCTTTGAAAACACGTACTGTAAACCTGTGCAAGGAGTTTGCCATTTACACCATTATTACATAGTAAGATCCAGATCAAATATGCACACGTATATGATAAAACGTTGACTGTAGATTTATGTTGGTGAGTGTGAGACATATACTCATTCACAGACAGGAATATGCTACTATATTCCAGTCATATAGCCTTAGTGGCGGCAAAATGCTACTGTAGATTTCACTCAGGTACAAATGATATAAGAATACAATGCTTATCCTAGACATTCAATTTTTCCTCAAAGCTTTAGAAGTATACAATATACACATTGTCCCCCACTATGAAATTGGAAGGGGGCTATTGAAGTGAGTGGCGTCCATTCATCTATCTGTCTATCATGTGTAATAACTCACCACAGGGACTACAGTTACAGTAGTGCGTTTGTGACCTCAATACACAATGCTCTGTAGTGCCGCATAGTGGTAAAAATAAACATGTTTGAATTATAAAAATGTTATTATGGCCTACATCCCAACTTTGCCTAGTGCATTGAACTGTATTGTCTTCTGGTCTATACTGTACACTGAAATTATGGGCTAGTCAGTGGCTTACCGATGTTCTATATTCTGTAGATATCCACAGCTAGCAGATGCCATAGTAACCACCAATACCACATTCCTCATGGCATCATTGTTTTTAATGTAATAGTCGAAAGTAAACTGTGGTTTTTGGAGAGTTAACATCTTTTTTTAATCTTTAATAGAAATACAGTAGCAATATTGAAATCAAACTAAAATTTAAACAAAAATGTCATGAGAAATGTGTTATGTAATGCAATGTAATGTAATGAAGCACCTCATATTTTTGAGAAGGTAATATGTAGGCATTTAGAAAAAAAAAGGGGATAATTAAAAAGAACTGTACTGTATCAAGGTAACAAGGTTTATTGAAATAGAGCATCTTAATAAAAATACATTGTCCACTTCCAACTTTGCCAGCAACAATACTCTCAAATCTTAACAAAAGTGCAAGGTTTACTGTTCTAGTTGTTCTACTGCACATCAGAATCTATTAAATACAGAGCGATGACATTCTATTGCACTCTTGTGCTTGTCAGAGGACATTTATGCATGGCCAGTGTGTCCGTTTAATTATTTGAGGGAACACATTTGTTTTAACATGAGCTACAGTAAGTCAGTGAGCCAAGACAAAGCAAGTTGAGGCCATCTTCCTCACGACTAACTCTTGGATATGACACAATGTTGCCTGTGCTGATAGATGTGTGTTGGCATTCCAAAGCAGGGTTTTACCTCCGCGAAGGATCAGACATGATCGCTGCCGTGGAAATTCTGACAGCATGAATTATGAATGTCTCATTAGTGCTGTTGGAAATACTTGACACACAATATGGTTAACATGTTTTACTACGTAATGAATGAGTGAATTTGCACCATGCTTTTTTACTATCTTATTTCTTACGTGTATTCCCCCACTCCTCTCCCTGGTTCATTAATGTGACATGTCCATGCATGTTAAACCATGACTCTTGAAGGTCATTACATGCCAAGCAAAATGCCTTGAAAAGGGACAAGGTATGCTTTTTGAAAATTGGCTGCAATTGCAAAGGTGCAAAAAAATGTGTGATGTTTCTCACTTGACAGATGCATGGCTTGGTGTGGTGGCACTGATCTTGGCAGTGTGGGTGTGCCTACCAGGTCATTTCATGAGGTTGTGTCTTCCTGACCTCAATCGAACCACAATGGAACCACTATAGAAAGGGAAAATACAATATATGCAGATGCGCCTTAATATGAATTCAGATGTTTATATCCTTCTCTTTAATTCAATATTTGATTTTGAGGTGCATGGACAGATTTGTCATGTTTACATAATTTGCCTTAGTTTCAAACGTGATAGTTTTGATTCAATTCCATTGACGTGTTCAGTTTTGAGTCTATTCCTAATTAACCACTTTATAAATACTACTGGCGTTTGAGTAAAGAAGCAATTATACAGTGCAAAAGTGTGATTTTGAGATACACGTCATGTAATCAGCCTCTTCTGTCTGAATCTGTTTCATTAGTAATCTGCGTTCGTCCTTGTTCCTGTTGGTGAACAGTACTTCCTTTCATTTGTGTGTCTGCAGCAGTCCTAGTCTTAGTCATGGGTGGTTTAACAGCATCTCTTTTTGAAAAGGCTGTTGATTTCCCAAGTTATATACAGCAAGCTTGGCATTGCTTTCACTTTAAAGGACACCGTCGGCACATTCATTTTCTGATAGCATTATACTGCAGTGCTTGAAACCTTGACATATTTCTCACATTATTACAGAGAGAATCCTTGTTAATGTCAGTGTAAAATATTTTCCCTTTACTCTATATATGTGCTAAAGAGATCATATTTAGCAAGGAATGTGTATGATCACAGACATTTTGATAGAAGATAATGGCAATTATGAGAAGAGACTGATTATGTTGAATAGCCTTTAGAGAATGTGGATTTGCGAAGAACATGGGTTCTTACTAAATCTTGCTAATTAATGTTGCATGGGATGACATGAGAAAAGCTATTCCCTGTGCTATGCATATGTAAGAGGTGGAACGATGTGCTTAAGGCACCAGGCAACCGAGCTACTTGATGCATTGTTTTGATAACGTCACAGCTCCATCTAGGTTGCTCTAAGAGGTACTGCTCTGTGTATTGCATTGCCGGCTTAGCAATTGCAATTGCAGTGATTTATTCAGCTATGTGCATTCTATATATTCTCTCAAACTGCAATAGACATAGAGTACATATATGTTCCCTGTGTACTTAACTTGATTACATTTTGTGCCATGTTCTCGTGGATTTTCGATGAGGTGCAGTGGCAGAATTATAATTTGGCTTCAATCTATGTCATTAGGAAAGTCAACAGGAAGCAAACAGATGGCGGGAGGAATATGATGGATAATTGTATGTCTCAGAGGACAATTCATAATTTCTTACTGATTCTGTGCAACCCCCTCATTTTCTTAATGAAGGCCTAATTGAGTTTTTTAAGATTGGTTCAAGCATATGGTGCTACCAACAGTGATGAGTCTGTATAATAACTGTATATAGATACACTGAGCATATTATAGTAGATTTACACATCTTTTTAAAATTATTATTGTTCATTGATTTAGTTTATTTTGAATTTAAAGATTTGAAGATTGCTTCAGAATTCAAATGGTCATAGTAATTTTCATCACAATCATCATCATTCTCATCATTCTCATTCATTTATTTATTTATTTGACTTACCAGTGAATATGGATTAATAATTGATTTGCTTTTATACAGTATAGCAAAATATTAAAAGGTTTTTGGAATAATGCTTCTGTACTGTATGTCAAGACTGTGTTAAGAATGTATAATTCACTATCAGTTTAATTCTGTACGGTTTTGCATCTTCTGACTCATATTTAATAATGTTTCCAATTTGCTATTAGATACAAACATGCTATTAAAGAAAATGCATTGATTAATTCCACAGGTAAGCTTGAATACTGCATCATTTTCAGTTTGCTGCATTATTTTGTTCCTGTTTAGATTCTGACCCACAACAGCACAGCACAGAGTTGTGTAATTTATTTTTAACCTTTCTAACACACTGAAAGATATAGTACATTTGAACACTATTTTAAGCTCAATTCGTCAGGTGCATCTACACAGTATATCCAAGGCAAGATACTGTTGCTCTGCATTCCAGGAGGTTATACTCTTAAAAGTGCCATGGTAATGAAGTGGCTCTCATTAAGAGTTACATTTGTGACAGGCAGTCAGTCAGGCAGGCAGGCATGCAAGCATGAGGCTATTGATGGAAGCAACTTATGCATGCCTGTCTGAGTAAAGGCTCATTTCATGCAAGGTTAGACACATCAGTCATTGGTCACGGGGCTGGATTTCTACTGCCTTTCAATAAAAAGGCACACGGGATGTGTCTACACGCTGGTGATGAACCTGAAATTAGATTCACTTCTGTGGCACATGGAGCTACAGTATGTGATCGGTGCCAGTGCTTAAAATTCACTCTGATATATTACTGTACAGTTGGTTCATGTCTCAGTGAGGTCAAAGGTTACCTAGGCTACAGTTCTTTCCCCTCTATTTTCTTTGAGTTACTCCTGTATCTTGATGTGTATGTAATGTCAGTGATTAAAGCAGGGTGTATAGGAGCTAACATACAAGGCGGTGCAGTTCGTTTTGGACATGGAACAAATGCCACGGTTTGGACTGTTTTGATACACCGATGAAGGCCTTTGTAGCAAATGTAGCTCAAACATGACAATTTCATCTGTCGACGTGCTTTCATATTCATATGCTGAGATGGCTGCTATAACCCAAAAATTATAGGTTACAATTTCCTTACCCTGCAATTAGTGCATGCATTTGCTAACATGTCAGTCAGAAATCCTCACTTTGGCTAATCTGTGTCTTCCATTACAACTTTGAATTGAAATGAAAATGATTTTAGGAGACACTGCAGAATGGAAGTGCACCAACAGCTTTCATCAGAAGGACATTTGTATCACTTGCAGCAATATCTTGGACAGAGACAAACCTAAAATAAAGAGTTTTTTTCTACAGAGAGCAATAAACTGATCTGCAGTTTTGTCATGCCCGAGTTTCTCAACTCTCCAATTCCACAGTCTAACAAGTGTATAGTTGCACTGTACACTCTGTGGACCAATAAGGCACACTTTGTCAGTGGTGCATGTCATTGAGGTTAACTTTGCGCTGCTTTTGTGATGTGCATGTAAATTAGGCAGATGAATCACACGCTGCATAAAAGGAAAGGAATCTGCAACGGTTTCTATGAAAGACAATGTCATCATAGTTGATCTCAATGGTTAATGGATATCAACACAATGAACTTTGTTGAATGAAAGGAACCCCATGAAGTTCTGTATAATGTAAAACTACCAAATGACCAAAAGGACCCTGAATCCAATGATGGGATAGAAAGTTATTCAGATAGCATGTCTGCATGCAGTTGTGTAATTCATGTATGATGCAATGTTATGCTCTTTCCCCTTTCCTTTGTATTTCTAACATCAGAAAGCAATACAACATCTTAATAACAATCTAATATTGAATTATTTACATTATCTCGCAGACCGTAATGTGCATGGCAAATGCATAATGTTTTCATTACGTGGTCCGTTACGATCAACAGGTACAACCTGTTCATTATTATTGATAAAGGGACAAGGGGCGGGGTGGGTGTGTGTGTGTGTGTATATATATATATATA
>JAODUK010000007.1:3641591-3663796 GCA_027564635.1 Typhlichthys eigenmanni
TGCTAACATAATTGCACAAGGGTTTTGTAATCATCAATTAGTCTTTTAACATGATTAGCTAACACAATGTACCATTAGAACACAGGAGTGATGGTTGCTGGAAATAGGCCTCTGTACACATATGTAGATATTCCATTAAAAATCTGCCGTTTCCAGCTAGAATAGTAATTTACCACATTAACTATGTCTAGACTGTATTTCTGATTAATTTAATGTTATCTTCATTGAACAAAACGGTGCTTTTCTTTCAAAAATTAGGACATTTCTAAGTGACCCCAAACTTTTGAACGGTAGTGTATATGTATATACCCAATGGTTACCTACAAATTGCCCATGAACTGTAACTACTTTTCAGGTGTCAGGGTTGTTCCGGGATGCCAGCATTGGAAATGCCATCAATATTGTGGTGGTTCGTCTCATTGTACTGGAGCAAGATGAGGTAAAAAAAATAACATACAGTAATAGGTTACAAGACACTTAATGGCAGTTCTAGTTCTAAGGCACTAACAGTATTGCATAAGGAAAAGTAGATGAAAGGTTAAAATATACAGTCACTGTGGATTTTAAAGCTTGAAAAGATGATGCTGTCTATACTGTATCTTGTCTCTTGAAAGGTTATGGCTAGAGGAAACATTTCTCTGTGTGTATAAAGTGGTATACATGCTTTAAACTTCAAAGACATTTAAGACAAATTATCTTCTTATGAGCTGGAAAATTGTGAGGTGTGTGTATGTGCGTGTGAGTACTCTAGTAATCTACTCTACTTTCTAGTATTTGCTAGTATTTAAATGACCACTGTGGGTAGCAGGGTCATTTCTTCCATTATACTGTGCATTCGTATATGCATGTTTATGTGTGTTGTTAAATGGTTTTCGAGCCTTACAGTAACAGCCATCTTTGTCTTAACTTTGATCAAACTTTGAAACTATCACCGGGAGTTTGAAAGTGGAAAAGTGGGCCAGTCATGGCTGGTGAGAAGCTGTAACGTCTGACTGGTGGTGATTATGCTGGAGAATGAATTTGGATCGCATTCAAAACATTTACAGTAGTTGCATCTACAATTATGCCTTTTTATTTAACCTTTTTATTAATGCCATATATTATTTCCATTAACCTATTTTTGATCTACACCACATTGAACTTAAATTCGTCTGAGTGTCTCTGCTCTTGGAAGGTGTTTAAATATTACTGACGAAGGCTGTTTATTAAAAATAGAGAGACTAATTAGTGGCATCTTCACCACGAGGCTGCACACGGTGTCATTTGGAAGTTTCTATACAATTGTTTATATTATATGTATTGGTGTAGATTGCAGTGTGCCAATCTACACCCTGCTTACTGCCTTTATTCTTCACCGATTCATATCAATGACTCCTTGAATGTCTGGAGTGCAGAGAAAACTAAATACATTATCACATTTTTTCTGTGTGTGCGTGTGCATGTGTGCGTGTTTGTGTGTATTGGAGAAATAATTGACTAAATGAATGCAAAGGCAATTGGGAGAGGCATTTACTATGCAGCTACTATTCAAGGCAGACAGCAAATGGCATTCAAAGACATTGTGCTCGTTAGCTTGTTTAGCTCATGGCGTCCCTCCTAAATCCTTAGTAATCCTGTCGACACATCCTTCGTTTGTTTTCATCAGTGTCTGGTCACAGTCCAGGCTTCAAACACTATTTCACATGCTATTATTGAGAGGGGTGTCATTAGAGGCCTGGCACTGCTTCTCCTGGTATGAGCCTTTGATCTGGCTCTGATGCAATACACAATGTTGCAAGGTAACAAGTGCAGAAGTTAACGTATTAACGTCTGCATCAATTAAGTGCCTTCTGTATACAGTACAGTATATAGCGTATAGGGTATTGTTCCTTTTGTTTTCATTATTTTTATTGTATTTCCCGAGTAAATGTAGAATATTTAATTTTGTATGCTGTCATCTATGCACTTAAGTCATAATATCATTGTATATTGTGCCGCTATAGAGAATATGAGTAAGGACTGTCACATTTAACTAAATAATTGCTCAACATTACTGCCTTTTAACAACAATTCACTGTACTAAATTTTCTGTTCTCCATCACTGACTTGCATGCCTTTTTGGGTGACAGGTGGACCTGAAGATTTCCCACCATGCTGACAGCAGCTTGAAAAGCTTCTGTAAGTGGCAGAAAGGGCTCAACATGAAAGGAGATGAGCACCCATTACACCATGATGTAGCAGTGCTCCTCACAAGGTCAGTGCATCTCAAGGTTAGAGTTGGGAATCCCCAAAGGATGATATGATGCAGTTGGTTAATAATATACTATTATATAGAGTCTATTACTTGAGTTTTCATCTTTCTCCAAAAACTAATAATATAAAAATCTCTATATTGTTTGCAAAAAACTATATGTCTTCGCAACTTATGTCCTTTAATTTTGAGGAGATTGCATCCTCAAATGTTGTATTTGTGCAGACACGGTTAGCCTCTTTGAGGTCATGAAGTTTGAGAACTGCCTCACTTGATTGAATAAATAGTTTTTGCATCTCATCAACTCCTTGCTTAAGTAATTATTGAGAATGTTTGCTAAATCTGAACTAAAAACAAAAACACTTTTTTCTTAAATGCATAGGGTGCACCCTCAGAAGCTCCACCCCACACATTGGAAACTCATTGCGAAGGCTAGGATATTGTTGTCTGCAACAATTTGTGTTCCTATTTTCTAAACATAACACAAAAAGTGAGGACATTTGGTGTTTGGTATCTATTTGTTGTAACAATGCTTGGCAATAAATATACCATTGGAAAGCCTGATTATACCCCTTTTAAATGGTGACACATTTTTAACGAACATGCATTTGTGGGATGAGCAGCAGAGTTGAGTATGTGGGTTGTGCACATGAACACTGCTAAATCTTTGCTGACAATGCCAAACAGCTTTTCTTTGTGGTTCACTCTTGTTTGGTGAATTGGATGATTGAAGTCTGAAGAAACAAGACATATTGGTAATTTAACAATGTATTCATTTAGCAAACAGGAGCCTCAGTAGCGTGTGGAAGAACCATACAGCTACAACAGCCTGGAACCTCCTCATGCTGGTCACCAGCCTGGTCACACACTGCTGTGGGATGGCATCCCATTCTTCAACCAGTATTTGTCGCAAGTCAGCCAACGTGGTTGTGTTGGTCACTTTGGCACGAACAGCACACCCAAGCTGATCCCACAAGTGTTCCCACAAATTTCCTTACTTTTTGTGCGTAGTTTATAATTTTTCAGCATGCACCGAGCTATCGGACTATATGTGGAGGTTGAAGCTGATATTGTATATAGTTCATATCAGGATTCATCAATCATGTAGCCATGGCTTGCATGATAGATAGATAGATAGAGTAGCATGATCAGTATTTAAGATGTCTGATTGGTACAACTTCTCTGCAGTGCAGCTACACTGCAGTCGGTGTTATTGGCATTGTGGGAAGAAAAAAAATGCCTTAGATGTGCACATATACACTCATTTAAAAATGTGTTTTGGATAGATTATGTGATTTCCAGAACAATAGAAAAGTTGTACTATAGCTTAAAGGACACAAATGTGTTTTTGGAGACCTGTGGAGCCCTTATGGGGACCGTCTGTTGAGAATTTACCCTGCTACCGGTTTCAAATTGGATTCGCAATTATCACTTGATTAACTATTTCAAGCTTCATACAACATGAACACAATTTACATAAATTGTAAATAATCACTAAGTGGTGTTTTGTTTGTGATTTTCTTGCATCCTTGCCTTTCAATATTTAAGTAATCATGATTAATTTTAAGGGAATGTTGTTTAATCTTACTAACTAATCTAACTTTACTGTACATACTTCACAGTATATATATACAATTACATACATTTTAATGGAGTTTAAACATTTTACTTATCCGATATCTTTTTTTGCTCTGATTGTTAAAGCAGGGATTTATGCCCCCCCGTAAACTCCATAAAAATGTTTTGCTTTGTGAACCGTGTCCTACACTCTTTATCAACATACAGTATAACTAAGAGAGATCATTAAATGCTATTACCCGTTCACAGACAGACATGAGCATAAATGCAGTAGCCTATGCTGTGGGAACTAAAAACTTGGATGACAATTGGACAAAAAAAAATCAGTTGTAGTACCGTAACGCTGAGGGAAGATAGTAGCAGATCAACAAACAAGTGCAGTAGGAATCATTTATTTTATATGTAATTTCCTTCTTTCACTTGTATACATTAAATCTATATAATTCTGTGTCCTACTCATCCTACTTTAGCTTATTGATTTGGGCTGCATTCCATTACTTTGACTCGCAGTTTTTTACATTCTCTGGTTTCTGTTGAAATGTTCTTCTAGTTGCTTGTGGCTACGCTTTAATGTATTATCATACATCAGATTGTTTCAATACACTGGTTTTTGTCCATTGTGAAATAGTTAAATTCATTGTCAGTTTTTACGTGTGTGCTTCAAAAATAAATGACTGTACATCTATAGTGGTTCTTCAGAAAGTAGACACGATATGTCTATTAATTATACATTGCTTGAAAATGGTATTAATCTATCCACTTTTCACTATATACGTGATAGATCTGAACATTTACATTAACATACAGTAGTGCTTTTATTGACAAACACAACTGTGAGTTGATCAAATAAATGTTTACTAACAAATTTGGATCAGGAAACCTTGGACTGATTTAAAGATTGCCACCCAAGGGTTACACAACATTTGCTTAGATTAGTACAAATAATATGAGTAATTATAATTTGAGTAATTGTGAAGTTTATTTCTGCTCCCTGTTTGAAAATTCAGATTGTTAAGCATGTTTATTGCTGTAACTTATCTAAAAATGTCTTACCAATATGCCTTTGTGTTCCACTCCTAACCTGTCCCCGTTTCTCTTCCCTTCCATTCCATCCATCCATCCATCAATGCCTCTCCCGTATACAACCGTCCCTTGCCTCCATGACAGGAAAGACATCTGTGCTGCCACCAACAAGCCGTGTGAGACTCTGGGCCTGTCTCACATTGCAGGGATCTGTCACCCTCACCTTAGCTGCAGCATTAGTGAGGACACTGGCCTGCCTCTGGCGTACACAGTCACCCATGAACTGGGACACAAGTAAGCCCCCCCCCCACACGCACACACACACACATGCTGTACATAAACGCGCACAGAGGCTTGCATGTGTTATGCTTATTGCTAATTGGACACATAGAGAATGTCTGATGAATGTCATCATCATTAAAAACATGCAAAAGTTCTATACAGACCCTTATACACAAATACAAAGCCCATGTGTCACTGGTTTTTTGGCATAATGGTTTACATGTGAAGTTCATTTGTTTCTTCTTTTTTGTAGAGAGCTTTGATTATTCAAAACTATATTTTAATACAGTTTTAATATTGTACTAAAATGGCCCATATTTGTGAAAAGCATCTATTTCATATCCTGCCTGCTGTATAAAACACATTGCAAATACTGTCCACTGAGCCAAGCTCTGTCTGTTCATTGTCATCCATACCGTTTGTGAGACTATAAACTCTAAATCTAAACGGTTATTTCAACTGCATTGTAAAAAATATTTTTGCACAAAGCTTTTACAAATGTTTTATTATAGATTATCTTAAACATAATCATCTTGAGGAAACAGCAGTGAAAAGCATTGTTGGCTCTTTCTTGGTGTACGTGTTTCATTGTGCCTCTGCACAGGTATTTAACATTGTAAATGTATCCACTAATGAAGACTGATGACAAAACTACTGGTAGCCTTGAATGTGATGAGTAGGCATAGTACCATAGGCACAGCAGAATAGAGCAGAGCTATGAAGGACAATGTTCCACAGTTGAACGTTATACTGTCTATCTGTTATTTTTAATTTCACGATAATAAAATATCTTTCAATAATTACTATTAATAAATAATAATTACTTAATTGGCCACCTGTTGAATTGACTTCCTATAAAGCACTGTCAAAATTAGAATTGAACTTGTGTGAGGTCTGTATGTAGCAACAAAGCCCCCATATTGATCCTTGCCTAATACTTGGCTGACACATATTATTCTGCTCACCCTTGGATGCCATAGAACTCATTCATGTGCAAAAACTATTAAGAAATGTCAAAGAACTATGGTTTTGCTTTGGTCATTCAAATAAAACATATTTAATTAAGTCACAGTGATGTTTTCTAAAACACATTTCAAAAGTGCCTTCCTTCTAGCGTCTAGTTTGGTGAAGGTAACTTAAAAAGTGGTTTCGTAATAATGAAAGTAGTAGAAGGCCTACTGCTCTGTATGGACATCTATGTATTCCAAAGTAGGAACTGTTTTCTACTGTTGGTGACATTAACAGCATTAAACAGACTCTTATAACCAAAGCAAATATTAACATTTTGGTGAAAAGGTCATATGTAAGCCATTGTAAGTTACACATTTGAAAACAGAATAATGACATCAGCTACCAGTAACTGTTACTAATCACCATAGATACAGTACATACAGCATCAAATACCATTTAAAAACTAGTATTATATTTCTAGACAGAGACAGAAATAGAGACAAACTGATCGTCAGTGAAGGTTACTGATAATGGGAGTGTTCAGATGGACAATATTATCTTAACCACAATGATGTGTGAGTAAACTAAAAGCCCGATCACACCGAGACGCTTCGCTAGCAAAATCATTGTTTTCCTATGGTACGGTGCGACTGGCGCCACACTTTATCAATTCTCAACTTTTCAGAGCAAGGTGCTGAGTCACACTGTTCGTCTTTGTGACAGTTGGCCCAGGCAGCTGTTCACTCGTTCTCTTTGGCACAGCCGGGCAGCGCATGTCTGTGTGATCGGGGGCTTATCAAAGCGCTTTGAAGCGGCCGTGCCTTTAGCGTCACATCTCGGTGTGATAGGATAGATAGAAGTATAGACAAATGTGTTAGATATGATAATCAGCATATACCGGTGTGTGTGTGTGTGTGCACACACATACTGTTATCTGTCACTCAAAAACACAGGTTCTTTTTTAAGCTTTTCTCATTGGATAGGAAAGCAACGATAGAGAGGAGGCAAGTGGGAGAGAGAAATAGGGATGGATTGGGAAATGACAACCAGCTGGTTTCAAACCCTGGTCCCCCAAAGCACGTAAGCCCATATGGGCAGGGAGCTTCTGATGCGCCACAGCTCCAACCTGAACACATTATATTTGTATCATTTCATGGGGTATACTGGCAATTAAAAGGTGGTATTGCAACAGATTAATCCTTGAAAACAACTGCAACCATCCACATTGCCAATTTGTTTTGTTTACTCACCTAGTTACAGTAACTAAAGGATAACAATCAAATTGGATCTTAGCCACAATTATGTGAGTAAGAATAGACAAATATGGCTGAAAATTAATTACTATGAAATATGTGTGTAGATGTACCGTACACACTAACACACGTACAGCCGCTGAATATTCCTGGTCCACGCTACGATGTTGTGAAACAACAAGGGAAATGAGTAATACACACTTGTACATTATTGTGTATATATAGCCAGCTGTACACCAGGGCTGTACACCAAGCTACGTTTGAGCCAGCTGTTATGTTAAATGTGGTGCACACGCATGCTGCTGTATGCTATGCTCACAATGTAACCATCTCTCTGTGTGGGGTTTGCTTCTATGTCACAGCTTTGGGATTCAGCATGATGGAGTAGGCAATGACTGTAAGCCCATTGGGAAAAGACCTTTCGTCATGTCACCACAGCTTCTATATGGCACAAGGCTGCCCAGCTGGTCGCACTGCAGTCGGCAGTACATCACCCGCTTTCTTGAGTGAGTACCCAGAACACCTTTGCCCCTGTTGGCCCGTTGTGCATCTTATATACAGTAGTCATCCAGGGTCAGCATCAGAATGAGTTGAGGAACTATCTAGAACAGGAACTACACTGTTTATTGTCATATGCCCTGAATGGCATGGTCAGTCTGAACATTGAACATCACACATCCAATTAATAAGCGAGCATATCTAAAAGCAAATGCAAGAATGAATGCAGTACATAAATGGCACTGCACTAAGATTGAAAACATAGCTATAGCTACATCGGTGTGCATGATGGACAGTAATGTGCATGATGGAGGCAGCAGCAAAAGAAAATGGGTAGATATAGGGTACAGACAGTATGAACAGAAATATAAAGGTGCCTCTGAGAGCATGTTGAATGTGCTAATTTACGCTGTGTGTGTGTGTGTGTGTGTGTGTGCGTGTTGTTACGGCCTGGATCAAGGGCTGCAAACTAATCATAACACAAATCTCCAAACTAACAGAATAACATGATCACAATGAGGTGTGAATGTCTGTAGGCGTATGTACTGAATATACAGGTGCGTGTTGCATGCTAACTCAACTACAAATGGCAATGTGCGGTGCCAGGAGAGACAGTGTGGGGCCTACTCACCCAGCCACTAGGAGAAAACAATCACAGGCCTTGTTAACACAAGGCAGGGCCATCACTGTGTGTGTGTGGGTGTGTGTGGGTGTGTGTGTGTGTGTATATATATATATATATATATATATATATATATATAATCAGAGCAACACGTTGAGAGCTATTCACTGATATCGTGACATATCAATGAAATTATGTAGCTACATTATGTTTTAAATACATTTAGCAAACGTGATTTTTAATACTTTATTTGCATTTGTATTTCTTATGAATAGTGGATTGAGGTAGAGGACAACAATTTAGAAAAGCAGCAAGAACACCATTCAATTTACAGGGGTGTACACATTAGTTATGAATTGTAGAGCACAAATCTATTAAAAATACTGGTAAATATGTTAAAGCACTGATGCAAGGTAAACCATTTTTACTGAACACTATGAATGAGATGTAATGTATGGTGTAAAGCACAAATCATATGTTTTGTACCTGACCAAAGCAAGCATGGAAACTATTTTCTAAATGTTTAGGTGATATCAACTTCCTAATGTGTGTACTTGAACATTGCCACAATTGTTACTGAAATAATTTCCACAACAATTGGTCATAAAGCTCTGGCATTCAGATACTTTTATCAGGTGAAGTGGCCGATGGATTGCCTCTTTTCTATGCCTTGCTCTATGTCAGTGATAGTTTTATTTACAGGTACACTATAATATACTGTATATACTATATACATAAAACTTTACTTGCTTCTGAAAAAACTGAAAATTACGTAACTGCATGCTGTATATTCATTCACTCACATTTCTGCTCACAGGATCATACTAAATGTTAAGTGTCTGGTTCACAAGATGGTGTTCTGTATTTATCCACTGGCCATTCAGACTAACTGTTGATGAAAATACTTAGAATGAAATTGTATTGATGCAGGGATCTCTGTGTGGCGACTGCATGCTGTGGTTCTGAATGGACAGCTCCCATCAATTGTCCACATAAACATACTGTAGGTTACTGCATAGTGAAAAGTGGCTGTGAATATATTGATCAGTGCATGATTTATCGGGACAACTTGCGTGGTGTAGATTTCTTTTCTATCTTGTGTTCAAGGGGGCTGCAAGGTGATGACGTATGTGAACAGCCGGTGTAATAAACGCACACAAGCTATATTTGAACTTGTTTTTGATACACCAGCTGCATTGCTTGTTTTGCAAATGAGACTTCACGTGGACCACACACTGCCACAAGTAGTGCATGGCAATCATTGATTGAACATAATTAGCATAATCTATTTAAATAAATTCAACACCCTGCAGTGTCTTACATAATGAATACATAATATGGTGCATTTAATTAATTTCTTAATATTTAGCAAGCAACCATTAGGCTGTCATTGTCAGAAAGGTATAGTCACATACTGTACAGTGCAGTATATGTATTGCATACCTTATTGTTTACAGCTCAGAATACATTTGTCTAATTCCACAAAGGCTAACTATACCACGGATTTGATCAACTGAAGAAGAAAAACAAAAAACAAGAAACCACAATGAAGATACAGTATGTTTAGGAAACTGTGGATCAATAGCATGTTATGTTCATGAACTCCCTCCCCTCTCCTCCTCTGTGGCTTTCTGATGGCTTACACATTTTTACTTTCATTTTGTTTCCTCCTTTTCCTTTCTGGGTGTGTAAGAGGGAGGGAGGTAGATGGCTTGGTTATGTATTAGTCTTAAAAAAGCGTGAGGTTATTTGCATGTTTGCTATGGGTCTATGCTGTGCTTTCAAGCTTAATTAATACTTTCAACTCACCCTTATAAATTCGTTATTGTTGTCTGCTTTAAAAGTAAATGACAAATCCTCACAGGTGTGTGGTCTTTGTTTCTAGCCATGCATTGCAGTTCCTTCGCACCCCTTGGAAAACCAAAAATGTAATAAGGTTTTGTTCTCAGAAGATAATGTTTGAGCCTATAGCTTTCATATGAAACTTTATTCTGTCCCTAGAATATGGAATGATCGGAGAACATACAGTAAAAAGTCAGCGGCCAAGATCAGTTCATGACACAAAGGCCCTGCAGGAGCAAGCTGAATCTGCTAAATTTATGGCACAAACTGGTAATACAATAGTTATCTTTTTTTACCTTATATTGTTACCTAAACTTAATTTCATCTGAGTCACATGCATGCTCTCTCTTGTACTGCACCTTTTAAGTGACTATGTTTTCACATTATTATTTATTTTCTACTCCTTCTCTATCGCTACATATTAACAAGCAAGACAAATTTCCTATTTCACTTTACGTATTTACTTTGAATACAGAGTATAATTGATTTTGTGGGTCTGTTTGTTTTATTGTTACAGAGTAAGTTGGCAAGTGGATTGCTCATATAGTCGCAGAACATTAATTAAAGTGGTGTAGTTAATAATTCCCTCTAAGGCATGATATATTAAATGTCATTCAGAAAAGAAATAACACCCCTCTAGCCAAATATGAAAACAAATACAGCACTGGGCCAAAGTTTAGCTAATAGATGCTGCCCTAAGAGATAAAAGGAACCCATAGTTTAATGTAGTGAACCATCTAATAAGGCTTACATTTCTCATGAAAATAAAATATAATTTACAAACAAATCCAAATATTATTTAAATTGGCAATAATACTAATGCAAAATGTAGAATTAATTTAATTAGCTTTTTAATTAGGTTTTTTTTTCTTTTTAAAAGTTTTAATTTACATTTTTTGGGGTGGGCTGGTTTATACAAAGTTCCTTCCTATACTTTTAATTTTAATTTTTTTAATTTACACTTTTGTTTTCTTCATGTGTTGCTCCACTGAAACCGCTGTCCTTTGGTTAGCCACCCCTTTCACTACCATTTTATTTTCACAAAATCATTTACTAATCATTAACAGCACCTCTCCATTTACTCTGTAGGTATGTAACTTCCCTGTTACAGGTCTCACTGCTGTGCGGTTTTTCATTCTCCGTGTCTAATTTAATCTCCCTGTACTGCTTCATTTAACCAATTGATCCACCTTTCAATCTATTTTATGATCAACAAATGTAAGGGTAGAATTTAGATCTCAATTCGGTACAGTCAAGTCCTTCATACTTGAAAAAAATTATTTGAAGTACATTGTGCTTAAAATCATAATAGGATTTGATTTCAATTACATAAATGTATTCAGAGCTGAAATCTAAAGATATCCTTCTTGTATTTTGCTAATGCATAAAGTCTCTCATGAAAACTGAAAGTTTCATCTGATAATTATAATTCAACAGTTCTTTTGTGACTGTTTTGTAAGGAAATTTGATTACTCTTTTCACCAAATTGTTTATTTCTTCTTTGCATAAGCATTCATGGCTTTGGAATTAATCCACTGCCTTATCATTCTTATTTAGCATTTTTTTTTTTTTTTTGTGTTTTACCATCATACATTTTAAGTTTAAAACTTAACCTCAGTATTTAACCTCAGTAAGCATTGTATGTCATTTTTATAATTGAACACTATTTAATCATCAAAATATTTAATTTTAATTGGCCTTAAATACAAATTAATGTACATATATCAATTTTGAAACAAATTCCAAATTATATATTTTTAATTAACGGGTTATATGCGGTATGCATGTTATTTGCTTTAAACAATATTGAGGAACTAAAATATGACATATTACACAAATTTGGTTTTGACCTGCTAGCTAAAATCTTCTATCTTTCTCATTTTACATCATCCTAGTTTTATACATGATTTCAATTACTGAGACTTTCTGTGTTGCTGCAGTGCAAGGGAATCCATATCTCAGACCTCTTTGTGGACTAACCCATTCACATTATAATTTACTTGCATGTTATCACATTCTTATCACGTTTGAATTATTTATGATGGTTTACCCCACTTTGTTCACACATACCGTATTTATGAGTTGCTGTTTTGCATGTATTACTTTTATATTACAGTAAACAAAGAGGTGGAATATAGCCCACATGTCTATTGTTGAATGTTATATTCATATACTGTATATGCCTTGTCAGTGATCTTTGAATAAATGCCCTGCTCCATTTGTCAAACAGCATCATTAATTTCAAATGAATACCTGTACTGTATGCTATTAAAGAGCATTGTTTAATTTTAAATCACTAAACGTTCAATAGCATGCCCAAACACTTACTGCATGCACAGCAGTCCTCATTTAATAAGCTCTGTCTAATAGGCTAAGCATTTTCTTAAAGATCACAATAAGGAAGAAAAGTGTGTCCCCTAGTTGAACATTAGATCTCCTCAAGCTTAACCCTTTCCCTGCTTTGCCCTGCATCACCCGCATCACCCAGCTAGCCCGGCTACAGGCCTGCTAGCTCCCGGCTTGTCATGAGACCATATTGCTGCATTTAACTAGTGTCACCCTTCTCCCACACAGGTGAATCAGGTGCAGAGACGTGGTCCCAGTGGAGCTCATGCTCTGTAACATGCGGTCAAGGGTCGCAGGTGCGAACAAGAACATGTGTCTCACCATACGGAACACACTGCAGCGGCCCTTTAAGAGAATCAAGGGTTTGCAATAACACTGCCCCTTGTCCAGGTAGTGTTACTGTAGACAGACTCTTCAAATTCAATGTCTTTCTCATTTGTTCATTATGGCAGGAAATGTGTTGTGCTTCAAGAACCTTGACGTGTCCATTAATATATTATTATTTTATCATTATCATATGCTTACTTTTGTTCTTTTTTATTCTGCAATTTATGAATATAATTTTTATGTTTTCCATTTCACAACACATTAAATGT
Organism: Typhlichthys eigenmanni; assembly: GCA_027564635.1. Classification (NCBI taxonomy): domain Eukaryota; kingdom Metazoa; phylum Chordata; class Actinopteri; order Percopsiformes; family Amblyopsidae; genus Typhlichthys; species Typhlichthys eigenmanni. The sequence goes on from JAODUK010000007.1 coordinate 3,654,813, forward strand.
AATTTCATCTGCATTTAAATTATTTAATATCATGTGGATCTGCATGGAAATTAGGGAGCAGTACTGTAGATGCTGATGTGTCATTGGGCTATATTTCTGTGAAGGTCAGTTGTACATTTTTAAACGATTTGGCAGCAATTCTTTAAACATACTGGGAGGCATATCTAGCTCAACCCATGCTGGCATGTTAAATGAGTCATTTGTAGTCAGGTAACAACGTCCTTGAAGAAGATAGATGTCATTCATTCGTTATTTCTTACGCAATTGCAGTGAGCTAATGTTTTTGTTTACACTGTTGGATAAAGACACGTTTTTCTAAACAAATAACCATTAGCCAGTTTAGGAGGGTGTATACTCTGACGTCTTGTTTTGCTGATCACATTCGAAAGCATCAAAATAATATTCTGTCATTATATTTGAACCCCTTACCCAATAAGGAGAGTTTCTTGAACTGAATGTACATAAACCCTACATCGTATGGCTGATCAATTATTTTATTTTAACAGCACTTTGACAATTTGACACACATTTGGTATTAAAATGTTGCACAGGTACTGTAGTTGAGCATGAGTTGGCATATTACAGTAATATGCTTGGGCAATGACAGCTGGAAAATGAAATCATAAAAAAAGATGAAGTATTTTAATATAATATTCCATATTATGTTCATTACAAAAGCATAGGCTACCCTTAAAAATAAAAAACAAAAAGCCCCAGCAAGCTGTGTACAAATTATATGATTTTTTACGCTTTGTATGGCCTTAGGCCTGCAAACAATTTGTTCTAGACTAATCATGGACTGCCACACATTTAATTATGTGAAAACCTTAATCTACCATAACCATGCTAAAAAGAACTGGGATTTGTGCTCAGAATTACAAACCATGTATAATGTTTGTTACATTTCTCTAATAATGTCATTAAACTCATTAGGCTACTTGTAAATAGGATGTATGCATATTTGAACCTTATCAATTTTGCTATTACAAAAAATGATGTTTACTACCATAGGCCTAAACAAATGCAGAGTTTAATCTAAATGTTTAATTGATTATTACTACTGTATGTCCATTGACGTATTAGTCCAGAAAAGCAAGGATACCTTTTTTTTTTTTTTTACAAAATAATATATCTGGTGCACAGTGACAGTGTGTATTGTATCATAAATGCAGAACAATTGCTTTTTTGTAGTAGCTGGTCAGTATAGCCACTGGTGTGTGTGTGTGTGTGTGTGTGTGTGTGTGTGTGTGTGTGTGTTTGAGTGTGCGTGCACTCACGTGCACATGAACTGCCACTACTTATGTGTCATGTGTTATGTGTCTACAATGGAATGGTTGAGAAGTGAAGTGTAAGCGTTTTATCAAAAGTCTAGAATACAGTATGCAACCTGAAGATACGGTCTAAAAACTGTCAGAAAAGGATTGGATTTGTCAAGCCATTAGCTGTGTTTACCAGCAGCGTGTCAATTCAAGCCCACCAATTACTGTCTTCCCTCTATGCTGACCCCACCTCTACCTTTTTGTGAGTGAAAGCTTCATTATTAGAGAGAGCGGAAGGTGGGCTGGGAAGTGTGTGCTTTAGAAAGAGACAACTGCTGCATTCCTGTATTGGACTAGCCTACAACAGAAATCCACCAACATCGCTAGCAAACATTTTCTTTAATGCAGCCTTAAAGAAATAATAGCTAATTTGTTGTTTTTTATTATGCTACAAGGGCAAAAAAGAAGTCCATTTGATTGTCAAGATCATAATTAAATGTTCCTTCCTGATGACAGCTTGACTTTCTTGCAGACACACAGTAATTTAATAAGTAGACCCTGGCCTTGTTGTTTGCATGTTTGATCTGATTAGGACTTGTTCCCTGAGAAGTGGCTGTTTCTAAGAATCTCTGAACCGTAATCTTATCATGTACGAAAACGACTGCATGGTGTGAACTTCTATACAATTACTGCATGCAATCCATAAGAAATGGAATTAGTGCTGTTGCTTCAATTCAGTGACAAAGATTACGTAGTAGATAAAGTGTACTGATTCTGATTCAGTATATCAAATGATAATTATCTGTTAAAAATTAGCACTGTGAGCAATGTTTTAGAACACACAAAAATGTTATAACATATTAACAAAAATATAATACTATATGTGCATATGCTGTATCATTATATATATTGTTTTAAGTCAAGTGGACTCATGGGAGGTTGATTTTCAAATAATTTAGGTACATTTTCATAGGTCACCCTTTCATGTGGAACGCCGAGCAACGATGTTTGTACTGTCAAGGCTAGTTTTGACTCAGCTGCATCTACTCTACACCAGTAGGTGTCAGTATAGAGTCCAAGAATGCAGTCTTCTAAGAAAGTGCATATTGGCTTTTTATTTTAAGTGTGAACTCGTACACACTTAAATACTTAATACTGTAAATGGAGAGTCTTGAGGTTACCAATTAGCAGCTCTGTCTAAGACCATAATAATTTGCATTGCCACAATATATTTGTTTGATTTTTATAGTCGTTATCATTGATTGTGTGTGTGTTAACCTATTTGTGTTCAGGTACAGGCTTGTCCAATAGCCAGGGCTGATAATGATTAGGCCTGCCTCCTGTCCTGTGTTCACAGTACATGGTATCTGGGAGGAATGGTCACCATGGAGTCTTTGCTCCTTTACATGTGGCCGGGGTCTGCGCACCAGGACTAGGATGTGCGCACCCCCACTGCATGGAGGCAGGGCCTGTGATGGACCTGAGACACAGACCAAACTTTGCAACATTGCTTTATGTCCTGGTATGTATCGTGTGCATATAAAAGTGATAACGGACAGGCAGACCCTCGATAGCTTCCCTCTATCTACGGCAGCCAATGCCGTAGATGTGAAGTGCAACGGAAGCCATAAAGAATAAGAGATTGTAGCCTATATTAAGTAAATTAGATTAAAGCATGGAATACAGATTTATATTGAGGCAAGGACACTTTAGAGCCAAATACATTTGAGTTTGCTTAAGAAGGTGAGGGAAATGCTGTACAGTGTAAAACGTGTGCTGATATATTGAAGGACACATTCCGGTTAGATGTACAAAATGGTGCCCATCTATCTTTCATCTTGTTTTACTGAAATACAGCCGTCATTGTGTGTGCGTGTCAGCTGTGGTCAGATGTTGCTATACAGTTGTAGTTATTAAATACAGTATGTGATGCAATGTTGCAGTTTGGTGGAAAAGGGTTGGATTTGTGTTAACTTTCGTTATTGGCTGTGTGCTAGTAGTGTTTCTTCAGTAGCCTACCTTCAGAGGTGTCCCTGCTCAAATAAGAACTGGAACTAACAGTTCCAGTCTGAGAAAAATGAACGGCAAACTTACACGTTGTGTCAATGGCACAGGTTCCAACTGGGTAACACTGATGTTTGTCAATTACAAGACCTTATAGTCAAAATAAGCATTTTGCTACATGCAAGTTATCACTTCAGCACTTACAAAACGCATCACTTGAATCACTGAGCAGCAAATATAAAGCAATGTAAACTGTGACAAACCTGTGATGTTTCCATACACCAACTTACCTTAAGAGCGCAGATATTGTATTTTCATCTGTGTTCTACAATTTTGGCATTCTTTTAAAGGATAACCAGTAAAGAGTTTGGCAAGGGGTGAGATTCATAATGGGCACAAAAGCTGACTTTTTGCATTCAGCAATTAGCAAGCGTCATATAACTTGGAAACGAAGACTTCAACCAGGGTTGGCAACTTTCATGGCTGACTTGGCATGAAAATCTAATCAAAACAGCTGTATTTTTTGGCCTGAGATGCTCGTTAATAAAATGTATCCTGGTAAATTATCCCTAAAGTATCCCTTTAATTTCACTCTTAATCAAAATGCTATTAAAATCATAGCATTAAATATACAAAATCTAAAAAACAAATGTTAATGCAACATGCAGTACCGTATAGCCTGGTGTGGTCATTGATCAACACTCAGGCTCTGGTCAAGACATTTTAGGTGTAAAGATGTGAAAACATCCACAAAGCATTACACACCCAAGCATGGCTATTTAATGTAGTGTAAACGCACACAGACCAGTGTCTAGTTTATAAATATTATATTATCCTTCTGGCAGAACAAATATATGAACAGCCCCTCCCATCTCTGTCTGTTATCTCTCTCGCTCCCCACTCCCCCCCCCCTCCCCCACAACCGGGACATTCTTGTTGGGCTCTGGTCGGGTGGCTCAGTGGATGGACAGTGGCAGGAATGGAGCTCCTGGAGTGATTGCTCGGTGACCTGTGCCAATGGCACTCAGCAGAGGACCAGGCAGTGCTCGGCAGCAGCCCACGGGGGATCAGAGTGTCGCGGTCACTGGGCAGAGAGCAGAGAGTGCTATAATCCTGATTGCACAGGTAAAGCCCTGAGCCCGTCGGCCTTGAGTGTCGGCCTTGACGTCTCCATTTAAAAAGAGCCATTTGAAATGCAGAGTAAAGGAGAAGAGGAATCATCCTCATTGTCCACCGATCGTCGTCATTACCATGAATGTTACCGTTCCTGACACTGATCCTATAGATCACCTTCCTCTCTAAGTGATTCCCTGCATAGCGAGTGACAAGACTAATGCAAATACCCTGCTCCATAAAATGGATTTCTTAAATCCAGTTAGAAATACCATATAGTGTTCATATAATTCAGGGTTAGCTGTCTAAACTGTCTGTTGCCGTCACAGCTCTATTACAGGCGCTAGGATGTGTCTACTGGCTCTGCATTGTCTAATCATATGGAGGGCCCCAGCATGCTCCTCATAATCCCATGATGCAATTTTTGCTGCCTTCGATTTTTTTCCGCACTTAACCATTATAGGTGGAAACACATTTATTGAATATTGCTGTCCAGTCGACCTGGCCAACTACTGCCTTACTTTTATTAAAAAACAATACTTGGCATATGAATATTAATTGGTGTTGATGAATGATGAATGGTCAGCATTTACAAATGAACAGTCTTTATTTATTATTTAATATACAGCATTCATTTATACTGAACGTCTTTATGTCACAGTTTGTCAGAAGCAAAGTAATACCAACTTAAAGAAGCCATGCTGGAGGGCAGTGTAATGCTACCTTCATCTTAGGTTATAGGTAGCAACCTGTAACTCCATTTGTAATTTAGCAAGAACAAAAACTAAGTAGCATTGCACTTGTGGCTTTGCTGACCACAGAATAGACAATTTTCACTTTTACAGTACTACAAACATACTACAAATAGTGAGAGTCGTGTGTGGTACAGTACACAGCGGTAACCATCTTATTTGTTGTCATGTTTGTACAGTATTTACTGTACAATCTTTCTTGTCTGAACGTAACCACCATTGACAGAGGTTAGTTGTAGGATATGTGATCAGCCCATACACTTGAAGGAATTGTAAGTGTAGCTCACAATGTGGGTGGGGTGGCATTAAGCCTTTCCTTTCAGACAAGGACATGTGATTTACTACATTGCTAAAGGGCAGCATCTGTTTTTTTCCTAATGCACAATTTTACAGTGTTCATTAAAAGGACATAAAATGGTGTGCTTTAGGAAACTTCAGCATAAATGTGTTTTAATATTGGCAATGTGAGGCGAGTAGCCATCAGCGTATGAGTCATAATGAAGATGTACAGTACCTGTAATCATTTTAAGAATAATCATTTATCCAAATATTCTGCCATTAACATGTTTTACACCATCTACGACTACCCTGAAATATGTTAACATGTCAAAGAAAACCAAATAACATAAAAGGCAAGCTATGCCGATTTTCTTTCCCTGTCCTTGACAAATGAACACATTATTACATCTTCATATTAGGTTCAACATAATTGCTAACTGCATCCCAAGAGAGCAGAAGAAATAAAGGGTGTTAAATATGTCATGGTCTCATAGAGGTCAAGATGTAATTTACTGGAAGGATATGTGGCTTAAATTAGGTTCTTTGCCCAGCGAGTAAATGTGTTTGTTTATGATTTAAAATAGCTACAATTAACTAGCACTGACTACAAACATATACATACACATAGTACATATTCCATACCCTCCTGTTGTCTTTAAATTGAACATCTTGTATCCTTGGGCAGTTTAAATGATTAAATGTGTTTCCTAAATTATGTGCCCTTTATGTTCCTTTGTTGACTATCTACACCCTTCCCCTCACCCCCTTATACATCCAGAATATCTATTACTATGTTTATGATCAATTCGACTCCAGGAAAAACAAACATTTAGAAGGATTTGTTTTGCAGTGGTTCTTGCACTACAGGTATGGGTATAGGACAGAGGGAAGTATGTTGAAAATTATATTGCATGTTATTGTGACCTTAATATCATTCAAACAACAAAACAATTGTGTAAATGTTGATGTTTCGTACATGAATATGCTTTACACAGCTAAACCAGCCTGAAGTCAAACTGACCCAAAGAACACAGATGCTTATAAAATGTGTACAGGTCATTGAAAACATATACAAATTTAACATTTTATGTTTACCCATTTCTCCCCAATAAATGAGGAAAAGTCATTAACTATGAACCAAAACAATAAATAAATGATGTCAGTCATTTATTTAGAGATGTCAACATTGAATAGGGTCAAATTGACACCAAATTACAGGAGGGTTAAGATTAATCACGATTAATATTGCAATATGAGTGTGCATGTAATACTGACACTGTACTAGTTTGTAATGTTGAAATACTATATATTCTATATATGTGCAACGTTGTACAATTCATAGGTTGTCAAATGTTCTAATGGGACATCATATTTTGCATTATGTCAGACATATTTGACATTCAGAATGTTGACATATTTAAAGTGGGTAATGTTGGAATTATTCAGATGTTGGTGGAATCCAAGTGCATGCCATGTAAACAATGTCTTCTCTTCAGCTAATGGCCAGTGGAACCCATGGGGCCCGTGGAGTGGCTGTTCAAAATCATGCGACGGCGGGTGGCAGAGGCGGGCGCGGTTGTGCCAGGGTGCAGCCGTCACCGGGCAACAGTGCGAGGGCACTGGAGAGGAAGTGCGCAAATGCAGTGACCAACGTTGTCCAGGTAACCCACGCCATAATTGTTCTCTGTAGGCTCATTATGGCCAAGCGAACAAGTTGCAAGTGCGAAATAGGATGATAATTATAACCGCCTGGTGTAGAATACACTTAGGTGGGAGGATTATTGTTTCAAAACATGTAATGTGCCAAGAAAAACAGCCCTAATTTAGTTTCATATCAACGGATAAGGTGGTGATAAACTGTTACTACTGTTTAAATAACTGGTGGGATTCATCCTCTCAAATTGCCATGGATTCACCCCATTATAGAAACAAATCATCTTATTTTTAGATCCACAGTTTCAATTATGACATTTATTCTCAGAACACAGGAAAAACGCTGTGTACTTTTGAAATGAATGTGATACTTGCATGTGAAATAATGAAAACATACAATTTTAATAACATATTTTACATTCACTGCTTTTAGTATCTCACTACACATAGAAATGTGGACAAAAGGAACACATTATTTTGGAAATGGTGTGTGTTTTATGTTTATGGTGGAGGTCAAAGGGAAAAACAAGTTCTTACTCCACAGCGCCGTATGAGATTTGTCTGGAAGACTATGCAATGTCCATGGTTTGGAGACGGACACCGTCGGGGGAGCTGGCCTTCAACAGATGTCCCCCAAATGCCACTGGTAGGAACACATACAATATTCATACATCTTCCGTCTTTTTATGATATACTTTTTCCGTTGGAGAATGATGGGGGGTTTACTATAGAAAACACTCAATACACAAGGATAATGTCAGTCATATTTTTCAGTGAATTTCCTTATACAACTCCATTGCAAAAACAAAGGAACATTTCTTTTGGCTAATGGACACAAATCATTATAGGCTATAAAGCACAAACAGACAAGTTTCACATAATCATTCAGCATTATCTCTTTGACTTGTCAGGTCACCAACGATGATAGCGTTATTCTGCACCTCCCCAAATGCATTCGCCCACCTGAACCGTGTTTCTCATCTTACAATGACCTTTAGGAATGTCAGAGTCAATAAATTCTATCTGTGAAACGATTCCCGGCCCGGAGGTCAACATACAACAATGTTACGTGCATTTGAAGGAGCTAGTGTCTTTGGGCAGAAAGCCTTGGAAATAACAAACAATGGTTCTGAAAATAGTCTTTTGAAAAATGGTGGTGTGTTGTGTTTTCTTTTTAAGACTTAGACCTGATTTATGTAAAAAATAAAATAAATAAAAAATGGCTCAGGTGAAGCTGGTGTGGGTGGTGTAGCAAGCACAGTGTGTGTGTGTGTGTGTGTGTGTGTGTGTGTGTGTGTGTGTCCTCCTGTCTCATATCATTGCATGGGCACATCCAAGCGGTGAAAGGAAGGGGTGGGGTGGGGGAGGGGGATTGTTTGTGTGCACTGCTGCACAGGCAGTAGCTGTAGAGCGGGGGGGCATAGCAAGTGTGGCTGCTATCCATCATCTCTGTCAGTGTACATTAAGGTGTGTGTGTGTGTGTGTGTGTGAGAGAGAGAGAGAGAGAGAGAGAGAGAGAGAGAGAGAGGGGCGTAAAGAGGTGTAGAAGGAGTAGACAGATATACCAGAGGGGGGTGGGAATTTTTTTCGCTGTGAGTTTTTCTTAGGATGTCAAGCACCTGTGTTGTGGTGACGTGCGATGATGATAGTGCCCCAGCAGGTCTGAGGGACCTGTAGGGAGGAGCTCAATGTTTGCGTGTGTGAGGCTGGGATGTTGGGTGGATCTGCTATTTCAGGACTCTCTCTCTCTCTCTCTCTCTCTATCTCTCCTTCTCTCTCCTTCTCTCTCTCTCTGCCTCGTTCTCTCTCTCTCTCTCTCTCTCTCTCTCTCTCTCTCCTTCTCTCTCTCTCTGCCTCGTTCTCTCTCTCTCTCTCTCCTCTCTCCTTCTCTCTCTCTCTCCTTCTCTCTCCTTCTCTCTCTCTC
>JAODUK010000007.1:3675841-3686770 GCA_027564635.1 Typhlichthys eigenmanni
CACACACACACACACACACACACACACACACACACACACACACACACACACACACACACAGAGAGAGAGAGAGAGAGCACCGATGCCCCAAGTTCTGTCTTTTCCCTTTTCCTGGAGGTTCAGGGGCACCTAGCTAAGGGCCAGACTCTGCTAGCCGGGGACGGGATGTCCCAGGTGACTAAAAACCTCCTGGACCTTACACAGAGGAAGAACTTTTACGCCGGCGACCTTCTGTCCTCGGTGGAGATCCTTCGCAACGTGACCGAGACCTTCAAGAGGGCCAGCTATGAGCCGTCATCTGATGATGTACAAGTGAGTGTGAACACTGCGTGCGGCACTCGGCCCTGGTGGTGGTGGTGGTGGTGGTGGGGGGGGGGTGCTGCAATACAGTCCCTTGACACACAGCGCCTCAGCAGTGTCAGTTTAGGTAAAACAATAGGACTCTTGTCTAATGTTAGGAATTACTGTATGCGCTATAACATTAATAATCTTGTCCATGCCTCACAATGGGATAAACTCCAGAGCGTATGACAGAAATGTCTAAATATATCTTCACGAGTATTTCTTGAGATGCACTTCAGAAGTAACATGCAGGCTCCATTGTTTGAGAGAGCTGTACCCCCCCAACCCCCAACCACCCACCAAACATAAGCTGTTTCATCTTGTCATGTTGGGCTTGCCAGAGGACTTGATCCTCTTTATGTCAATAGGATGATAAAGATTATATAAACGCGCCTCCTCCTACATCTCCTATGAGATCATTTCATTTTCTTGGCCTCTGAAGAAGAAGGCACTGTTGAGGTATCTGCACTGTGTGTGTGTGTGTGTGTGTGTGTGTGTGTGTGTGTGTGTGCGTGCATGTGTGTGTGTGCTCATGAGTTGTGTTAGGAATCACATTTAAACCAAAAATCAAGCATCTAATTAATCTAATTCATTGATTAATCTAAGTCTGCTTGATTAAATGTTTAATAAATATGAATATGTATTTGTAGTACTGTATAATGATTTAGTTTCAGCATATAGTTACTGCAATACCGAGCAGGTGTTTTATTGAGATGTCATAATATTGTATGAAAGTTACTGTTTGTGTATAGAAGAATTACTCTTTTTGTCAGTTGAACTGTTTTATTTTTTTTATTTATTAAAAGCTGCTAACACGGTGAAGTATTTGCCGATTCCCTGTTTATTTGGGTTTAATCCATTTGCATTTAACTTTTACTGGAGATTATCTTCTCAATATCAGAAGTATGGAATAGGTTGTTTGGCATATTTGCTGATTTTAAATACACAATGGATAAATATTACTTGACCAAAGTATTATTCAGAAGGAAAGAGGAAATAATTATAGAAACATCAACATAGCAGTTGTATGCATAAATGTGGTTTCAGTAAGATATGATATAATGTCTTGTTTACGTGAACTGAAGCTGAACGTTTTTCTATGGCAATGCTACAAAGAGAAGCCATGTGGGCTACTGCAAATTAAGTGTTGTTAACTTTAAAGTGTGTTTACTTTCTTTGTTGTTGTTTTTCCCTCGCTGTATACAGTACGTACAGTATCTACTGTATCTAATATTTGACACGTGACAAAACCAGGGGCTGTTTCAGACCCTTTTCACACCGTAAAGAACCAAGGGGGATGATGAAAGCATCTGGTGTGCAGTTATCATAATAGCGCCATGGTGTGTGGGCAAGAAAGAGTAGAGTAGAGCAGAGCAGCCCCCACCCCTCCCAGAGTATCTGCGCTAATGCAGTGCTAAAGTGGCCACATTACCACCAGAGGGAGCATAAGCATTCAAGTAGAAAACAAGATAGTCTGTGTCAAGGGAAAGAGTCACCTCGCCCCAACCAACCTCCCCACACCAGACACGTCGTAGACCAGACGAAATAACAAGGCCAAGGATCAGACGGGCCCCCATTACTACTGCAGGCATGCACCCCGAAGCATCACCACAATCCGCAGCCCCCTCCGCCGCCGCTGAGGCAAACGATCTGCACAGCTGCTCAAACATTCCATTTCATCTTGTGTTGCTCGTTAGTATGAAGTGGTAAATGCTGCAAGGTGTATGGGGTTAGGTGCACAGCCCCCCCACACACACACGCACACCGTCTTGTATACATATTTATTCTGCAGAATTGCACCGCGGACCTTTATATCATGTTTTCGAACGTTGTTGGCTGCTGCTGCTGACACTTGGAAGTCAGTGGTTAAGCCTAGCAAGGACATTCACTGTCTCCTATTTGAGTCCCAGATTCGATGTGATGGAAATGTCATCTGAAATTAAATGCCATGCATGTTGCCGAAAACAAGTAAGAATGTACACGGTTTTTAGGTTCTGGCCGTATACAATAGTAGTATACGTTGTGTGATGCGCTGTTCTCTTGCTCTCCACAGAATTTCTTTCAAATCATCAGCAACCTCTTGGAGGAGGAGAACAGGGAGAAATGGGAGGACGCACAACAGGTATGCATGCCGCAGCGCTTTGTGCGTGTTTACCTGTTTCATCTCTCAAGGGCAGACATAAAGAAAGGTTGAAAGAAATCACATTAGCGCTCAGGTGGCGCCAGTTCTTGCGCAAATCTCTTGCGAAAGGTCATTTAGCCAGCGTGACTAGCGTCTGCCCTGATCGACAGGCGGGCGCAGTTCCCTTAATAATCCACATGGGGGCAACAGCACTGCCACTGAGTCTGTCCAGTCACTCTTCATCACTATTTCATTCGGCAATTACATCCTCTTCCCTGGCTGGCTCCTGCCATGGCAACCAGAGCAGTTAAGCCATGACTAATGATACATTTAATACGAGACCCCTTTGGATATGTGAGTTTGTTTGAACACACTACCTACACTTTGTGCTGGTAATTTATGCTAACGCTCTCTTTCTCTTTTTAAAGTAGACTCAACTAACATACATGCAGTTTCTAAAGTCCCTTGCTGGTCAAATGCAATACAAATGAATGAGAAAGCACATTAGGCTACATTACTTACAGTACATTGTTGAAAGTGCATAGTGCCTTCTGGCCATGTCAGACACATGTCAGTGTGACAGTTGGCAAGTCTGTTTAACACCTGAACCTTGAAATCACACGAGCCCAGTTAGACAATCATAGAGTCTCTAACAGACTGCCGCTGGCAAAGAGAAAATGTACCTTTATCAGCTTCCAGTGAGACAGAGCATGTAAGTGGGCCTGGCTGTGTAGGTGGCCATGACAGGGGTTAGTGACAAGGCAAATTGTTTTGTGGCTGTCAGTGTGTCTCAAAAGGTGCTTCACTTCAGCCACTTCACTGATATATGCATTAGATAATCAGTGTCAACTGATCTCAGCAGACCGTGAGTGGATGGGATGATAATAAATCTATCTCACCTGCCCGTTTGAATGTTAATAAGGTCTGGGACGATTATATATTTCCAAGTCGCACATGCTCTGAATGTGGTGGTCACACATGGAACACATTAACTTGTCGGGGTCGAAAAGTACCGTTGTGCACAAATGACTTATTATTTCACCACTGTATCACTGTTGCCATGGTGAGGAGAGGAAGGGTTTCAACTACAGAACCTCCACTGCGGCCATTTCCCCGCGCTCCCTCCACATCTTGCGGTTGCCATGGAGACCAAGAGAACTAGCATGACTGCACTGTGCGTCAGACATGCCGGAAGGGATAGACCGATGTGCTTTTCTCCCCTCGCTGTGACACAGGCTCGCAACCACGATGTCAACGTCAGCATGGTTGGTCCCTGCGTCTGGCCTGACACGAGCGTGCACGCGTGCTACGAGCGTGCACGTCACAAGCATGCTACATGTTACGGCACAGCTTGCCTGAGGCTGTGCTGTCGGTGAACATACGGCAGGTGTTAATTGCAGAGCGTCGCGTACACAGATGTCAGTACGGCTTCTGATATAATTGTATGTTGTGAAGAAAAATTACCTAATGTAATTGCGACTTGTAAGCGCACAGTATGTTTATTACTGCATTGTGATATTGCAGTTTTTCCCAGTTGTGTTGCCAGACTAAAAGGGCTGGACTACTTTTAAAGTCTGTCTGCCATAACTATTTAGCCAAACATCCTCTGAAAATAGATTTGGCCCTAGGTGTGAATTCATTTCTGTATTGTAACCAATCATCTATGACATATTCTCCCACTCTCAGTCAGACAGCCAATCACGTTAGGGCATGTTGGAAAAGAAGAAGTGCAGCAGCACAAGTGAAACAGAGTGTTCAGCTCAAAGGGAGGATTGGTCCAAAATAACCGTTGGAAATTGGAATGATAACCCTATCATTCCAATGCCTAGAACATCCCTATAGGTTTGAGTATAATCCTGCCTGTTCAATAGCACAGCTTTACAGAATATTGCTGTAGCGTAGTACTGTAGCATGTCCCCGTCAAAAATCACAAATAGCACCCCCATACACACACACACACACACACAGCCAGCTGATTATAGTTGATCCAGGCAGTGCCTAAACATCTGAAGCCAGGACACTGGCCCAATCTCTTGAAGGTCAATCAACGAGCTAGCTTGTGTTTGGCTCGTCCGCTTGGAGGCCAGCGATCGGCTGACAGGCCTCGCAGAACAACTGTAGACCCAGAGCGCTGTCCGTAGTGCTGAATGCTGCCTATTTCATTTGCGCTGGCCTGATTGTCAGTCTCTATGAATGGGCACACAGAGAGCACAACATGACATTGTATTTCATATGGACAGCCAAGCAGAGGGTCCCGGGCGTTGACTCATTGGCTAGACCTCTAAAGCTAAGGTCGCTTGTGTCATTCGCTGTCCATTGACTTTTTTTCCCTTTTTTTTACAGAATTTTAAACGACTGTTCACATCATATGTTGTGACCTTTTCTCAGATATGGCTTTTCCTTTCAGTATTCTTCTTTTATATTCCCTAAACGTGCTCACAGAGACAAACACCCTTCCACTGCACGTGTACCATCATTGCAGCGTTGTGTTGAATAGCTCAACCTTCTCTCTCTTTTACCTTGTCTTCTAGATCTACCCAGGAGCAGTGGAGCTGATGCAGGTCATAGAGGAATTCATCCATGTTGTCGGTCTGGGCATGAAGGATTTCCACAATGCCTACTTAATGACTGGGAACTTGGGTGAGAAAGGACCGCACTCTTGCTCTCTGGCCTTTTCTCACTGTTTATTTATGCTTCACATACACACATAATCCCTGCACTGTTCTGACTCCCCATGTCAATTTGCCCAACATCATTAATGTAGGATAAATGGCGCATGGTGAGTGTTAGCATGGGGGAGAGAAATGAGTGCAAATCAATAGCGGTAATTATAATGGGAGCGCTTGCTCTTAATAATGTGCTAAATTCCTGTGAAAACACTTGACAGTCAATACAATATTGCCAGAGACTTCTAAAGAGACTGAGAACGAAAAGTGATTCCCTACAGTACATTAGCTATTTTGTGAAGATCTTCTATCTATATCTATCTATAATGGAACATATGATCTGAAATGGTTTTAAATATGAAGTTGTTTTACTTGAAATTCAATATTTTGAAAGCAAATACAGTAGATACTCATTAAGCAAATGTGACTTCTTCTCCCCAACGTTGAAGAATTGTCTCATCTTCATGTACAGTAATGCACTTGGACACCAAGGAGATACGTACAGTGTATTTTGGAGCCAGATGGTTTACAGTATGTGTCGCTCACACGTGTAAAACGGGTTAGCTAAGCTTAGTACATATGTTTCTTAGAAATGGGAAGTTATTAATAATGCACAGACAAAAATAATGTAACCACTACTCAGTCCCACCTGTTAGTTCTTAAAAACTTCACATTACATATTCTCATTGCAGTAAGTAAGAGGGAAGAAAATGTCAAATGGAACGATAATTACCTCTCTTCTTTGCTTACACAGAAAATTAACAAACTGATGAATAAGCCCATCTGCTCTGTGTCTTAAATAATAACTGAACTGGGGTGAGGTACATTTAAAGTTTAGGCATGCTATTATTTGTAAGGAAATACATTGGAGAGGGGAGAAAAAGACAGAGAGAAAGAGAGTGAGAGGGAGGGAGGGAGGGAGGGAGAGAGATAGAGATAATAAGCAACACGATGTGTCATCCCACTGCAAGACAAACTGCAGTATTTAATTGTGATACATTAGATTAAAGTTGAATGATACTTTTGCAGCTGGAAATTGAGTTTGCCAACATTTGTGCTGACCACTGTTCATGGTCCAGATCCTAGCTCCCTCCCTATGTCCTAAAATACGTCTGCGTGAGTCTTTCAGCCATATTTCTTTTTGCTCACGTTCTCGTGGGCCTTTTTAGTTTGCTGTTTCGCAGCCTCCTGGATGAGATGTGGTCCCAGTGGTGTTTCATTTCTTACTTAACAGCAAACGGTATCTTCCCAGAATGGAATAATAGAGTTGCAGACTTTATTTATTCATGCAAGTGCATAATAACATGTGCCGATGCGGTGCATTCCTTAGGATAGCTAGCTGGTTTGACCCAATTGCCATAAACACCAATATATAGGAATTCTTTGATATATTATATTCCCTTCGTAATGGCTGGGCGGCTTCTAAGAATAGTGCATGATATAATGAATGCATCCATCATGCGTGTAATCCATTTTAAAGCTCTTTCATGGGCAAATTGAATAATGAACACTTGAAGAAAATACATTTGACCATCAAACATTAGTGACAGCATTCCTACATATGTGAATGCATTCATGAAGAAGGTTATAGTTTTTACATTTTATTGTATTATGAACTTTTCAGGAGTGTGTCCAAATATGTTATTCTATACAAGTCAGCCACCACTTCCTCAGAAAAGAGCTAGTTAGAGTATGTCTTTGAGGTGATTATTTGGTGGTCAAGCAGAAAGACACTAACCTGGTGTAACCAGACCAAAGATCTGTAACGCTCCATTGGGAGGTGTTAACAGTTGTTTCCTCCTACTGGGCGTAGACCTTCATTTTGAAACTAATTGACAGCATTTAACCAATCGGCGTTGCTACAACAGTTTTGATCGCCTCATCTAGCTCCACCACCATTTAGAAACACGCTTGACTTCAACGTCATCTCCCTAACTCACCCTGATTGGACAGCCAGCAGGGTGGCTGTGAAAACACTAATGAGAACAGGGTTTCCAGACTGTAATCTCAGCAAAATAATAGTCGAGCGGAGCAAGAAAGACACTGCCTCTGGCTAATAATTTTAAATAGATACTTGTTGCTCTGGTTTTTAACTGGATATTGTAACAAGTAACAACTGTGTCTTTTGAATACTAGTGTAAAAATGGACTGCCATCTCTGTGGGAGCTCTTCTGTTTTTTAACATTTCTTTTTTTTTTTTTTTATTTCTTCTTCTCCATGAGTAGAATTTAGAATTTGGTTGATAATAACCTGGGGAAAAAACAAAACTCAAACCTGTTGGGAGACAGTTTTCTCTCATAAAATCAGTACCTTGGTTGCTGTTGGCCATTTTGATTAAAGGAATGTAAAGTAGCTGATGCACTGCTGCAAGCCAAATGGAGGCATCTGGCAGCGTAAGATATTGCGGCATCATTTTGTCACTAATTTATAGCATCGTCCTGACACTCAAATAAATACTAGCTGTCACCAATGCATCGACCGATGTCCTCCTCCTTTTAGCCAAATAACCTTGATTACAAAAGTGTTCTAACCTCATTGTGCGGAGGAGGCTTTTGCCATGTTTCAAAACCAAATAGTGCATCAGGGTGCAGTGATGTTTTCTGTACTCTTTGTTAAGCTGCACCTTACCCTTGCCATAATGTCATTGCTCATAGTGAGAAAATGCTAATGTATGCAAACACATTCAGTGGCTAAATAACCTGTACAGACCCGTACTTTATACAGAAGAGGAATTTGAATTGAATACACACGCAATAGCCTGCAAATGCTTTCATTCTCACAAGGTATTTATAGAAATACACTTGGTATGTTTAATATTGCTTCTAGAAGCATTTGAAACAAAAACAACACTTTTATTTGAGAATTTCATGGCCATCAGTCGAGTGTAAATCCACCATTTACCTGCAGATTTATCCTGCATCCTAAAAGAGCTTTCTCCTTCCCCGCTGTGATCCACAATGTGGCCCATAACTAATGCTCTCCCCTTCACCACCGCTGCTGCTCATAACATCTGCTGCTGTGAACCACCCTCTTTGCAACTGGCAGGTCCCATGACGCTCTGTGATTTCAAGCCTGCTGTTGGATCATCCCAAACACACAGTCTTTCTTTCTCTGTCCCTGAATCACGCACACAAACATACACACGCTCTCTTTCCCTCGGTCCCTATTCAATTGTCATGAGTTCACCGCTCCTGAATTGTGTGCCAGGGTTGGAATTGTATTACCGGCAGAGCACAACGAATAATGGCACTTTCACATCAATGGCGGTATTAGCCTCAGATTCCCTTTGCTGAAGTACTGTCTGATTGGGGTTTTGTGATACCTGGTAGAAAACATTATAGCATTGCTTTATCCTTCTATTCCTCCGCATAGCCCTCTTTTTCACTTACTGTATGGCTGGGAATTCTCTAGGCCATGCTGTCTTGGACTGCATGGCCTGCATATATGCTGCTATAGCTGTGATATTGGTCATGCTGATTTACCTTTGATGTTGTTTTTGTGTGTGCTTTTATATAATATAGTGTTTTTTTTATAAACTATTGTGAAATAGATATGGTCAAAACAAAAGTATCAAAATTAATGAAAAAATGGGCAAATCTGTTAGACCTTACATACATACAATTACACAACTCAATTTCACGTGCTTTCACTGGTAGCAGAACATAAAAGCAGTGAATCTTTCCATCTAAGTAACTAGTATGCTTGCACTGTAGATATCAATCCTTTTTGTTCTACAATATATCCATTGGTTGTGTGCTTTTTATTTTTATATTCCACAGTTGCCAGCATCCAGAGACTTCCGGCAGTTTCTGTGATGACCGACATCAACTTCCCCATGAAAGGTCGTAAAGGCATGGTTGACTGGGCCAGGAACTCAGAAGATAAAGTGGTCATTCCAAAGGGCCTGTTTGTTTCCCAGTCAGCAGGTAATGTGACCGTAACCTGATACACCTCCATAATTATACACTGCTAAACCGTTACACAATCCATGCAGATATTAAAACAACTGTGATATGTATGGTTGTATACTGTATCCTGTCTTTTAACAAGACCTGTGTTTGGTTGCATGTGCCTGTTCAGTCATTGAATTTTCTACTGATTCAGCCCATTTTGCAGCTTACTAATGCTGCCAAGGGCCTTAGAGTATATCCCAATTCAGTGCCAGGCAATTTGGTTAATTGGCGTAATCAGTCTTATCTGGAATATATCACAGATAACGAAACAAGGGATTGATTTGAAATCTATGCTGCATTCCTCATTCCAGCCACTCTCATTTAGACAGCAGACACTGATTGAAAAGTTCATCGCTTCTCCTATCACAGTTAACATCTGTTTCATGCCAAAAATACTTCTAAAGTGAAGAAATCATACGCACACCTCTATCATTTTTGCAAAAGTAGACATTTTCTTTGAGACTGCAATGTTATTAAGGGATATATAAATACAATTGACTAATGGCAAACAGTTATTTTTAGTCAAGTTGTGTTCTAAATTAGTTTAATTTGACCTATCAGTTTTGCAATATAAAATAATAGATGTTTATACTGTATATTACCCAGATTGATATACGTTTACCATTATAATATTGTTCTGACCATGATCATTCTGAGCATGATTATTCATGTACATTTCAACATGCATTTTATAATAATAGGTGTGTTAAAAGTGCATCAATTAGGGCCTACTAAATAACCTTTTTTTGTTTGTTAGATATGGATGGATCGCCTGTCTTTATTTTGGGAACAGTCCTTTACAAGACTCTGGGACTCATGTTACCTTCACCAAAGTAAGATTTACAGTTTTGCCTTACCTATGCATTTTCTGCATCATGGATGGTGGTTAAGGCAAAACTTGCATACAGTGACATAATGTATGAAATTATGTTTACTTATAGACATGTTTATATACTTAAGAGCACATGCACATCTTTTAGGGATCATGGATTTTATGACATTTCAAGGAAAACATCTCAGGAATGTTTACAACATTGAAATAACCTGTCAATTACATATTATTCATGAAATAATACAATAATACTAACTTGAAATGCCACTTCCACAGTATACACTATTTGTCCGACATATTGACTTGTATTATATCAGAATGTAAGCTAATAATACATAGTGCCACAGCGGCAGCAGAATGTCTTGGGAATGTTGATTGTGTGCCTCCCAGAGAGAGACTCTCATGATGTGCCACACAATGATTTGATTTGCTCTAAGTAGGCCAATAGCATTACATTAGTGAATACAATTAAACTAAATACTGTTTGCTCACATGGATAAACAAATTATTAAAATATGTGAAAAGAACAACTGCTCAGATAAGTTGTTTTATTTTTATTTTGGCTTTTTGTTGATTTTTATGCTGGTTGCTAGATATTTGAGTTAGTATTAGGTGATATTTAGATGTACCCTACACTTGATCTGTTTAAATCTTAAACACACTGCAGATACCTTCCTAAGTTTTTAACAAAAACATTTTTTTAAATAAATTGTTAGCTACGCTACGTGAATTGTGTTTATTTTAATTATTTTGACATTTGCTTTGTTTTAAACAGGAACCACACTGTTGTCAACTCCAAGGTCATTGCAGTAACTGTGAGGCCCGAACCCAAGACATCAGAGTCTCATATGGAGATTGAGTTGGCTCACCTGGCAAATGTAAGCAGGCGGGGCTGTTGTTATAGTCCATTCCAACAATCAAACAATAACGAGAGAGAAAAGAAAGAATATATATATATATAAAGAAAAAAAAATATATATATATATATATATATAAAGAAAAGAAAAAAAAAAA
>JAODUK010000007.1:3691292-3719931 GCA_027564635.1 Typhlichthys eigenmanni
TATATTTGAGCTGGATGTACTTTGAGATTAACCTGCAATTATAGAGTAGCCTAGTATAAAACTATGAAACCACAGTACATACAGTATGTGCCACCAGAGCAGTTGGCTCTAAGGATGCTTGTGGTCATTGTGACAAGCATTGTGATTTTTCCCGCTAAATAATGAAAAGAATAACCATACAGTATATTGTGCCATTTTTTGAGTGACTCCAAAATATGAGAAATTAGTCTGTTCCCCTGCAGTAATGAGAGAAGGAGCAAGACTTTCCCATGCTTCCTGACAGATAAGAAAATGGAAACTGTCTATTTACTAAATTACATTTCTATTGAATCCAACTCCGGCCTCTTGAGAATAATTTGAACTATTCAAATAGTCTGCCAGTGGTATGAATGCAACAGAGCATAACAGTGCACAGTGCAGCAATACAAAAAACCTGAGAATACAATACATCAGCAGATACCGTATAAGAAAGGATTTTCCCAAAGAAAAGGAATGTTATCCATTTGCCAAATGATTCCAAAGACCCAGTCAACATGAACGATACCTCATACTATTGTGCAGGTGAATTACAATACTGGTGTGTTGACTTTTCCCCCATTGTAGCTTTGCTCTGTTTAAAACAGAAAGGCAGTCATTTGGTGCTGCTGGTTGGCTCCCTTGGCTGAACATTTTCATTTCTCATTGGTGTGAAACCTGATATGTGATATGGTCCGACTAGTGGCCACGCATGACCATCAGTACCTCAAGGTAGGATACTGTTTAGAATTAAAGGTAGGGAACTTCTAGCTCAAATCAAAACAGGTGTGCTCTGTGGTCCTCCACGGAGGCGCCGCACACATAGAAATGCATTGTGAAGCTAAGCGTTTTTGTTGACACGTGCGGTGTTCGCCACTTTGTTTATGTTGCTATTTACGGAGCCAGGGCTGTGTAGAAGTATCAGATCATTTTTTCACCATGCACAGAGAATGGTACGCTATATGAATGGTACGGCTCAATTGCTCCAGCAGTTATCTTCTAACCGTGTTTGGCCTGCTTCTTCTAACATCTGGAGATGGTCTTGAGCCAGACAGGCCATGGATTGGCTAGACAAAGGAGAAAAAACAAGGCAACTATCCTCAGACGTTCCCTGGTATTAAACCAAACAAGGCCCCGGCTAAGCACCTTATCTAATGAGAGTTGTATGATATATATAAACAAAAACAAAAAAGTATGCTGTTGAAATAAGCAATCCTTGTATTTCCAGACACACCATCTTACTAGATTTGCAACAGAAATGATAACTGATCCATAAACAAGATTATTTCTTTCATGTTACATGTGGACAAAGTTATATTAGATAAACAGATATGTTACATACTGTACGGTACATTAGTCAGGGCAGTCTTGACAATTCAAGATTATTGTGTAATAAACATGGATAACGGCGTACATTATTTTTCTCAGGGTTCTTGTTAACCAAAGAAATAATGTCTAGGTATTTTACAGGTCATATTGTACAATATTATAATCCAATGGCAGCAGGGCATGTTAGTTCAGGATATATAGTAAGTCTCAACTACCGTACGTGCTTTAAGCAGCAACAGACTAAGGCACTTTGTGATAATTAACAATAATGTATTGGTTATAAATAATTTCTACAGGTGACTTATCGATTGCTTTGTTACTTATAGTTCAAATCTTGAGGTAGTGTACTGTTCATGAATGCCATGAAGGTTCGATATAGATCTAATGTGTCAACTTCATTTTGCAGATTAATTAGAAAAAGATGGTTAAAACCCAGTGAATTACAGTACAATGATTACTATGCGTAGTATTGAAACTAGCAGTGTGCATTACACCATCTGCCCTGAAATGAATCACTGACACTGAATTATTGCTAGCAAGACGTGTGAAAACATTAACCTCCCATTTTGAAGGTCCTCTGGGCTAAATACCCAGGACCTCATGCAGCCAGTCAATGAAGCCACACTTATCTTACACGTTCACCATAAGCCCTTAGGTCTCACCATGTGGCAAAATGTTTCTTATATTGGGCTACCCCCATCCCCCACACCCCCACACACACACTCACACGCATACACACACGCACACACACACACACGCACACACTATTATTTGTAAAGGTACCACTCTCCAATTAATAGTATGGAACACTTGCCCATATACCAACAAAAGTACCACTTGTGTGGACATCACATTATCCTCTCCATTTCTCTATAATGAGAAACATCTTAATAAGATCTAGTGTATTTAGAGACATTAATCATTGCAAGACAAATGTCACAGGACAAATGTCACTGGCAATTGCATTCAGCAATTTTGTGGATTGCAATTTCCCAGTGTAATTGAACAGAACAGTACAGATGCCATTAAGACCATACTCTACCAGCCTGTATTTACAGTATGGACAAAAAAAAATTCTTCATATACGGCAGGCATAAGTAGAAAAGAGAGAAACAGTTTGTGAATATCCAAAATAAAGAGTATTACCATGAGTATTGCCATATGCCATGCTCACTAGAAGTAGCAGAAATGTATCATGGAAACTTATTCATTGAATTAGAATGTTGATTACAGCAAATAATTAGCCATGTTAGGCGACCACTCTGGTCAAGTGTTGGGAAGAAAGCAAAAGTGATGCATGTGCACCACAGCCAGGAAACAGCACACGGAGAATGAAAAATCAAAGAGGAAATATGAAATTAAACAAAATATTCAGTGAAGGTAATTTGACAGATGCTTCTTAGTATTATTAATTTTCCAAAAAATCTAAATGCAAAAGAAGTTTCAAAGGAGAAAATGAGATGAATTAGGTACAGACAGCTACAGCGTAGTGAATGTAACCCAGTGGTGTCATCTACATAAATAACCCTACCACTGCTAACCACGCATGTTCAGACCTAGCACTGTCTATCTGTTTACCTCTGGGGAACAACAAGTAGAATATAGCAGTCAGCTAGATGCAGCTCATTTGAAACATCTCAAACTGTATGTTATGTAACCACCCCCAACTCCACACACACACACACACACACACACGCACACACACGCACACACACACGCATACACACACACACACTAAATGTATCTAAAGGTAGCTTTGCAAACATTCTCTACAACACTGACACACTGCCAATAGTCCATAGGACAGCCAAGCTAACCAGGGTAACACAGTATACAAAGATCATGATCCAAAGTTGGGATAAAATCCAGTCCAATCCCAATTCCCCAAAAATGTACTCCCATTCCCTCTCACTCCCGTGTTGTGTTTTTTTTTTATCGGAGTCTGTCGATTAGAGTAAGAAAAGAAAAACGGTAGCCGACAGATCACAGCCATAATTGATGAAAAATGTTAAGATGACAATATTGTTTGCTATTTTCACCAAAGCAAAAAGGAGAGCATACGTAGACAAGGGCAACTAGAATTTAGTTAAAAATTCAATAATATAGTTTATTCATATAAACTTATTTGTGTATAAAGTTGTGCGTCATAGTGTTATTACGATTCCCGGTCTTGCCCAGTAAGTTTAGCAGTCAAATTTGCTGCAATAATAAACATGACGAATTTGAAAAATATAATATATTTTAAGGTTTTAAAATATATTCTATTTTGTATTTGTTTTAGTCATTAAATGTCTGGGGTAGTATATTTAAGTGCTGGTCCATTGGGTTCTAAACCTTTAACTCAGGATTAGACAGTATTGCGAACACATCTGGAAACCAAAACAGATAAGTGGACAGCCAGACAGAAAGTAAATAAATATGGATCACTGTGTTGGTGCCTAGTCTGAGGAAACTATGTGTCCTGATAAGGTCAGACAACATGTAAGAAGTGACTCCCGGTTCTTCCCGGTCTCTCTCTCCCACTTGCTTCACTGTCCGGTTGGGAAAAGCTATAAAATCACTTTTAAATTGACATTTTTGAGTTACAGCTGACCAGTGGAGACCTTTTTTCTGGAAAGTGGCTGAAATACTAAAGTCATCGAGGAGACAAGGACATTCTTACATTCATGTCTGCTGGAAACATGCTCATGGTGTTGTCAGTGCAGAACCCTTACTGTGAAATAAGGTGGCAAAGAGAGGTCTGACCTCTACATGTTGGCTTTAAGAGTGACACATGGTGCCTATGACGATATTCGTCTGGCTTCCTTTCCCTTCCTCCAAGAACTGTTCAAATAAGAAGGTTTCAACCATGCATGGAGATAAGCCAGCAGCCCAGAAGGCCCACACCAGGGTCATGGGCACAGTTCAAGGCCTTGTTAGAGTTTCCATTCACCTTTTGGGAAAGAGCCATCTTCTCTGTATATTCTCACCTATTAGCATTTGTATTTACAAATTATTTCAAAGCGGGTAGGTGGAGGATTTAATCATCCATTGCTTTAAAAAGCATTCCTTGTTTCAATTGTAATACTCTAATAGTAATGTGTTCCATAGATGGCACTCAACTCTATCTTGTGTGATTAATAACTATAAATGTTGTCTTATTGATGAAAGTGCATATTATGCCAGTACAGCTGGTAGCTCAGTTGTCTTTATATGTAGTAGCTGTGGGCAACCCTTTTTAAAAGGAATGAATAAGCATGTTAGTAGCATAACCGCAACACTGTATCTTTCATACAGGCTATGTGTAGGGTAAGGTAGCCTTTATATGCCTAGACATAGAACTATATACCACTAGACTGCGGTTGATTTTCACCAACAGGTGTTTGTTGCTGGCACACTGGACTGTACGTTCGCGCCTCTGTCAGGGATTGCGCTTATCATAAAAAAAGCAATGCAAATCGTTTATCATTTAGATGTGTGTTCTTTTTAAATGACAAATAAAGCTTCCATCAATTTAGTTATTTCAAAGACTTCGAGCTAATATTGAATGCAAGAGATGCGCTCCTTTCATTTCACGTACGACTGTGTGCGTGTGTGGTGGGGTGGGGGCTGGTTGCAACCATTCGCGCTGCCTCCACAGGGTGGTAAGATATTGGATTTGCGGTGCCTTTTGTCAAATACTTTTCATAAGGGAATGCCAACTCATGAGTGATTTTAATTTCTTAAACCATCCTGAAACAGAACGCTTCCAGTGGTTATCACTACAATCGTTTAAATAAGTAGATTTAGTTAATTCACCATTTTGACCGAAACAACCTCCCCCTCTTCCAGCAGCACAGATGAACAGAGTATCAATCTGATGCTGTCCACCGTTTCCAGGGTGAAAATTCCCCTTAGGAAGCATCAAAACCCCGCTAATTAAAACGATTCGGAAGGAATTATAGAAAATAATAAAAAAAGACAGACGAGCCTTCCGATTAAATATCTTATTACCTTTCGTTTGGAAAGTCGTATCGAACAGCCTTTTACGCAAGCAGAATCCGGGTAAATATGACAGTTTCGCTTATCTATAAGGATGAATAGAGATCGTTATGTATTTTGACATCAATTGTTGCCGTTTATGTGCGTATGGAAAATCACTCAGTACCATTCGGTATTGGACAGCTCGCCGCTCCGTCCTCCCCCTTCTCTGTGTCTCAGCCTTTTTCTCAGCTACAGCTGAATGCTTGTAGCCTTCTAAAAGCCGCGTCGATGAAGCTATTCGGGTTTTTCATACGATATTCCATACACTGCACAGTTGTTCGTAATATCAGGACGGATGTCTAAAAGTCATGTGAAGTCGCTGGAATTAGCCTCATTACCTCTCACTTCTCCTTTCAGGAACGATTCTTGGGGAACCTGGTCTGCAAAAGGATGTAAAACCGTGCTTACAGATGCCTCCCATACAAAATGCTTATGTGATCGTGTATCTACCTTCGCCATTTTGGCTCAACAACCAAGAGAAATAGTAAGTACCATTGATCTGTCATTGATAATGATGCTATATAGGGCCATATTAACCAAATGTTTGCCTGTGGTTGCAATCGGTGTATTCGGAAGCTAGAGTAGAATACTCCTATTAAGGTACCGTACTTATTGCAAACCCATATGGTCTTCTTTCTAGTTTGTAAATAGATGTTTATAACTGCAGATTGCAAGAGCGCGCCTGTTCGTGTGTGTGTGCGTGTGTGCTGGTGGGTGTGTGCAGGATGTGTGTCTGTGAGTCAGTCTGTCTTTTCTCATCCACCAATGAAAATTCAGTTAAGATTGATGGTAATTATATTGGTGCTATAACAAACTGCTTAATCATGCTATGCCACCATATACATACATATATCTGACACTACATCTGCTGTTTGCTAGATTATATAATTTAGTACAGTAAAACACTACTTATTTTCTAGTACAGCATACAAGCATCACTTATATTCATATTAAACCATAGTACAACATATACAAATATACATACAGTAGGCTATTAAAACCTTTTTTGGTCGTACACAGTATCCTAATCTGCATATCTCAGGTTGTTTTGCTTTGCTGGCAACACAGGCTGATTAATTATCACTGCATGTTATGACAGAAAGGACTGTATATTCTTAGCTGCTGGTTTTAAATATGTTGCTAATAGTGTACTGTACATTGTTTGCACAGCTTTGTACCATACCAGGAAAACATACAGTATTTGGAGCAATACTGCATTTAATGATGTTTTTTTATTGACTTTCCAGCCTAGTCACTCCCACACACCTCCAGTACAGTATATTAAGATATCCACTATTCAAAATTGTCTCACTGGACAGTCGTACAGACTGGTGTACTATTGTACTATCATAGCTCCCACTGACTGGGTTGTCTCCTTCACAGACCATGGAGTACTCAGGGGTCCCATCTGTGACACTGATTGTTGGCTGTGGTTTATCATGCCTTGCCTTGATCACATTGGCAGTGATCTATGGTGTGCTATGGAGGTAATTATAACATGTCCAACCATGATCATTTTCAGCAATAATGAATATACATACATAACTTCACTCATTCTGTTTTGTCACATATTGCACATGCATCTGATCAAGTCTGACTATTTTGCTGTAACGTTTCAATAACACATTTATATTGTCATGTTTATAACTTGCATTGAGTAAATTCCCTGTTTTCCTCTTTCCTTAGATATATTAGATCTGAAAGATCTATCATATTAATCAACTTTTGTTTGTCCATAATCTGCTCAAATATATTAATCCTCGTTGGACAAACCCAGACCCACAATGCGGTAAGTGGCCATTTATAATGTTCTCAGTATACTGCATAATGATGGCACACACACCAAATATGATCTTACACCTAGACCTGCCTCAATACAATACAGTTGAACAATACCTGCGTTCATTTATGGAGCAGATATACTGTATATCCCGTTATAAGTATTGTAAGGAACGGATGACCTATGACCCTATGTCATCTTGCTCAAGGATTCTTACAAGAACAGTAGATCATGGATCATACTAATTAACCTAATCAAAGTGATAGCCTTGTGTTGATTTGGGTCTAATCCAATATTTCCAATATTTTTTGCACATCTTGTCATATGCAGTGTTCATTTGCAATATTGTAATGCTTATTGTCACGGGCATTGTGGCCTATCAAAATGTTGTGTTTCTGATCTAATAGTCAGTGAGAACTTCTGTTTATCTTACTATGCCATTTAACCTGTTCATTATATGAGTCTTGTGAAAATATGCATGATATCTTTTCAAAGATTGATATTTGAATGTGCATGTTATTCAAATGAGAAACCTAAGGACCAATTTGTTCTGGTTTCTGTGAAACAGTGTCTCGGTTACATAATTAAAAGGGATTATTCTTTCACATTTTACTCTCACATGCCATACATATTCATACAACTAGAATAAGTGAATGACTCAGTAACATGTAGGCCTAGATATGCTCGCAGGTACCAGTCCTTAGCAAGCTGTGCGTTGTCTTTTAGTCTTAAACCTGTTAGCATTGAGGTTTATCTATTGATAAACAAAAATGTCAAATAACATTGGGATTAAATACACGTCAATTGTATTGCTGAATTTTTTAGGAATGCCACAGCAATTATGAAACCATTAAGGAACCAGCGTAGTTGGATGGATTCATCGCTGGTGTGTGTTAGATACAGCTGGTGAAGCAGGAGACATGATGCACAGGTCAATCAGACCTAATGAAGTTATTGTGGTGGCTTCCTCGGAAGTACTCACTAATGGTGACTATAAAACTCAGCTGAAGAGTTAGGGTTGGAGGATAAAAGCTGCTTACTTACCTAGATTTACTGTGCAGAGTGCATTACCGAAATGACTTGTGGGAATCACGGAAGGCTATACCCTGAATATATTTTTAAGATATCTCAATGAGTACCAAAGCTTAGCTCTAGGCAGCTAGGGGAATACAAAAGTCCACCCACAATTTAAGACAAATATTGTTTCCAATAAATATGTATCACTGCCTCCCTCCAACTTTGCAACTGGCCAGCAAACAGGCAGCTAATGTAAAAGATTGTTTGGCAAACCATTGTTGGGATTTACAAGCTGCCCACACAGAGCCACTTTTCAGTGAACTGGCAGCATTACAGAATTACACATTACCCTATTACACATAGGTTTTATTTTACAGGAAAGTTCTAAATATACCTTTACCTTAATGAGGGTCAAACTGTTGCATTGAGCTCCATTTGTTAAGACGTTGTAAATCCAGACCAATCTCATTTCATTTGACACATCTTGAAAAAAGATACAATTTTAGTGGAAAAGGGTAAAACTTGAGGAGGTCGTGGCTCAATTGGTTTGAAGCCTACTGCATGTGAGCACAAGTGCAGTGATTTAGCTAGTAGATCATTCATCCAGTAGTACCTGTCATTTAATTACCATAATACCGTCAGACGTAATGATTTCAAGTTGTTGAGAGGCACATCACATTTACATTTGCAGCACACACACGCACGCACGCACGCACGCACGCACGCACGCACACACACACACACGGATGGACTTGTCTGCTAATGTACAGTATGAATATCCAAGGCCACAGAGGCAAAAAGCTGTAGGCCATGTCTGGTGTTGAGTTGATTTGAAGGCTTGTCAGATCTAATCAAAGCTCTTGTCATCCCCTTCATCCATTACCACATTACAGGGAATATTCACTAGACACACTTATCAGTCTCTGATACTGCAAATAGATTTGTTTTTCTGCAAAGAATTACAAATGAAAAAGTGATCCTCTACTCAAGTCAGGACCATAAATATTTGAGTGATTTGTAGATTTAGTTTAATAGCTAGCACAGCTCTAATTTATCCCTAAAGGGGATATTTTGTTAACATACAACATTAGGCACTGCATATGTCTGCCTGTCTTCATTTTCATTCTACTTACTGTATGTGGTATATTTGAAATCATTTACAGGTATACCGTATATATAGGTCTGATAGTACATCTGCCAGCACATCTGCACGTCCAATCAAATTAACTATAGAGTGCATTTGTCTCGTCTCCATGGTGCTGTAGCTAAGGCTTCAAACACAATGCATTTGTTATTAGCTAATTTCTCTTCTCCTACTCGCCAATTGTAACAATATTTGAGATATTTCGTGTGTTTGAGTGGTGGTGTTGCAGACGGAGAAAAACATGGCCCCTGTGTGGGCTTAATTGCCAGCCTGTCTCCCACTGCCTATCTCTTGCAAAAAGTGTACATAATTAGCAACATGCAGAGCTGCTCGATGTTGAACAGGACTAGTCTCTTGGATGTGGAGGAATCCTTTGAAAACGGGAAGTTAGGCTAGCTAGTCTTTGTCCATGTGTGATCTGCTTTGTCCGGCCTGTGTTCTTTTCGATTTAATGGCAACAAGAGAGAGAGGGCAGAGTTGAACTTGGCAGACAAGGTTGACTGATGGCGCCAATCAGCTTTGTGTGATGGATGCGTAGCCATGTCAAATTTACAGTCCGTATTAAGAGCTAGCCTAATACAGTATGGATATTTTGTCATTCTGGCAGTCTCAATGGCGTATGTCCTACTACAGTGTGAACATAAGATGTAGAACACAGGATGCTAGGTGATGCTTAGCCATGTTGCCTACAGTATTGTGCATTGTGCGATGCGACCAACACCTCAACATTCCTGTTTTATAAAAAGACTAGTAGTTGTGCAGTGTTATTCATTCATTCATTGTGTTGCTTTAAAGTGTTTATATGTACATTAATGTATGTGTATGGTTTGCACACACATTATTATATGGTAATGCAGGGCAGATAATATGAAGCACGTGAGATTGTGGAGACGATTTAGCCTAACAGAAAATATTAGCAATAGGTATTTGTAGCATATTTGGAGCGGTTTGTTACCAAGGTCTTGCCTCCAGATTCTGATTCGCTTCTCCCAGTGGGGTGTTTGTTTGTTATTCATGGAGGATGCTCAGCCGTTAACAAGGCTCCTTGAAATGTAATGAGCTTTGGGGAGTTGGCTTTGCACAATTCCTCTGACATCTTAGACAATTCAAACCGCAGCCAGCTTGCTTGATGTCTTGAGGACAGGACAGCTGTACCCTAACCACTGTCTCATTTCTCCTTGCACACAGATCATTCCCCCTTTTTCCTATACGGTTACTGTTTAGATGTAGTGTTTTATTAACCAAGGAAGCTTTACTGTCTACACTTTAATGGAGGTCTTTTTGAGAGATTGTATCTATACTTGTATTTTGTAATTTGAAAGTTGTATTTGGTGACTGCTAAATAATCGATATAGGACCAATGACGGAATGTAGTCGTCAAGGGCATTGCTGACAATATAACAGTGCATGGCACTTCAAGGCTGACAAATATACTGTAAATATATTTAATGCATTTGGTGTGCTTCTCTCCAGCAGCAAAATACGCAGACCACTGCATCTGGTCTCCTCACAGATAAAACAAACTGTCAACAGTCAAGCCTCTGTTCATTTTATTGGCTCTACAGCTTTATGGAGCAAAGTCTGCAGTTTATTTAGCAGGCCGACCTGAGGATACCAGAGACTAAATAGAACTGGGCCCAGATCTCCTCTTAGCTAGGCCGTGCTGAAACATCCTTGGATTTTCAGTCCATGTACGTCAGCTCCGCAATGTTTTAAAGTGGTCCTTCCTCAGTTCCTCTGTTTCCATGGATACTGACAGAGTGAGCTCCACATCTCACCAGCATTTGCCTCTCTAAAGGGCAGTGTGCACTCCGGGTTTCAACCTCCATCTTTTTTTTCGCACGACAGCCCACCTCCACCCAATGTACAGTACACTGCGTGACGATTTCCCCTGACATAAACTGTACTGTGTAGAGTATTGTACAGTTCCTGCTGGCATTCTCAGCTGATGGTACTGCATAGCGTTTCACTGTTGTCCTCCAGCGGTGGTGCGTAGTGAACCGTAAAACAAAAGTGATGCATGTGACCTGTTTTCAGGAAACAAGGCTCGCTCTATTTTCAGCACCTCGGACAGCACTATAAGGCACTAGAAACCCTGCAGTTTCAGGTTTCAGTGTGTCGTGAGATATTCATGATTATAGCTCATAGACAAGACTTTATTATAATCTTATTCAGACAATATCTCATACTGATGGTTTTCTTAATATTTTAATGATATTACTTTTGGCCAAAAGTTAGCCAAACATTTTTATTAGATTTATCTTTTGTAATTTCATAATATTGAGTCATCATCTATAATAGAAATAGCAGTTCTGTTTTGATCTGATGTTTTGATGTGATACCTGATAACATTAACTGCACACTTTACAGTATAATTGGTTAATGACAAATTCCCCTGGCACCTGGACCCTCTCTCATTCTTGTATTATCCGTACTTATTATAATAAGTTAAGAAATCCAATGAATATACAATACTTCTGTTATACATAACTAAGGCCTATACATTTATTATATAAGAATGTTAACTACAATAATAT
The DNA here is from genome assembly GCA_027564635.1 of Typhlichthys eigenmanni. Lineage (NCBI taxonomy): Eukaryota > Metazoa > Chordata > Actinopteri > Percopsiformes > Amblyopsidae > Typhlichthys > Typhlichthys eigenmanni. The sequence continues at coordinate 3,703,117 of JAODUK010000007.1, forward strand.
GATGCTACCATTTAACGTTTCACGTTTCACGTTTCATCTAATTTATTGTTTTACTTAAACCTTTTGAGTGCAACATTTGTAATGCGTATTATACCTCGGCAATCACACATCAATCACTGTTTCATATAAATACTGTACAGGGGTACTACATGCTAAGCAACGTATATTGTAGTTAATGCAGCCATGCAGTCACTAAATACATTCATAATGGTATCATTAATATCCCTCATGCTCTCTTGGTAAGCAGTTTGCATTACTCTTTGACAGTGTGGGATTACCGTCCCCCACAAATTCCACTACACTACAGGGGTTGGATGGGTTCAGCGTGCTTCTCTCAGTGGGGGTGTAAACTATACGAGATATCACAGTGTGGTATGGACGGCCGGGGAGGAGTAGATACACTCAACCGTGGTCTCTTTGTACGGTACCCTTCAGATAACCAGTGCTTCCCACTACAAATAGTCAGTGGCCCCAAACTGAAATAGCTTAATCTCTACTTGCTAGCTGCAAATGTCAGTGCTCATTGGCAGGATCCTTAAAAGACACGTCTTTAGTTTTTTAATCCTCTCTTTAAACCCTCATTTGGAGACACTTTTCTGTCTGTGACAATAATGAATGAGTTAATGAAGCAGGAAAACACTGTTCTATTGCCGGTTTCTAAGGCACTCTCTGCCAGCCCAATGTGCACATTATGTAGCAGTTGAGGAGCGGTGTGGTTTGTTACCTTCCTCTCTGTCTAAAACGGTTGACCTTGGCTCGCACGCCCCCAGGTAGGATCAGTAGCATACTAATGAGGGTTAGTGCAGAATAATACCATATCACATCATTCTATGTCAGCGCACCTAGCTAGCATCATCATTACTGGTGTCTCTTTTGTTGCTGTTAGTATTTAATAGAAGCAGACACTTGTTTCTGACAGAACAGTGCTAAAGGCCTCGAGATGTGTGGTTATTTTGAAATATGATGACTACTACAAGGTGTGACATAATTTCTGGATTGTAACCAATCAATTCTGACCTATTCTTGTTAGGGCAAATCATTGTAAAACCAATAACTAGTTTTTTCCAAAATGACCGGAAAATGAATACAAATTCAAAATGGTAATAAGACCAGTGTAACAATGGTAGTCAATATACGCTGCCTGCCTGAATACAATGTAAAATGGCAAACTATTGATATTTAGCTGGGGATGGGGGGAATCTGACTCAATGTTATCACGCTATCATGTCAGATCAAAAGGCGTTTTATTAATCTAGTATGCAGCGTTCCTGCCAGATCAAACCTTTGTGTGAAGCTAAAGTAATGCATTTCCTCCTTTGTATCTAAAGGGTGTCTGCACCATGACGACAGCCTTTCTGCACTTCTTCTTCCTGGCATCGTTCTGCTGGGTCCTGACTGAGGCTTGGCAGTCTTACATGGCTGTGACGGGGAAGGTTCGGACCAGGCTCATCCGCAAAAGGTTCCTGTGCCTGGGATGGGGTAAGCAGCGTGACTCCTAAAGCCCTTCATAAAGCCCATCTCTCCCCATACCTCCCCCATGGTGTACGGTTCTCCCTTTTCTCTCCCTCATTTTCCTCCTGACAGCTTTCTGTGTTGTGATGTCTTTGAGGCCCTTCCACACTTTGTGATGCTTGGGTAATGCTCTGGTCTGGCCCAGCGGGAGATACAGACGCCCTGGCTGTTATATGCTAACACTTTACAATGACCTTATGTGAAATCCATGTGGAATAGTGGGACCTATATTTCTTTATTGTTTTTTACAGGACAATGAAATAGTTAAAAAAAATCAAATGATATTGCTGTCACACAAACAGACAAATGTGTTCTGTTATATTTCTGTATTCTGCCAATTATGGCTATTAGACAGATTAGTTTGGAAGCCGAGCAAGGTTTGTGTTATTTATATTTAGAATCTAGCAAGAAATGATGGCACAAGACACATACGCTTTAACAAGCACAAAAATGCATATGGATTATGAAAGAACATTTTGGTGAGGTAGTCATATTATTTCATAAGGTGTACTTTATATTAAATCATCAGTTTAATCTTTATCCGAAGTTCTCTTACTTACAGACTCCAGATATCTTCACAAAAAAAAAGCAATTTGATTACGAAAGAGCCACCCTCATTCTTGTTACCTAGCAACAAACAAGGCTCTCTTAGTCATTGCAGTGCTACTGCCTGCTGAAAGAAATGTACTCAAAAGCTCATTTCCAATGGTGTAGATATAAAAATAAAAATAAAAACACAAAATATCATTATTTGATGATCAATAAGATAATCAATGTCTCATGGAATTACAGTGAGAGCTCCATTAGATGTTATGTCACCATTCTGCAATGCAATGGCTTGGCAACTTGAAACCACACAAAACCAAACAGGCAAACACAAAATATATTTGAATTTATGAGAAGATAAAACCATATTGAGTCTATATCCGGGATGTTTATAATAGAGTGTCACAGAGTCTGCTTGCCGGTGTGGTGATTTATGACATCCTGGTGTATGCTACAGTACTGCAGCTAGGTACCATTTACCTTTCAGCCGCTGCTAGGATACATTAGGTAACCGCAGGCTGCTTGCCTTGTCTCTGGGAAGCTGATTGCATCAGCACAGCCTGGGCTGATTGCATCTGTGACAGCCTGGGCTGTGCTGAGAGGGAAGGTGTTAATATTCTCAGCACACTCTGCTCGGGATGCATTGCAACAACCTATTACATAAATCCATAATGAGGGTGCAAAAGAGTGAAAAATCCTTGTACATAGTGTATGGTTGGGGAAGATAAATGTCCATCTCTCTTGTTTCACATTTATGGATATCTACAATCAGAGCAATTCTACCAGTTTCAAGCAAAGGGAAGTCTTTTGGCACGTAATGCAACATGTAGTTTGAAATTCTGTGTGCGTGCTACTGTATACCGAAATGCATATAGTTGATAAAACCATGTCAAAGGGAGCTGTAGTCTACCAACTGTAACCTCTAATGGAGTGAGTCTAGCTGCACTTCCTTTAATAACTGAAAGGCATAGAGGCCTATTTATTCTGTGTAGCTCTGGTCTTAAATTTCCTTCAGTTTTGACAAGCAACCAACCCCGCTCGTATAGCTATTGATTTTTCTTCTCTTTTAAAGGATTACCAGCCTTAGTGGTGGCTGTGTCAATGGGATTCACAAAAGCGAAGGGCTACGGGACACCCCAATAGTAAGTTGTTTGTTGAAATAACTGTTATTTTTCTATATTCATCCAGTAGGTTTACGACAATACCCATTAATAATGTTCCAAACATGGACATGATTTTCCTTATAGTAAAAAACACATGGTGTTTTTTATTTAAGGATTCTCTTATAGTTCTCTTCTAGTCTTTAGAAGAGAATGGAATTTGACGAGAATAAGTCAAAACCAGCCTCACATGAGCCTAATCTAATTTGAGAACAGGCTCTCAAAGCCCCAATTTCTTTTGAGTTGTATCCTGGCGGGATAATAAATGCGTAAACAATGCTTAAAAAACTCTTTAGCGTTTTATTTCCCTGTGAAACTCGGAGAAGCAAACCATATGGCACTATTCCCCCGACAGTTGAGAGGAATACAACTGTATACTGCTGTGCACCATTAATTTGTTGCCTGATGGTAATGTCTTTATGGGACTTTTTCCCCGCAGCTGTTGGCTGTCTCTGGAAGGGGGGCTCCTGTATGCCTTTGTTGGACCTGCAGCCGCAGTGGTCTTGGTATGTTACTGCCATTAATGTGATTGGAAGTGGGGAAGTACATTTGTATTGCCAGAAGGAACTAAGTTGAATAGATGTTATGGGTTTCGTTCAGGCTAGATTGACACATTGCATTGAAATTTATGTTATTTAAAATATATATTTATATATATATTTTTGTTTTACTGACATAAATATTAGGCAAGCGGGTGATGTGCATGGTTGTGTGTGTTCTAGCAAGGACATTGGCACACAATCAGGATGTAAGAATTACAGTACGTAAATGGCAGATGTACCAGGGACCCGTACGATTAAATGAGTGTTTTAGATTCAGTTAAATAAGGCAATGTTTCTGTGTTTCCCCATTACCAATAGGTCAATATGGTGATTGGTATCCTGGTATTTAATAAGCTGGTGTCCAGAGATGGCATACTGGACAAGAAGTTAAAACATCGCGCAGGGTATGACAGCACTCTGCTGTTAGTACTTTTGATTTTTCCTTCTTATGCACTTACACTTTGAACTTCACAGTATACGTAAACACATTGTTGGAAATGTTGTTCCATATGGAGATTTAGACCCCTTTTTTCTTGCTGTTCAGAGGAAATTAGAAGCATAAATGTAAGGAGGCCATATCTCTCTTGGGAGAGGTGTAGCATCACATTTAGTTGGCAGAATCAGTCCAAGATGAAAACCCTTAAAACACCCACATATTGGCTCTGCCTGCTGTGTCTAACTTAACATGAAAATGTTCAAATCAGAGTAGACGTGCTCGAGCTGTTTGTCATGTTTGTCATGTTCTCTGTCCCACAGACAGATGAGCGAACCACATACAGGATTAACTCTCAAGTGTGCCAAATGTGGTGTTGTATCAACAACTGCTTTATCAGCAACTACAGCTAGCAATGCGATGTAAGTGCCTTTCAAAGTCTCCTGAATCAATAAGATGATGGTACAGGGAGCCTCTGCATGTTCGGTGGGGTCCACGTAGCTTGGTCGTGCTGACTCTTAGGACCAGTGCAGCAGCATTATGCTAATGCCCTGCTGGATCCATCCATAACCCTCGGTACACTTGTCGTACAGTAGAGTTCTGAAGACGAATCGGTTCGGCCAGAAGTCCCCATTACAAACTGATATACTGATATACTATACTGATGTATACTGTGTACAATATTGTACATACAGTATACTGTATATATATATATATATATATATATATATATATATATATATACATACATACAATGTTTGTGTATGATACTTCATACTACTGTATACTATACAGTATGTTATCTATGGCTCGGCTATTGTCTTATAATATCTATAGCATGTATACACACACATTGTACTGTATACTGTATTCCTATGTGAAATAGTTTCCCATTGTTTATGTTGCGTTATAATGGGTGAACTGTTTGCCCCGTTCCCCTGCCTGCCTGCGCCCTCTCTTGATCTCTATTAGGGCGTCCCTGTGGAGCTCCTGTGTTGTCTTACCTCTGCTAGCGTTGACCTGGATGTCTGCGGTGCTGGCCATGACAGACAAACGCTCCATCCTCTTTCAGATATTGTTCGCTGTCTTCGACTCGCTGCAGGGCTTTGTCATTGTAATGGTACACTGCATCCTTAGGAGAGAGGTACACGGTGTTATTGCTTCTTCTTCTACTGCACATATCGTAGCTCGTCCCCTTAGTCGCTGTGGTTGGCATGTTTTAAACATTCTTCAGTGTAACCGTATCGGCTGCGTTTTCAGTGGCTGTGTTTAGTTAAAACCCAAGGTTAGTTGCTTGGATGCTGTATTTATCCACTTAGTGTTACAGTATTATCCATCATTTTAAGTGAATGATCCTAATTTGAGTGACAAATTCCAAGGTGACTTTAACACACACATTTAGAAAATGAATGCTCCTTTGGCACAGTATATCTGGTGTGATTTCAGTGTTTTTGAGAACTCTACTCTGCACATCATTTGTTGTTTGGCAAATGTTCAGAATCTAATTCATTTTGTCCAAAGAGTGCAAATGTTTAGGTAGTATACCATTTCATTAGTGACTAAAGAGCTTCTACTTGTCTCTAGGTACAAGATGCATTTAGATGTCGACTTCGAAACTGCCAGGATCCAATCAATGCCGACGCAACTGGAACCTTCCCTAATGGACATGCTCAAATCATGGTACGCATAACTGTCCTTTATTCTATGTAAATATCTGCATATTTACATGCATTTCCTATTGACCTTCATGATGCTTACAATATGTTTAAAATTGTTTTAGATTTGAGTATTTGTACTCATCTTTATTATTCACATTTGTAATATTTAAAACACTTGTTTTAAATATTACAATATTATATAAAATATTGTTATTTTTGTTAGCTGCGCTAACCTGCAGGGTAGACTGGTGTTGTTCTACTTTTCATCGACCCTAAGACCAGTGTTCTATTTCTGTTTGGTTTAACTTGCTGCTATGTTTGTTGTGTCTAGCTCACTCTCCATGTTGTTCGCAGGCTGATAAAGACCACACTCTCACTGACCTTTGAAATGTCTTGATCTTGCGCAATGCCAATTTCAGTGATTTTCCATTAGTATTCTAATATCCCTCAGAGGGGAATCATTGCCACACTGATAGAATTGTGTCAGCCCCTTTGGTTGAATTCTGCCATTAACAGTGAGCTCAAAAGCTTTCCAACAATGCTTTATTGCTACCCTTGCATTCCATTGATGTTTAATGAATATACTGTAAGAAGGGTGCTGAGAGAAACTGGAACATTGGCTTTTTCCATGCATGTCAAGCATTGGTAAAGAGCATGAATCATTGGGTCATCACAATCTGGCTATCAGGCCATTTACCCTAGATATATACATAGATATGCATCTAGCACTCAAGCTTCTACGTCGAATGCTATTTTATCTTCTCTACTCTAAATTAAAGATAATTTTTGGAAGCAACACTGCTTCCATGTTTTTAAAATGTTTTGCTCTATTTATTTATTTATTTATTTATTTATTTATTTTATTTAATTTCATACGCACATTTGTGTATCTATTACTGTCTTTTATAATTAAATTAAATGACAATACAGCACTTCCAAAGTTTTTATTTATTTATTTTTTTAACTTGTTTGGCTCTTATGTATTAAGCCATTTATAACTTTGTTGTGATGGTTCAATGCTATTTTGACGTGGTAGCAGACATGATGACAAGATGCTGTAACTATTCTGATATAACATTGTTTGTTTGTATGACCTGTCCAACTGTTGACACGTGTACAACATGTAAGTCACGTTGCATGTAAATGCAAATGCATACTGCATGTTTACTTTGTGAGCATAATACTGATCTTTATTATCTTCAAATCATGTACCTACAGACAGACTTTGAGAAAGACGTGGACATCGCCTGTCGATCAGGTAAGCAACAGATGGTGTCCAATAAAGAAAGCTCTTGATGCTTTTTACTAACAGATAGTCGATGTGGCGGCTGGCTGCCTTAAGGATGAATATGAATACATGAGCTATGCTGATCCTATACAACATCACATTGATACTGTTATAAAAGAAACGCTTACAATGCATCCTGTCTGCATTTGAGTGGTCCCTCCATCTTGACAAATCATTACAACGTATTGATTGTTCATTACTGTCTGAGAACATGGTTCATATATTTAAATATGGCTTAGATAATACTTGATGAAAACATTATTGCTCAGAGTAGGCCTATAGGAAAAGCTGTTGAAAAGCTGTGAAAAAAAAAACACTTTCCAGGGCCCCAGGGTCATGAGACATGCACAACACATACATGACAACACAAGCTGGTATCATCAAATAAGAATGTGGGAATAGACAAAAACAAAGCTGTTTTCGCCAGACATATTTGCAAACTTAGCCAGCCTGGAGCCACTTCTGAACCACTGAAGAGCCCCATTTGAATGGTTCTGCCGGGCCCACCTGAGTTCCCATTATAAAGAGTGTTGTGAACCACCCGCTTGCAACAGGTGTGAGAGGCTGCATAACTGGTACAGCGCCTCATGTTGAAGTGAATGAGTCAGTACAAAACACACATCAGACAGACAGACAGACACAAGTACCGTACTCATGAATAATGGTTAGGCTGGAGTGTTGCCATAGGCATTTGGTTGCACACAGGTAGGGATGTATTGTATGTTAGCGCTTTATCCCTGTGAATCAGTAATCTGTTCTTGTAGCTAACGGCAAAGATAATCCCTGCTGACATTAACAGGAGGCAAAGATTAAACAGGCAGAGGTGAAGTACAGGCCGCTCGCTACACGTGAAGATGTTTCATATTCAGATTGCGTTATCTGCTCAGATATTTGTAGCATTACACACTGGCAAATACCACACCACATGTGAATTCAGTCTATTGTACTGTTGGGATAATCTTCAGAATTACACCAATGTTAAATGTAACTCCCCCAGGTCGACCATATTAGCCTGCAAGGTTTTATTTGGATTTTTTTGGTTCCGTTTGAATGTTGTATATAGACTTTCTCTGCATCACTTCTATTTCTATTTCTGATTAACAGCACAGCTCCAGAGCAACAAGCTCCCAGTACATATGGAGATTTCACTCCTTGTATTGCTCATATTCTTCACAGCCTATATTCTTCACAGCCTCACACGTTGCTGACGTTATACTCATATTTACATATTTATTGACTTTTCTATCATGCTAGATTGTGTGCTTTGTTGTTTTTTTTTACATTGATATAATTGATTTGTATTGTCACTTTTTTAAAACCGGGACCTGAGTACGTCTTAATTCCATTCCTGTTCTGGAATGACGATCAAACTTCCCTGACCCCTGACCCCCTCCCCCAACTCACCCCTAGCTCTCCACAAAGACATGGGCTCCTGCCGCTCTGCTACCATCACAGGCACCTTGTCGCGCATCTCCCTCAACGACGAAGAGGACGAGAAGGCCCCGGAGGGCATCAGCTACTCCACGCTGCCTGGCAACATCATCTCCAAGGTGATCATCCAGCAGCCGTCGGCGCTGCACATGCCCATGGGCGTGGGCGACCTGGGCGGGGAGGGCCGCGGCGGGGGCGGCGACGGCAACGCCGACATGCGGCGCACCGTCTACCTGTGTACGGACGACGCCATGCGCTCCGGAGACCAGGACGCGGAGGGGCACCCCGCCCAGAGCCAGATGATGGAGACGGACTACATCGTCATGCCCCGGGGGTCCTCGGCGGCGGCGATGGGGGCGGGCAACATGTCCACCCTCCTGAAGGAAGACAAGATGAACATCGTTATGGACTCGCTGCCCCACGAGAGGTTGATGCATTACAAGATGGGCCCCGACTTCGGCCTGGGCCCGTCGGGTATGGAGCATATGAGCGGCGGCCTGGAGCACCAGCAGTATCCCAGCGCGCCGGAGCACGTACAGAACCTGCCCTTCGAGCCGCGCACCGCCGTCAAGAACTTCCTGGCGGAGATGGAGGAGAGCGGGCCGCTGTCCCGAAGCGAGACGGGCTCCACGATATCCATGAGCTCGCTAGAGGTACGCCGCCTCCGCCACCGCGTCTCGCCTCAGCCGTGTTCACCGACCGTTTCGTTGCGTGCTATTTAAGCTAACGAGGCACGTTTCTTTTTTTTTTCTTCTTTACAGAGGAGAAAGTCGCGATATTCTGACCTGGACTTTGAGGTAAGAAACTATTTATAGTACGTGCATCTGTCTTTGTTTTTTTTTGTTTTTTTACATAGTGCCGAGCCATGGTGTTGCATCCGTGTTCGTGATTTGATTTAGTACTACTTTTTTTGTGGCACTTAAGCTTATTGAAGCCTTGACTCTACCAGATTTATTGACATGCTGTCTATTTGAGGTAGAAGCAAGGCTCTCAACTGACAAATAGCATGGCAGCTCTGTCATCCATTTTTGTCTCATCTCCTTCATCCACTGGATGTGTTGGTTCCACTATGTACGCTTTCAAAAGTCATTTGCACATTTCACATCTGATTTTTCCACTGGTTTCAGTAATATTAGCTTGCAAGCTAAGGAAGTGCGGCCCAAATCCCCTTTAACACGTTTTTAGCATTTCCATTGGACGGTATAGACTTTAGCAGGCATTATTATGCTTGAGTATACAATGTACAAACTTTCAAATTAAAGGAAACATGTAAAAATAACGTGTTGTGACAGCTCTGGTCCAGTGGGGTGTGCTTTAATGTTACCTATCCCTCAGAAGGCATGGGCAGGTGTAGGGTAATAACCTTCAATAGCATTTTCCACCACCATTACTAAGTGATGGAATTTGTCAGGGAAGAGTGAGGCTGAATCCAGATAGTTATTGCATTCTATCCTATTTAAGCATAATGTATCTAGGTGTTTCCTTTATTTTGGCAGTCACTTCTATCCAGAAAGAAATTAGTCACTGAAATCAGGCCTATCAGTAAACCACCGTGACATGCCTGCAAAAAGAACCAAGAGTTTGAAGGGGTGGGGAGAATTTAATCAAAGATATTTCCAATATTGGCTTTCAATAGCAAAACACCCCTTGCCATTGCAGAAAGTCATGCACACCCGGAAAAGACACATGGAGCTGTTCCAGGAACTGAATCAGAAATTTCAAACCCTGGACCGATTTCGAGACATACCAAATATGGGCATCACGGTGAGTAACAGGAAACCAGGGGGTCAGCTGTCAGCCAGCCAGTTGCTCCGAACAGCTTGTTTTAGATATCCGCTGCAGCACAACATAGCGTGTTGATTGTGCAAATGAGCCATTTACCCAACTAATGTATTCATGTGGAAGAGGAGCTTCCTATACACGGTGGGCTTGCCAATGGCTGGCGGGGGATGGGGTTGGTGATGGGGGGAGGGGGTGGTGATGGGACTTTGGGGCTGGCCCCCTAAGCGGTGAAGCATTCCCCTCCACAAGGCCATCCTTATGAAGAGAGGGGAGGCCATCCATGATAATCCAGTCACAATAGAGTGCATCCATTCCAAGGCAAGGCCATGAATGCACTTTTATTTACATGCACACTTACCTAGCATTGCCGACCCAGCAACCCCATCATTATTTCATGAATGCATGGCAAGTTATTTAATCTATCAACCTCTATACAAATACCACCTTGAGTTTGCTACACTGATGTTAGTGTGTGTTGGGGGATTCTTTTTCTTGTGAAATTCCACATTGGATACAGGCGTCCTTTTGTGTCTTAAACCTGCATTGACCTCGCTAAAAACACAAGCGCGGCCGCCCCCTGTTTATACCTGGAGGGAGCTGTAAACAATGGACGTGTCAAGGTTTCACTCACAAACCAGGAGAACGTCTCCTGATACACTGTGGACGCCAGAATAAAGGCCGGTGGCCAAATTGCGCCATTGCGCCCATATACAGTACAGTATAGACACTGTCAGTTGCACAGCAGCCATTTGGCTGAATGTAATCCTCTTTCACTCACATTTCAATCACCCCCACAGCACAATGTAATTTGCTGCTTGTTGCTTAGTTACCACTGCAAGGACTTTTGTATAGAAAACTGTAACTACATCCTCACTCACCCGTTTTCGTTCTCTTTATATTTTTAGTTAACTTTTTATCCTTCTTCTTCTTCTGCAAGGAGTCTACAGCAGAGCTGGCTACAGACATTAGAAACCATTCTATGTTCCCTGTCTGGGAGCAGCCGGTCTGCCTTATTTGCTTAAGTCTCTGGGTGACTGTCAATGAGAGCACATTCCCATTATGAATGGCCCATAACCAAAGTTCATAAGTGAGCCTGTATAGTCTACCGGCACCCGGGCCTAGGGGAACGCACAATGTAAAAATAGAATAGCTCGCGCTGAATACCTTATCTTTAGCGATTTTGTTTAGCTGAAGCTTTGCAAGGTGCAACACCATTAATTGGGATTAGCCATCATCGATTAGGAGTCGGGTGTAGGACATTACGGGCAGCTCAACTGGAGTGCCTTCAGGCAACAAAGAGCACATTGTGGATAGCCATGGTAGTCGTTTACCTGTAGACGAGGCCGCGCTACTAACCACCCTTGCCCTCGGACGTGTTTCACAGGACAAGGCAATGCCAAACAAGAATCCATGGGAGAGCTACAACCCAGCCTGCGAGTACCAGAACTACACCACTATGAATGCACTAGAGTCGGTCACCAAGGACTCGCTGGAGATGACACCCGCCGAGTGGGAGAAATGTATGAACCTACCTTTGGACGTCCAGGAGGGAGACTTTCAGACGGAGGTCTAGATTGGGGTGAAGAAGGGGGGGGGGGGGGGTAATGCAAACCAGGGATGGAGGAGGAAGGATGTATTTTGCACTGAAAAAGCGACAGACTTTTCTAACAGCCTTGGCCTACATATCTGGATTATATGAGTGTGGCAGGGACAATATGTGCCAATATGACATAAGGACATACTGTATGGGGGGAAAATATTAAAAAAGGGAAAAAAACATGAGTGTTACTTTTTGTATTTTCACTAGTGTACTTAGTGTGGGGCAGCCTGGTGTACAATATTTACCATCATGTGTTTCAAAATATCAGTTGAATTGGCTTGAAAACAGGTAAATCTATCTAGATGGAACCTCAAAAAGCAAAAGACATGCCATGTGGTCCCAGCTTCATTGGGTCTAGTTTTGATTTCATAAAACCAGACCCGGAAGCACAATGTATATATTTATGCAGGTTTTTAAAAAGTTTATAACAGTCTGTTTGGCCATTACTACACTTTTTACTTTATAATATAAAACATGGGCGGCAAAGAGGATTTTTTCTGTCATATTAAAATGAATGTTTGTCAAGATACATTCTTCATTGCTTTAAATGCAATAAAGATAATACTCACTTTTATATAAATAATATATTTCACAACTTTAATACTGCAGAATCTGCTTGAAGGATCCCAGCAAGCTCTCTCATCTGCAGCTCTGTACAAAATATTTAAAAACAAAATGTTGTATGGTGTAAATAAACTTTTGTCTACATATGTTTTACTTGTGCCAATTTATTTTAATGAGAAAAAATGCCAACCTGATCAAAAGTTATAGAGGAAAATGTTAACATTTGAAAAGGAATGTAAATAAAAGAGGAAATATGTTCGTACTGCTTCAGAGGTTGTGTCAAATTTATGTGACTTGTTGGTTGACAAATTGTCCTTTGGAGAAATTAATCTGAACAGGATTACCAGTATGCCGCACCGTCCACAATGGATGTGTTAAAGGCATATTGTGTAAAATCTTGATCTGGATTTCATACACATTTTAAAGCCATTTCGGGCAGGGTATTTCTGTACTGTATGAATGCATACTTGATGAAAATAATTGGTGTTTTGCCTCCAATAGAGGAACAAATCTCAGGAGTATTTGTAACACCATCTTAAGATGCTCCTGAGATTTAAGATTTAACACACCTGCATTGAACTTCTGCCTGTAGTGGCCCGACCAAATGCAGTGTGTGCGGTTGGGACAGTTTCCAACTTAAAATAACTGTTGAAATGCCATCTCTTCTATCATTTAAGCTGCACCTGAGACTGTCTGCAGCTATACAGTAGCCTAGTAAGCTGCTCCACTCACCGCAAATCCACACCTGTATCTGATTTGCCGGCTCCGTTTCGCACACACATAGGTTAAGGTACCTCAGTGGCCTTCGCAAGGTTAACCGGATAAGACCAGTCAGGAGTTTTTCCGGGGAAATGTGGGGGCAGCAGTGAGTGGGGATGTGGTTGTGATAGGGCTTCTTGTGAGGGGCTTATTGGAAATGTGGTCCGCTCTGTCTGGTGGTCTACAACGTGTCGGCTACAGGGAGCATCTGAGTGTATCCTCCTGCAGGAAGGAGCAGGAGAGAAAAGAGGCGTCTGCTGGATGTGCACCGCTGAGCAAGCGTCCGTCAAGGGGGAGTTTGATAAGAGGAAGTAAATAGGGTGGTGGTGGGAGGGAGAGAGAGAATAAAAGGGAATGAAAAGCACGAGTCAACGCTCTTGATATGTGTTGTGTTGCAACACTTAGCAGCTAGCTACTTCAAATCTCAACATAACTGAGTGTAAACCAATACTGTATAACATGCCTTCATTTGAAGGCCTGCACATTTGAATAGGTCTACATGATTTTGCAGCCTATAACCATCCAGTGTGGCATATCAACTGACAAATGTGTGTTATTTTGGAAAAAATAATATATAACTCTTCATGCTATCTGTTAGAGCAGTGAAGCGGTTTGTTTAACCTGAAAGAAAATAGATTATGGTTCAAGTACAGATTGTTCCCTTTTTCATCCCCTGTGCACCAGCAAGCCATGCCTAAAATAAACAGGGTCACCATAAAGCTCTCTGGGTGCCAGAGATAAAATGTGCTATTTAATGCACGTGTTTATTTTATGGCCGTTCAGTGGCCTAGTTTAATACCAGTTGTGTGCTGTTGACACACATTTATTTGTCACAATGTGAAGCGTTTTTCTTTTCCAGAATGCTTTGTTCTACTCTCCGTTCCTAAGGGCAACCAACACCACAGAGCTGGTGTCCAACCTGAGATCAGCAGCATTTCATTCTCAGCAGGATTTTACATGTTATATTTGTAGAAACAGTCAACTTTAATCTAATAGCAACATGTTACGCTATATAATACACATACAACATTATAGTGCAGATACATTAGGGCCTATTCACATTTTAGTTTTTTTTTTATAATAGTATACTACAATACAGCTTATCATGTCACCTATCATAAATATACATAAATCATCAGTCTACCTTCTGGGCACACCATGCGTGCTTAACTGTAAAAATAGCATGAATATTTAATATTCAAGGCCTTTGTGTGAATTGTGATATACTGTAAATGTTCTATGTTTAATATGCATGTCTGTGTATGGGGTGATTGGCATGCTTGGAAGATGATGGACAGTTTACTTTTCTATAAGCTTTCCTGGCCGTTTTGGCCTGGAAACAGTCACAGTCCCTCTGCCATATTTAAAGCTGCCGTTTTAATTAAATGATTTTAACCAAAACGTTAAGTTTGCTGTCTTTCCACAAACCTTGCCATATTATTAGCAAGGAACAGCCAAGGAGCTTTTGTGAGAAATTAATATTTATTGGTACACTGTTGAGAAGGTGCAGAGAAAAGGACATTAATGGTTTTCAATAGCCTCAATATTGAAAACCACTCAGTGTTGCTCTTATTGTGAACACTCTTACTGCTCTTTGGGTTGTTAAATGCTTATTTAACATTTTGTACCTTGGTCTCAGAATAATATTTTGAGGTTTTTTAATAAGGGTTTGTTTAGAAATATTTGTTAATATCTTTTAAACACACATTGTGGATGTCCTCACACTAAATTAAAACCTGACATTACCTTAACCGGCATGTTGTTTGAATAATAAAGGTAAAGGTGCTTTGATTGTCACATACAGTACATGTTTGTTTCAGGTAGCAACATTAATTCTCTGCATTTAACCCATCCCTCAAGGGAGCAGTGGGCAGTTGCTGTGCAGCACCCAGGGACCAACTCCAGGTAGAGGCCAGTGTCATTGGTCACATGGCACTGACTGGAGAGAGTTAACCTAAACTGTTTTTTTTTTTTTTTATATAGTGGGGGAAACATGAGCACTTGGGAGAACATGTAAACTCCACACAGAAAGGTCAGGACGACCGGGGTTCGAACCCTTGCCGTGAGGCCACAGTGCTACTACCCACGGGGCCACAGTGGCCATAATGGTAATAGTGGTAAGAATATACTAGCGTATACGTAGATTTGTTGTGTAAAACTGCATGAGGATGAAGGTGGGTGAGAAGCTCAGAGTGCCTCTTTAAGCAGAATTTACCATAAATTACTTGATAAAATTTCCCACTCACCTTCCACAAACTGAATACTGCATATTTATCTGTGTAGGCAGTAGACAGCTGCATTATTTAGCTGCTTGGGATAGAGTTGGAACATGTGGAAAAGTCCTTGGCCTGTCGGACAAGGCCAAGCGGTCTTCATTTGGGAAGGACTGTGGCAGTTCCCACAGGCCCTCCAGGGCAGAGAGGTTAACTTGCTTAGGGCCCGCAAACACTGGACTGATGCAAACACATTGATTCATCCGCTCTTCCTTCTAGCACTTTCCATCCCTGGAGGCGGCTGAGTGTATAGCAAATATCAAATAGTAGAAAAGTTAAAAGACCTGAGACAAAATTATAAGTCCCATGGTAAAAGATTTTACAGGAGACAAACTTAAAGCCACCATATCTTGGTTAATGGGCATGCATTATAAAACTTTCCAAACATAAAACATTTAAACATATTAGCATACCTGGAGAAATAAGAAATAAACTATTGCCTGAATCAAGTAATGTATTAACCACCTTATAGATATACCATACAGTATATAGTCTGCAAAGGCAGATTGGTAAACAGATTAATTAAATTAAGAAAATCAATGATGAGGCTTAAAGTGCAGCATCTTAAAATGCTGAACATATTTTGGTCATCCCTTGGAGCAAGATATGATGGATAGCCTACTGGCAATTGCTTGTCTGGTCTTACCCTTGGGAATGACTCCACCAGGTTCACAGTGAAGCAAAGCCTTCTAAATCATTACTGTCATGCAGTTAGTCACTCAAATACAGACATTTTTGAAGAAACAATCAAATAAGGATTGCCAGTTGTAGCGGCAAGTATGACATACTCTCACTTAACAAGCTGATGGAAGGGCCTATGGTGGTTATCAATTATGTTATTTTCAGTATAAGTTTCACACACTACCATACGAGTTAAGATTGTTTTAACATAGCCAAAAATAACATGGCAAAACAAGTGACATATAAAGAGATTATAGCAAATTCTTAACCAACTCTAATTGATGATGCTATTTCAGCAAGCGGTTCCCTGTCCAATTTTTTATAATTTAACTTTTGTTAAACCTTAAAGTTCACCACCGGTCACATGTTATTCGCTGTAGGTGACATAGCTGTAATCATCCAACATTCACTTCCATTGTTTCCTAAAACTTAATTTGGTCAGCATACTTCCTTAATGAGAAAAAGCACTTCCTGAAACAATCATGGTGATTACCAGTCTATATTTTTATTATAATAATAATAATAAACTTTATTTGTATAGCACCTTTCATACACAATGTGCAACTCAACGTGCTTTACAGTTAAA
>JAODUK010000007.1:3720031-3733864 GCA_027564635.1 Typhlichthys eigenmanni
CAAGGCACCTCGCAGTGCCGCATGGCCTCGGAAAATCTGCCAAAGCACCTCGGACAAAAAGAATCAGCAGATCTGTACATTAAAAGCTGTGTTTATTCCTCCTCCTGCAAGAACACAGTTGAAATGGTGCTGGGAGAAAGTAGAGTAGACTAAATATAACAACAAACACTTAGGCCCAGTGCACCGTGAATGTGTGACGCAGAGTCCAACAAGAATCTCCATGTGAGCCTTACATACACACACTCTAGAGTACATACCATACCCACTGCAATCATCACTTTGATTTCACTTAAGCGCTTTAAAACCCTTTCATGCATGGTGGTCACTACACTGGACAGCTATTTAACAGCATTGTTCTTGCAAATGCATTGGTTTCAATGGTGTAAATGCATATCATCCACTACTGTGCATCACTCCATATGCTTCTACCCAGTGGCCAGCAGCAACCTCAACTAAGATTTCATTTTAATAAATATGGCCAGTGGATAGCCACAACAGTTAAACATGGCAGAGGTAACTTGCCAATCCTTCTTATGTAGAAGACCCTTGGTAAAAATAAATATGATGACATAAAGTAACATCTAATTAATTATATTTATTTCATATAAAAGGAGGAATTTTTAATTAACCATATGTCCACTAAATTGGACGCCGTGCATCACCAGTTAGATGTCAGCTATGGTACAAGTCTTACTATTGCTGCAATATTGTTTTAAAAATACTTCAGTATTTCTTATGGTTGCAAATTAGTTTATGTTATCATTATGTATCTTGCAGGATGTTTATGTAAAATAAATATTTTTGTTAAATTGTGTGAGTAAGTTGTCATTTTTGCCATCATATTTTCTACAGACCACAAGTGCCATACAGAATAGTGGCCTATGGAGCATTTTCACAGCAATGTAGGTAGGGAAAACACAGGTGTAACTCATAACATTAATTTGAGGTCTACTTTCAACTTCAGATCCATAATTGAGGTACACCCATAGAACTACATAAATAAATACAAAAAAATTAATAAATAAATACAAATAAAAACACCTGACTCATATTTTCATCATGTGCGAAAGAGTTAAATAGAAATATTCTGAATTATAGGTGCATGGGTGCCAGGAAATATTACACTATCCTCCTCCCTTTACTGTCTCCCTCAAAGAGACACTCATACACACACAAACACGCACACACCACTGTCCCCTCTGATTGTTTCTACGTCAGCGACTCGCAAGGAAACCAGCTTGACGTGCGCGGGCTGCATTAACGGAGCCACGTGTGAACCGAGTGGTCACCGTGGTGTCGCAGGGCCGCCCTTACCTGCAGGAGATATTTCTGGCTGCCGTACATGACATACTGCGGGGCCAGGCTATAGATCACGTAGCTGCTGTGGAGAACAATCAGGAGGAGGATCAAGCACAGGAAGAGCAGAGCCTGGGGACGGGTTCGTTTGGCTCTTATTCTGTACAGCTGCGAAGAGGAAAAACAGGCAGTGTTGCTGCGTTGCACAAGTGATGAGAGCAGCACAGAAAACGCAGCTGAAATAAATCTAGTTTTTGGACGAAGGCGGCGGCCGCGGTGGTGATGGTGGTTCCTTGTCCAATATAAGATTAGGGCTGGGGGGGGGGCAGGGGAGGGTGTCGCTCATTTCCTGTGTGAAATGTGGGCTTGTGAAGCCCTTTGACACGGTAACTGTGATTAAAGGGCAACGCCATCCAATTTCAAACTACAGACCTAATTTTCCCATCTTTTTCAATCATATCGATCGCTTATGAGCTAAATCTAATCAAATAATTCAGTTTAGAGCTCAAAATACTTTACTGGTTGGCCTCGTTTTGGATTGTTTTGCTGTGGCTAGTCGTTGCCCTGTAAGCTCCCAGTCTATTATATGGAGTCTGCCAGCAAGCATGAGCAGAACTGAATTATTTGATGCAATTTTCATCATAAAGAATCAACATAGCTTGAAAACATGGAAATAAGGTCAATGAGTAGTCCTTTAAGGATGTTACTAAATACTGGACAGGACCAATTATGGATTATGTTGTTTGTATGAATGTCCAAACGGGCCCATAAAGGAGGCATAAAAAAAAACAGCCAGCCAACTGAAGTCTTAGAAGACATCTAAGGTGCTTTTGTCCTACCCTTATCCAGAAGAACCAGATGCCCATGTTGCGGATGCCAGCCATTGATGTGAGTACAAAGTACATGGTGATGACTGTGATCAGGATGTAATCCAACGGGAAAACCTGCGAGGCCAGAAACACAGTTCAGCCCCCGCTCTTCAGCTTGCACGTCCCATATCAGGTCATTATTGCTCTCTCAGGGGAAAGCACATGCAGCATGTGAATAGTTAACTCTCCCCTTCTTCCTCTACAGTTATTATCGGAATTACGGTGATCTTTGTCTAGGCCAGTTAACCCCGTTACATAAGCTAAGAGCACAGACTAAATATAAAGCTCAATATGAACAAACACTCTTCATACTGTAGCAATGCTACATATTAATAGTAATAATAATACTAACACAACAATGAATAGGACTTTGTCCCAGATTCAAAGACCTTCCCATAGGGATTAGTCCACATACAAAGATGAACGTATATACAGTGGTAGTAACACCACAATATGTACGCATAATGATTGTGTTTCATCTTTTATCCAGGCTTTTATCTTCCAGTGTGCTGTTCATATACCTTTATTCCTCTGATGAGACAGCACACTGGCTTCAAATGACTTAGTGATTTTGAAATGGGGAAGGTCATACTTCTAAATACTAGCTTTAGACATGTAATCAATTCCACTATCCAGCAGAGCAATACTCAAATGGGCTGAGCTGTCAGTCATTTTTCTCTCCAAACCCTGCCACAGAATAATAAGTTCAATAGTGGATGCGCTGTTCTGTTTCACAAGCTGCAGCGGCGACCTGGAGTCAAAGGGGCTTCTGACAGGCTGCGTCACCAAATTAAACATCTGTCAGTCACTAAATTCCATTTGAACTCAACTAAAAGAAAAAACCAACTATAAAACATTTTTTGTTAATTGTCTACTGATAAACCTAAAAATACAGAAACACCTAACTGGGTTGTCACACAGTGTGAAGGACATAAATATAGAAATACATAAAAATTCCAGCTGGCAGCGGATACATAATAATGTGTGTAATCTTGAAACAAGCTAGAAGGAAATACAGTTTTATGTTTTCTGTAATTCCTGCTAATAGTTAGTGTAAATGCCTTGCAAGCAGCCCGCATAGGTGGCACATTGTAAAATCTGGATGTCATTAACCTGCAAGGCTACTGTTCATTATAACTTATGCTGCAAGGTAAGGGAAATGGAGGAGCAATAAAATGAGAAGATATTTTAGACTTTACCCAGAGGATGAGTCTATTCCGAACCCCAGAACCACCTAGCAGTAAGATATGCACCAAAACTGACCAAGAACAATGCCTCACAAACACATGCTAACAACACATTCAGAACTAACAAGCAGATCTATTGAAGCCAGTAGTTTCTGAGTAGAGATACACAAGTACTTACAGGCTGCAGAGCTAGAAGAAGTTCATTCAGAGGATTGGTTAACTTGGTGCCAAAGATAATGAACCCAGAGCTAATGCCGGCAGAATGCATGGCTTTATCCAAACTGAAACAAGAAAATAACATCCATTTCATATAGAGAATACATACAGTATGTTGATACATGTACATATACTACTATACATGGACTTACTTTGAAATGAACAGGGCAACAGTGAACAGCAGGGCCACAAGGATAAAGAAGATGCCCAACAATATCTGAAAGAGAAATATGCATAAAGAAGGGAGGCTTGGGCAGAAGTGAAGGGAAACACAAAGCAAGCTCATCCGTGGGGCGTGCACATGAACACTTTGGGCGGTGATATTTATTTATTTATCTGGGTCCAGGCAGGGCCATATGGCTTGTCTCGGTGTAGTCTGGCACCATGGCCCAAGGTGACAGGGTGAAACACAGACGGAGAAGGCAAGCAGGGAGCAGAGAGTTGTGACAGGTGAGAAGCTGAGTGAGCCCTTTGGACTGGTAGCCCCCCCCGAGTGGCCTTTAAAGCCTTAAATGCGTCCAAAATGTCTCTTAGCTGTAGTCAAAATAAGAGCGCATGACAGGAAAACCACAGCTACACAATAAAGTGTCAGATAAGGAATGCATGTAGAACGCAACATCTGAATGCCAGAGGGAGGGAGGAAAAACAAACAAATCAAAACATATTCAACGCCCACGCGCTGGCATTCATGTGTAAAACAGAAGATGACAGTGTGAGGCTATCATTACTTATCCACGGATCCTTGTTGAATTCATCTGAAATGTTCTCGTTTAGCGGTTCTCGCTGCTAATGTCCACATATTTCTATGACAACACGAGCTGAGAGCAGTTAAGTCGCTGGAATCCGAAAACAGCTGCATTTTAATGCGAGCTGCGCCCACAATAAACTAAAACGACACGACGGGGAAAAAACAAACAAACCTAGAGTCACACCAGAACAGAGCTGTGCCCACCTCACTACCGGCTGACAAGAAAGGAACAGCGAGCATTAGAAAAACATTAGCGCTGCTGCCTCTGTGCTGTGCTTATCAGTCCTCGCCAGGGCCTGGGCATATAGCGGATAACGTTCCCCAATCTCTTACAGTGTGTAAATATGAGTGCGGGGACGGCCATTAACAGCCCACCCATTGGATAAAGACACACTGTTACAGACGTTGGTTTAAGATGGCATCGGAGGATTGCGGGTGCCCGCCGTGCTGTTAACTAGCAGACAATGAGGGAGCTGACATTTGAACGAAAAGAATGATGCTGGTATACTGGGCTGGCCAGCCAGACAAGGCACTAAATAATACGTAGCTGTATTTTGTGTGAATGACCGTGGGTGAAATAAATACGGTTTCATCGCCTCACTAATTCATCCATGCTAATTAGATGAAAGTTGGAAAACGTGAATACAGTATCCATCATCAAGGCACTCATGGGAAAGTAAAAAAAGCTTTTATTTGGCCACTTGAATCATTTTATATAAAAGCATGCCTACACGCCTCGCCGTTATCTGAGTTCCCAGTGGCAGTTTTGTGAATTTCTTGTTAGACCTTTATAGCAAGTGTTGTTGTTTTTTTTTTTTTGGCCAATGCTATATTTGAAAACAAAAAGAAAACCCTGTTGCCTTGGTAGATAATGCACTACAATGAACAAAAGGAGTTGGAAATGGAGTGGCTTATGCCTGCAGTATGTGGCTGTGTGGCTGTCTGCCTGTCCCTGAAGAGCTGGAGGTCATCCCACATCACCCAGTCACTATACAGAGTAAATTAAGTGAATAGCATACACTGAACTTGACGAGACGAACTTGGAATAGAAAGCTTAAAGAAATGTTTCAGCAGCCTACAAGTCCAGATAAGAATAGCAGAAAAAGGGAAACGAGGATGTGTTTCAGCCTTGGAGAGACTAACAGTTGAAAGTGCCAAAAGGAATCGCACTGAGAAGGTTTTTTTTTTTTAATTTAGACTGTTCTACTAACAGAACGTGTTTGTAGAGTTTGTTGAAAAACATCTTTATTCACAATTCCTACTTTGTATTTGGTGTTCTCATCGCAGATTTTCAATACGCCTGAGCTAAAAATAAAAATACACCTTCAGTCGGAATGGATGGTGTATTTCACATGCCGATAGGTGCCCATGCTGCAGGAACCCCCCCCCACCAGCATCATACATAGCATTCGGCATGTAGAGCAACAAGAGCAGCGGTTGGCTGTTCAAAATGTCCGTCACAATGCCAAGTGAACAACATAGCAATATGAGCTAGATGGTGCACCGTGTGTTTGCTTCATGTTGAGTTTCACAGCGATCCTGTAAATCCTGGTTTCTTTCATCGGAGGATCATCTTGCCTGCGCACAGTGCGCAGGAATAAGACTCCGTGGTGACAATAATTAGAACAGCAACTACTGTAAAGAGTGTCAAGGCTTTCTTCGAGCCCAGCACTATGGGTGTTTAGTCATGTAACAACTGCTGCAGCCTCACCTTGACAGGCCTCAGCACGCTGCCTACTTTGGAGCAGCAGTTGCTCTCCGCCACCTCCAGGTGTCTGCCCCTGCGCCTCAGGACGTGCAGCCGGCCCTCCAGGTCCTGCAAGCTGTGGCGGTCCCGCGAGGACAGGGGGCGCCCGTCCTTACACTGCAACAGACAACCAACACACCATGGCACTGGCTCTCATGCTGTCGGACACAACCTGAGACGATTTGAGTCATTTGCGTCATTCTCAATGATAATAGTAGTAATAATAATAATAATAATACCATTGTATTTATTTATTATTATTTATATTGTATTTCTTTATTGAAACTATTCCAAAACAAAACACATTGATGCTGCATATTTGATGCTGTTATGTTACTACTACCAACAGGCATATAAACAAACCAACACAATCAATCATGGACTTAGAATGTTCGTATTTGAATTGTTGAGAAAACGGAACATTTGAAGAGAGTAGTCGCCTTCTTCAGGCATAATGCGTCTGTGCACAAACAGCAAACATTATTAAAGACTTTGTTCAAACAACGACATCAGACTGTGATTGCTCAAGCTCGCACCCACAGAAAGATGAAAATCAAGTTTACAGGTGCTTATTGCATCCACTCCATAATAACATAAAGTTCTGCCCTCAACATGGTATTGAAACATGGAATAAAAACCCATTTACTGCGCAGTTACCAATGCTCATTTTATGATCCGACAACACCAACACAGCACACTTTCCCAAGTGTTACTGCTATTTGCACTGTGTGGGAATGCGGCCCCTTTAGCACCAAGAAGAGTCTTTAGGATGTGGCGGCACCAACCTCGGCTTTCAGCTTTGCAATCTGCTGCTCAACATCCTCCATGTCCTCTGTGTTTTCCAGGCGCTCGTAGACAACACTGCGGGTGCCTTTGATCAGATTCAGGGGGAGCACTGACATGCCGTACGCCTGGAAGACGGTGTTAAAGCCTCCATTAAAAAAGGCACACATTGTAATGAGTTGGTGCATATGGATAGTTACGCATGCCTCCCACCCTCCACCCACACATACATAGCCCTGCTTGTGTTAACACATGGCAACAGTTTCATGAAGCTATGCACACACAGGCACACTAAGCAAGTCATACGAGTGTCCCTGGCCTTCAAGGCAATGTCATCCTTAGTAGCGAGAGGCTTTTTTTTTATTTTTTAAATGCCACAATTTGTAATTGCTCTACAGTTTTAATGGTGAATTTGCAGCAACCATTTTGTGTGACTTTGACATTGGCTTATACCACAGTGCAATATACAGCTTAACAGTGCCCCCATGTGGCAGCCCTTCTCTTCCAGTGCTACACGCAGCTAGGTACAGCAGTTTTAGAAGAATGTTATGAATCCTATTTGGAAAAGTGTTCAATTGGCTGAAAACAATTCTTATCTGAAATGAAAGATCAAAGGCCGTTTCATAGTGTTAAACAATGTGCAAATAATTACATGCAAATAGACAGGAAGGACAGTGAAGTCAATAATCTTGCCAGACACAACAAAGGAGGAGGGTTGAACTTTAAATAAAAATGACAGACACTTCAAGTCCCCAGAACGAGATGAATCGATACAAGATGAAAATATAAAAAGGTGGGCCAATGCTCTCTTCCTCCTTGTGTACATAGTCTTGCCTTTATCAATTTGGAGTGGTTCCATTCTCAGGTTCATGACATTGTCAGAAGCCCAATAGCTCTGTGCCACTGAAGTTTTTCAATCGTAGAAATGCTTGAGCCCATATTTTTCTAAAATAACTTTTACTAGTTTCTGAGTGTGGGTAGCATTAGGGAAGCCACACGGGATACTAAGTCACACTGGACTATTATTAGTCTCTGCTGTGAATCTCAGCTACAGGCAATGTCGACTCCAGCAATGAATCATGGAGCTCTTAAGGCCGAAGCATGTCCCGAATATCAAACGCACTCATAAAAATGAAAACCTGTCCCAGATCCCACGAGAAGCACATCCCTTCCCTTCCAATGTGTTCCTATGCATGGGAAATAATATATAAACCCAAAACAGGTGTCCCTGGTTACATTATGTAGGAACCTACATACAGGTCAGACATAATCATGAGTGCACATTAAACTCGTAAAATCCACCGTGGTTAATAATAACCGCAAATAACGAGAGTGGAGCGACAGTGAGAAGACACTGAATTCGACAGCTGAATTCGTATAAAGAGAGTCATGTGACAAGCAAATAGGAAGGGTAGGGGTGGGGGCAGATTGGCACAAGTCCACTGCACAATTCTTCTTTGTTGCACTGCCCACTTATACTAGTGGTGTTGAAAAGGAAAGCTTGGCTTGGCTCCCTACATGTTTAATATCTCCTGATAGTGCTATTATGCTTTAACTTAGCTTCTCACCCCAAATTGAAAAGTGGTTTTCAAATAAGTGAACTACACTGAATTACCAGAGCCAACAGTGGCGTGCTGTTGTTCCTTATTGACGTTTGGCAGACAGGTCCGTTTGCATGGCTGGGGTTTAAAAGCTTCACCATACTGATTCAGGTCAGTTTTTCCAGCATGTCAGCTAATGCAAAGTCTGGCAGAAGAAATTACATTTATAATGTAATGCTCAAACAGACTGCTTTTGCCTAACAAGAATCAGCGTTAAAGAAACGAATAGGAAGTTGCGATCTAGTGGGCATGTTTGTCTGCTCTTCCAACATTTGTTGGACTTGGGAGTGTGCAGACAAAGTCATTAGCACATCAATTTATTTCGCCAGGTTTTAAAAGTCTAAATATCACAATAAGTACAATAAGGCTTTTAAGCAGTACCGGATGCAGCAAAACTAGCTGAGCTTTTACTTTAGCCACTGGTTGCCTGCGGGCTTTAGAATTGATTTTAAGATTTTACAAATTACTTGCAAGGCTCATCTGAGTTTGGCCTCTGGGCATATCTCAGACCTTTTAATTTGAGCTAGAAAGAAGCCTGAGTTCTGTGGCAGAGCTTTACTTTTCATAGTTAGACTAAATATATTCTTAACCGTTTATAGCCTTACATGTTCAACATTATCTTTAAACTCCCGTAAATGAGCATACTGTTAAGATGATATGACATTCAAGTTAAAGTGCTTTGAATATCTTTGAAATGTAAATTATGTGCACATGTATTTTGCTGTTATACAATGGTATGATACAGATATATGAAATACAAGATACCAATTGTGAAAGGACAAATGCTTTTTATCATGAGAAAAGAAGTGTTAAGGGGCATTGGTATCAGGCGTCTTGCTCAGTGCACCACACATGAACCACTGCTAGTATCTGTTAAAAATACTGCTAGTATCTGTTAAAAATACTACACTACCAGCTAATTTTTATCATATATTATATTAATATACAGATAAATACAGTACAATTGAGATTACATATCGAACTGAATCAGTACATTACAATTACACAAAAAGAAGAATGCAGTCCAGTCATGTAATAATAATGATTTTTTTTTGGGACGCCTTTCTAAACACTCACATCTTACATTGCAAATAAATAAATAGAAAACAGTTGGCTGAAAGATAGACACATAGACACTACATTATTAAACATTTGATCTGACAAATATATACAAAATCAACTAAATAAAATAAGACAGTCGGGTGAGAGTGGAACAAAGGGTCAAACGTCGTAGGCAACCTTGAAGAGGTAGGTTTTGAGGAGCTTAGCAAATGAGGTGACCGCGGTGGCATGTCGACTGTGCAGTGGAAGTGCGTTCCAGAGTCTGGGGGCAGAGCAACTGAAGGCCCGAGCCCCCATGGTGGAGAGGTGGAATGGGGGGGTGACGAGAAGTCCTGTAGAGGAGGAGCGAAGAGATCGGGAGGGAGTATATGGCAGGAGAAGGTCAGAGCGGTAGGAGGGAGCCAGATTGTGGAGGGCCTTCTATGCAAGGAGAATCTTGACGTTTATACGGAACTTTACAGGAAGCCAATGTAGCTGAATCTGAATAGGAGTGATGTGATCTGTTGACTTTGTGTTCGTGAGGATTCTAGCAGCAGAGTTCTGTACTAATTGATGAGTTTGGTTGGGATGCCAGAGAGAAGAGAGTTGCAGTAATCCAGACGTGAAGTGACAACGGCGTGGATGAGGGTTTCGGTGCTTGAGTATGAGAGTGAAGGACGGAGTCTAGATATGTTGCGGAGGTGGAAGACGGATGCTCGGGTGATTGTTTTGACGTGTGAATCGAATGAAAGGGAGTTATCAAAGGTGACGCCAAGACTTTTCATGGTTGTTGACAGTGGAATGGGTAGACCGGCAATGTTCAGGCTGGAGATGTCTTGTGTGGGGAGAGTGGATTTGGAGCCAATGGAGGCACTCTGTCTTGCGGGTGTTGAGTTTAAGGACGTTTAGAGTCATCAAACTATGAATATTTACCATTCACAATAATCATATTAAGAATGGAAATTTAAAAGAAAAGTACATGTACTGTAGGACATAGGACACCGTGGGTGTGTTGGTCTAAACATGGGGAGTGGTCTAGCGCATTGCTGACGCACTGCTATCTTGAGGCAGCGGAAAGTGATCTGGTCTAAAGGCGCATTATAAATATAGTTTCGCCTATGGCAGGTGGACAACGTGTGTACACTCTACTTGTTACGCATACAGGGACGTGCAGGAGCGCACAAATATGCAAAGGATTAAAAATGTATAGAGTACAATTCGAAATATCATTAGTGTGTAACCTATACAAACATATTTTAGGAATCTCGCTATTGCCAGATGGTCTGCTCCAGCGCATTCACAAACCCGCTGGTATAATATTGAACCGCTTATGATGCAAGCGCGCCTGGATTTTTTAAAAGGTAATGGGAGATGAAACTCAGATTGGTTTATTGTATGTTACGCCCAAAACACCTCCATGAATAATAAAGAGAGTAAAGTCCTTCCCTTTTGAAACATGCGCCCGGCGCACTGACCGTTTATCTGCCGTTAAAATAGCAAAAATGGATTTGGACACGGCCTAAATCCCATATGTGCCTTGTGCTTTAGACCCTGCGCTTAGATCGTTAAAACCCTTACTACTTTTCTATCTTTTACTTTGACCCTGCGAGGGGTCGACAAAAGTGACTGTGCTCCTGTCATTTAGAACACAAGACAAAATAACATTTTACTTGCAAAACTTGATGTGCAAAATAATATTTTTTTTTCTTCGATAAAATATTGTTAAGAGCTGAAATTGAAATCACAATTAAAATGTAATTAATTGCACATCCCTAATACACACACACACACACACACACACACACACACACACACAGTTCCATTCTGCCAACAGCAAGCCATGAGAAACCTCTGTGGCCAGACTGTATTCACACTCGCTAAAGTTTCAGTGCTCCAAATGTAACGAATTCGACGCAAGAATACATTCCCTGCTTGTGCCACAGCCTACCCATAGGAATCACGCGCGTGCTGAGCGCTGCAGACCTTCTGAACACCTCAAGTCTCCAGCAGATACCGTAGACAGGGGGAGGTAGCGACCATTTATTTTAGTTGTACTATGTCCAACTTTTGCTCCTTCTTTCAAAGCACTCCTCCAAAGCTGTCCACTGCACCTTCAGGGAATAGGCTTCATTTGGCCATTGCTTATGCGTCATCAGCATTCTATCTATGTGAAAAATAGACATGCTGCAATTAATAATATATGAATGTTCCAACATGCAAATTGCTACCTGACCAAATGCACTAGCTTTGTATGCCTTGGCAAGATACAAACAAGATACAAAGTTAAGGAAGAATTACATCAGATATAGTTACTCAACTAGTCTCCATTTAAACTAATCATGTCTTTGCAACACAACATGCAGCACACTGTCTGGTTAAAGGGACCATGAGGTGTAGAACTTTCAAGCTCCCTGATTCCTTACGTTCAGTTCAAATGCACATGGTGCATTTTACATCCCAGACAGTTGTTTGAATTAAGGGCGAGTGGCTACCACTGTACTGTGCATAGTGATAAATTAACCCAGGGAGCCATGGGCAACAGTCCTGCCCCATGCGCAGCCCGTCACTTAGAGTCCATTAGTTGATCATGCATTATAGTAACACAAAGTGAGGAATGATAAATCACACAGCGGCTACTATTTCCTTTTGTGTGTGTGTGTGCGTGCGTGCGTGCATACAGTACAGTGAGAATGGGTAGGGAGCCAGCAACAAACAGATGTGTGGCTTATAGGTGGGAGCGAGCCAATAAAGGAGATGAAGGAATTGGAAGAGAGGTGAAGAATGTCAGATTGACCCAGCTGCGTTAGTCTTCCACAGGGTTTATACCACTGATTGATTCCATCAAAACAAGGTGCATGGAGAACAAAGAGGCGCGTGGGAGCCGCGTGGGAGCCCCCTGGAACCCTCAAAGTCCCTAACAACATGGGGTCAATGCAAATCTGAGCTAATTTCCAATCCTCCGCACTGGGTAATTATCTGTTTAAAGTACCGTGAGCAACAAAGTGAGAGAAGAGTGGATAAACTCCCAGCCGAGATGGATTAGGAGTCCTAAAGGGAGATTGGTTTTTACAACTGGGTACACTGAACAACCGGAACTCTGCATTCAAATGTGTAATTTGTCAAACGGGACGCTTCTCTGGGTGCAACAGGAGATGGACAGAACGGGGCTAACTGTCTCCCATCTTCCCCCCCCCCCCCTTTCTGTTCCCATGGCAGTATTACCCTGAGTTACACCAACACCTGTGCATCATGTTCACCACCTAGCTACTACCAACAGCTATGAAACAAATGGACAATGTCAACGGGTGTCACCGCAGCAAATCTTTCCGATCCGTGTTGAAAAACAACTACAAACTAGAGAACGCTGACTGTCAAAATGCTGGACAAACACTAATGGCCACCGAGGCTGCATATAAATAGACAGTAGATAGGGGGGGGGGGGGGTGTTGCCTGTATGGTGGGGGTGGATATACATCATGCTAAAGTCTCAGGCGCAGGACAGCAACGTGCGCAATCTGAGCGATTGAATGCAGGAGTCCTAGAATCACAAGGCATTACTAATGCTGAAAGGACGCTCCATCATTGGGTGCACCCCACTGATGTCAAACCACCACTGCTGCCACTACAAATGTTGTCATACGGAAGAGACGACACGCATTAATGGAAGAAAAAGCCTTCATTTTCATAATCTCAACGTCCTTTGTGTGGGGACGCGCCATTGCTTTTACGCGTCTGGTTTGTAAGGTTAACGCGATCCCACTGTTGATCGGAGGGGAAGGCCATGTCCCATGAAAGCACTGGGCCGTCAACGTTACTTTGGAGATCCTCCCCTTGGATGATGAGCTGCCGTTTATGTGCAGAACAAGGCCCCCGGAGCAGCAGCCAGACGCCAGGCCCCACTCACCGTATAGGTGATCACTGCCAGCATGCCAATCAAGGTCAGGGAACTGATGGTGAAAGATAAAGCAGGCAGGCCATCTGCAGAGAGGGGAGGGGGGAGGGGGGGGGGGGAGAGTGATAGCAAAGCCATTAGAGATCCACCCTGACCTCCTCCAGAGAACACAAAAGCCATAGCGTGTCAAACATTGCCGGCCTCCTTTCTTTTATTGTAGCTCCAATGTGTCACTGTGTGTGTGTGTGTGCGTATGTGCGCGCGCACACTTTGGCAATACAGTATTTGAGCAGCATTTTCTTTTGCTGTTCAGTAAATGCTCTCCCAGAGAGAAAAAAAATGTCTCATTTTCACAACAAAGTGAAAACCTTAAATATATTGTAACAGTCTTTTTACTTATCTAAATAAGAAACAGCTCAACCGTCTCCAGGCTGTTCAGAACGCTGCTGCAAG
>JAODUK010000007.1:3733964-3750387 GCA_027564635.1 Typhlichthys eigenmanni
TAACCCTTTGTGTAACAACATGTCTCAGGCTACATAACGTTTCTGCTTATATTCAGGGATGGGAGGCCAGCAGAGAGACTTTTTGACACCTGTATTACACTGGGAAGTAATACGCCTGCCCAGTACGAGGCAATTAATCTTGTCAATGTCACGCGGAGGAAGGATGAAGCAGAGATCTGACCCGATTGGCTGCGGAAAGGCGTTTGCGTTTGAGCCCGGCGTGGAGAGATGTGGGGAATCAGGTGGGAGGGGGGAGGGTTTGGGGAGATGGGGCTTTTTTGGCACGTGCAAAGACAGATGCACAGAGAGCGATGATTTATCTGTCCGTCTTCCCCAGTCTTTTCCTGAGAGCCCCGGTGCATCTACGTCCATGGGTGTCCAGAATAAACACACATTAATCGGCCAATTAATTACAGGGACGCGTGCAGGGGCCGAGACCTTGAGAGGTCTGAGCTTTCCGATCGCGCTTCAGTACACAGGCCGGTGTACACGCGCGTGTCTGCGTGTTTACACGTGATCGCAGGGAGTGCGCGCGTGTGTACACAAGTACATGTGCTCGCACAGAGTCCGCTCGTGTACACGAGGGTGCGAAAAGCTTTCCTCTTACCGTCTCTTGCTTTTTCACTCACTCTGTGATGTTTAGTAGGGTGCTAATGTAGGTCAACGTATCCTCTGAGCATACAGTATCCCTGCCAGAACGTGGCCCTCATTCATATATCCATGACCCCCACACACACACACAGGTGAGTGTGTGTGGTGTGGAACACTGCTATACCACGCACAGGAGGAACGCTACAAGCAATATATGTGGCCTCCGCGGCTCCGGTGTCAAAATTCATCAAGACCCCGGTATCCCTGGGGCCCCACATCTAATAGCGCTGCAGGTTGGCCAGACAGGGAATGGTCACCCAGCCGGTCACGGCAACACTAATAGAATGTCATATGTCAGGTAGGGTCAGCCCGATGCGTCCCACTCTGGTTCAGCTCTGTCCCTTATAAGGAGGACCTGGCCTGTGACTTTGGCTAGGAGAGGGCCCGACCGAAGCAGGGAATGTGGGAACGACTGTGGCCGTGTGAAAGTAAAATATACAGAAGTGTGCATAGGAAAAGGTATAAGCAAGCACAGTATACAGGAACAGGTCTGTATGCGTGGCATTAGTGTTAGGACAGGCTGTGAGACAACGCATTGGCTCCGTGAATGGAGCCAGCAGGCTCAACACAGAGGTGTTCTCGCACGGTACTATAAACAGAAAGACCCGGTCACCATCCATCTGGGTCCGCTTTGAACGGCGTAGCAGAGAGCAGCAGCCTCGTGTCACACGGGTCCCAGTGAGGTGACCGGTTATGCGCGCATCATCTACAGCATGAGGCTCACCCAGGGGCTACAAGTGCTCCGCATTGTGTTCTTTGCTCTTCCCCCGGCCGACCAAATATTTGGTCTGTAAAATGAACCGGGAGGTACGTGGGGGGGGGATGGCGGGGTGGGCGGGTGTTCAGAGTCTATTTTCCATCCGTTTCCCCATTCACTTTGTTGGAACGTGCCTTAATGAAACACTCAGGATGTGTAAACACGAGATTGAGAGCAGCCTGTGTTGGAATGAGCGATAGAGGCAAATGCCCGTGTTAGGCCCAGACTAATAACAGCATCCATTAGGAGATGAGACCATAGAGGAAAGGTTAAACCCAGTGAGGAGCCAGAGCAATAAGCACCCCAAACTCAGTTGGAAGCGTCCGCGCACCCATTCGTCTGCTCCGCAGGAGTCGAGCTCCGAGCTGTAATACAGATTTATTATCCTCAATGCATAATACATAAAAATGCAAATTCAAATAATGTCGTATGCCCTATCTCTTCTCCTTAAGAGTGGTTAAAGTCAATGAGCTCTTAAAACCAATCACACAAGGTCTGGTCGAGACGTGACTATAGAAGCGAGCTGTCCCCATCCCGACACGCAACTTTGCATTCGCTTGGCAGAAATAGCTGCATAGCGGTAAGTGCTGTTTTACTCAACGATAGGGTCCTGTTCTATGACTGGTTAACCTTGCTATCCCACCTGTATTGCATCGCATGCTGCTTCACTTCAAGAGGTGTGATGCAGAGCAATATTTTCAGACACTCACTTTCTAGTATTTTTCTTCTGCCAGTTTTGTGAGCTCTCAACTAAAGGAACATCTCCTATAGGGTACTCAGTACCTAATTGCCAAACTGCCTAATTAAGGGTGTTAACAAACACATCATACATTCATGCATTGAGCACATTTATCTGTTCTGAGAGAGAGCATGCAGCCTTCTCATTATATCTCTGCTTCCCCCCCCCGCCACCACTCTAGGTTTTTGATGAAGCTAGTTTGCCATCTAGTGGCACTAGATGGCAAACTATTTATTCTGTCAGTTTCTGTGAGGGAGAGCAGCTTTAGCCAAAAGACTATAGGTGCAGCCTTGGCCATATGAGCTGTGTCTTAAATCAGCCACAGTGTCAGCCATCTCTTTATACGTCCCTGCGTATTTAGATGGCAGGAAGTTAAAGAGCGCATTGTGTGCCAGTCAGAATGGTGAAAATGCTAAGCTGCATTTGAGCCCCCGCCAGGCAGCTGTCGGCTTTGCTGTTCTCATCCTGCCCTGGCCGCTCCTCTTAACCCTCAGTAAACAACTGGAACAAATCCTATTTTATTGAGGCTTTACCAAGTGCAAGGGATCTCTGCGAGCTCCAGTGCCCAGGCATTTTCTGTGCTTGCTCCCGCGTCCTAAGATGACACCCATCGGGGGAAGTCAGAACTCAGAAGTCTGCTACGAGGTCTGTCTCTAATTCTGTCCCTTAATCAGCGGCAGATGGAATTGTGGTCTACTAGCATGTGCTCTAACAGCTCCATAGTCACGGCCGGTCCGTGGCACTCATGTTTAAATGGCAGAATATCGCTTGGTGCCTGGGTTGCTGCAGAGGAATATGCTTTGAGCGTCGTGACAAAAGCGTCTCGGTGTACGCGCTGTGAAGTCATTCAAATAATTTCCCCTCCAAAGTACTGTATTTTTCAACTGTAGGTTTATGGAGATAATAAGCACTCTTTTCCCCACTGTAGATGCAGTACCATGCTGCACCAGTATTGATTAATGGTGTTTTGTTGCCCCTTATTTTGAGACTGCTTACACATTTTAGAAAAGGGACTCTAGGTTATGCCTTCTCTTTTATATGTATAATGACCATTTATGCAGCTTGAAAACTACCAACACACACAGACCAGGATTTCAAGCGAACATGGTGAAAGATTTAAGGGGTTTCGTTGATTGGGGAATCAACAGGCATGATTTGAGTTGTGCCATCTTTAGTAATCTCTGCTGATAGTTGAGGTTTATGGACTGGGGGTGGTGGGTTGTGGAGGGGATGTTGAAGTGGAAATGAGGAAATATCTGCATTGGCAAACGATGACATTTCGGAATTAATCTTGCTTACAGAATTAATTAGCGCTTCCTGGCAGTCTGAGTAATTGGCTATATCTGGATATAACGAGTGCACCTAAAAGAAAGGTCAGCTTATGTCTCCAGGTTTGACGGACCAGCTGGAGGGATCAAGCATGCCTCAATTTTAGCTCCCGCTCTCCTCAGACGGCACACGCCATCAGTTCCAGGGAGATATACATACATAAATACATGAGTAAATAAATAAATAAATGTTACAACACGCTGTGCTAGACAGGCTCGGCTAAACGCCTTCTTACGTGTTTGTGTGTGTGTGTGTGTGTGTGTGTGTGTGTGTGTGTGTGTGTGTGTGTGTGTGCGTGCGTGCGTGCATGTGTGTAGCCTCTACTGTGCACACATGCACTGGATGGACAAAGTCCAGTGATTTTTCTCCCCTCCTCCTACTGAATAAGCTTCTTGCCAGAGTAGACTGGGCGCAGATCTGGAACATTCCCCAGACTTCCATCATCACAGGAAACCTTTCAGCTAAACGACTCCACAATGTTCTCTGAATTGTTAATCCACGTAATGACGTTTCGCCAGATTCTCATTGTCCCTGTTTGGTGCACACGAGTTTACCGAGCAAATCCAGCTGCTTCTTGTCAGCCAGTTTCCAGTCAAATGTAGCGCCGCCGCGGGACAAAAGGCTCAGGTGGCCGGAGCACACGTGACCTGGGGCGGGGCGAGTCGTTAGCTCAGGCGGAAAAAAAAAAAAAAAGAATGTTCTATCTATTGCACAGTTTGCATGCGTCTGTGGAGCTGTCACCAGCCAACATAGAAAGGTAATGTGAGGCAGTCTTAGCTTTTTAAACCAGTCACTTTCTCGTCCTTCTTCTGTGCTATTAGAGGCAGAGAAAGAGTGCATACCTGAGATGCCTTCTCAACCTTTCCAAAGGAAGGCTTTCACTTGTGTGAATAAGCACTCACTTCTGAGGACATGTCCAACAAAGTAAAAGCGAGGAATAATTGATAGTAGTACGAGCGAATAATTTTACCTCAGAGGAACTGGTGTGTATGTGTGTGCATGCATACTGTACGTATGTTTCTGCCCACATCTGTGGATACAGTCAGTTCACCCTGCTTTTTGATTCTACATACTGCATGCAGCCTTTTTGCTTTAATATCATAAGAGAGCAAACACTACATTTTCAGCCGAATTATGAAATGCCTTTAATGCCATTTATTTGTAATATCCTGAAGACCTTGAGGAGGTCTGCCTTAAGATAATTTAATGAGTGGCTATATAGAATTTGTAACTGTCTTTTCCTGACAGCAGTGCGTGTAAAAAGCAGTGTCCTCATAAACGTCAAGGGCATAACTCTCATATGAGACTGTCTGCTTGTTTAATGCTGTACTGTAAGTATCTAAGTGTTTTCTAGTCACAGCAAAACCAGATTGAATATTCTGTCATTTATAAGAAGCCACCTACAGTACATGTAAGAGTTCAAGGTCAAATCCAAGATGCGCATTGGCATTGGTATTTGAAAATAATCTAATAATAAAATCGTACAATTTTTCATCCATGTTACAAGATGCCATTTTCAAAACGTTAGGCTGCTGTTAAAATAAATCACCACCCATATTTTCTAATGTGTATAGGAGAGATGTTTGCAGGCCAACGTTTGCACAGTGTTGTGTCGGTAATACAGTACAGTATGTTAGTGGGTTCATTTCAGTAGGCTCTTGCAGCTTATCCACTGACCCCGTTTTGACAGGGCATGTGTCATGTGGATTATGGTGTGTTTTGAAATGGTCTATCTGCTCTGTCGTCAGAAACCATGTTTCACTTCACACGGCCGTAGTAGTTTTTGCTTTTGCTCCAACGTGGATTGCCTCCGTGAACATGTTGACATTTGGGATAAGGATTACTGAGCCATCATAAATGTTTGCCAATGCTGCACTTTACTGTAGTTATTGACTTTGCTCTCAGAAGCGAGGCTTCACCACAGAACCCAGCGTGTGTCCCTTTACACCCAAACCACAGTCTGAGCCAGAGGATGCTGCAATCTGAGGTGGTTTTAAGCGGGAAGATCAGCACACACTCCCAGCCCACTGAGAAACTGTCTTCCCCCAGACTCCCATTACCCTTATGTCACCTTTTACCATCACCTGCGAATGTGGAGCGGTTCTCCTGCGACGACGGGAGACGGGGAAACATGGTGAACAGGTGTTTGGTCTTATAGGTGCATCTTTCACTTAGTCTTGCAGACACTTCATCTTTCATTCCTCCTCCTCCCTCCCCACAACCGCACACCACCACCCCCACTCCCCCTCCCAGCTATCCCTTCATCTTTCCCTGACCCTCCCTCCCTGCCTTCCCTCCCTTCCTCGCTTGCCTCCCTCCTATCTCTCCTTCCCTCTAATCTACCGCAATGACCTGAAGGAGGTCTTCACACTGCGGCGCTCAAATAATAATCAAGCACTCGGATGTTGTCAAATTTATAGGACACCGAGCGTTGCGTAGCAACAGAGATTGCGGGAGCGATCCAACAGGCAGGGGCTGTGTGGAGGGAGGGAGAACAGGAGGGAGAGTGAAGGGAAGGGAGGGGAGATAAGGAGGAAAGTTGGGGTGGAAAAGAGAGACAGAGGGGAAATTAATAGACGAGTGTAATAGTAGTAAGACATGGCAAAGAAGGGGGGGGTAATTGAGAGATAGCATGGTGGAGAAGGAAATTAGAATTTGAAGGTTGGCTTGGTTGAAAAGGAGACTTTCACCTCCCTCGATGGCCTGTCTTGTGGTCCCGTCACTCTGTGGGTTTCCATATTACGCCATGTAATCATAGTGCAATATATATATTTTGTGGAAGGTTCACAGTTCATTTGAGGGCACAACTAAGTTCAAACGTATGGCTCAAAGATAATGTGCTTTATGGAAGTAGCCATTTAGTCAGAGCACTGCTAATAAGGCCAACTTGTGCTACATAGGCCTCAGCTAAGTGTGTACTGTACCTATCATGAGACAGAAATGATTATTATTTCTTTATTTGATGTGATAGTTGTTGAAAGTTCAATTGTCAAATTTCACTTCAGGATCTTCCTTGTTGCCTAGAGACCACTTTGGAGGGCAATTCAAGATCCTTGTTTCTGCCTTATTACCAGAAAATTGTCTGAAGATAATAAAACCCACTTAATTACAGTACCGTAAGTAGTACTAAGTGGGTTTGTTTTGGATCAAAAACATTTCAACTCATTAAACTCTTGCAGTGCAATTGAAAAAAGAGGAATTGTTCCTGTCATTGCAAAGTTAACATTTGAGCTGTCATTCAACATTAATTTAACATGTTGTCATAAAAATACATAACCCATAACCCAACATAAAAAGAACATA
Organism: Typhlichthys eigenmanni; assembly: GCA_027564635.1. Classification (NCBI taxonomy): domain Eukaryota; kingdom Metazoa; phylum Chordata; class Actinopteri; order Percopsiformes; family Amblyopsidae; genus Typhlichthys; species Typhlichthys eigenmanni. The sequence goes on from JAODUK010000007.1 coordinate 3,740,744, forward strand.
AAATCTTCCTGAGAGATTGAATATGAAATAAAGAGCCATAATAATTAATTAATTAATGAACTAACACCATCCTTGATACAGTATATTAATTCTCTAACTGTTGTGGTGACTTTAAGGGCAGTAAACACATGATTACTATTTTATTGTTCTTAGTTCTCATTTCCTGTTGAGGACTAGAAATATGCAATATATGACAATATGAGAAACGCGATATCGCTCTGCCTGAAATAAAGTTGTTGATCTATCCTTGTTTATTTTAATGATAATGTGCAAACACATAGACATTCAAATGTGTATGCAGTTCAGGGATGGGATAGTTTTAAGGGCAAATGCAAAGAATGGAGGGAATAAAATAAAACCCTGCATAATTCATTGGCATCTTAGAATAATAGCATATGAAATATTCATTAGCAAAATTACCTATCGGTGTAATCTGCTTCTGTTGTGTGGAGTTCAGAGGAGATGGGGCAAAGGCAGAGGCTATAAGGCTAGGGCGAACTGGGGTGATCTTTTTTTGCATACGTAGCAATGATTCAGTTTTTGGCATATCAATGAGAGAACAAAAGAACTCTCCCAGTATGCATCATAGAGCTGCCTCGGCACCCTGTATTTTGTGTGTATTTAGTTTGTTTAGAGCTAGCTTGCAATGCTCTTCTCAATAGTTACACCCTGAATACTGGGGACACGATCTGTGATTTTGTCAGCACCACTTACAATTACTTACTTTACCTCCCGTGAAATCAAATATCACATACTGCATGCTTATTTGAGTGAGGGTTGGGATCATTTCCACACATCGCTGACATTCCCCTCTCCGTGATCGGGTTGGGGAAGTGTTTGCTCACGTTGGAATTGAATGCAGGACAACCTCTGTGCTCCATTAATGCAGCCAGGATCAAAAGGAGCTGACCAAAGCTGTATATGGAACATCAAACAGCATTTGATTGAACAGAATGGGGGGAAATAAACATGGAGTCGCAGTAGCTTCCATTGTGCCATTAATAGGGTTAATAATTCCTGCGCCTTAGCTTCCCTTTTGATATACCTGCTACCTGCGCACTACAAACGCTGACGTGCACAGCACGCACATACAGGTGTGTGCACGCACAAACACAGATGATTATAAGCAATATGCTGTCAGTAACGCAGCCTCTTATTATTTGTTGCCTGTGTGTGTGTGTGTGAAAATACACAGCCCACTGAATCTTCTAAGTGTATGTAGATGGAGTGGGTGAGAAAAGGAGCTTGGGGTGGCTTTTTGTGTCTCTTTGCCGTACTCTTTTATTGACGAGTGATCCTGTCATCTCTAAAGATCTCCATACTGAGTTAGAGGAAGGAAGCCTCTTTATGACGCATGCACTGACGCACAGGATGGAAATATTTTGCCTCAGTAACAGTTTGATTTGAGATTAAACCAGTAAAAAGCATGAAAACAATAAAAAGCGTTTATCATTTCAAGGTGTATTAAAGAGCTCTGTGTTATCCCTCACTTGTGATTACATTGCCAAACGGTGAATTGATATTATATGGCGTTGGAATTGCGTTGCGTTTAGGTTTAGTTATTGTACGAACACTGGCTAATGCCAGCCGCTCTTAGCACGTTGACCCAGTGATTCGTTCTCCAGTCCACATAGCATATCATGCAGTGGGACCTCATTATGTAAATTTTAGCGACTTTTGTTTGGTTCAGACGGCATTGCCTCTCATTAAGCTTTACAAACCTCCTAGATTCTGAAGGTGTTTTTTTTTTTGTATGTGTAATTCGTGACACAACGTGACACAATTTGAGCTGTGAATGAAGCACAGTGATTAAAAAACGAGGTATTTTTGGGCTGGCTTTGGCGTACTGGATCGCACACATGGGCTGACATATCTACTGTTGTGTTGCTGGTGTTTGATTGATGTGGCCAGGGATTCACACAGCTGGTTAGGGGGCTATAAACTAGAGGAGGGGAAGAAAGATTACTGGGCCACACAGGGTGCAGCAATTAAGCTGTTTTCTCCTTGTTAATTCAAAGCAAATTAGACACTGCGACAAGAGTTGCTGTCTAGCCTTAATTGCTGGCACAGTGCATGCCAAGCAACAATAGAACCCAACTCTCACCTCATGAATCCCTGCTTCTTTCTCTCCTTCCATAGGGGCGGAGAGGAAAGCCTGGGGAGCCTGGAGCCAAAGGCTTACCAGTAAGTACGCTATACTGTTACTGTATAGCAAGGTCTACAAACACATGTTTGTCTTTATATAAGTCCCTCACTCATTAACACTCACCAAAACATATTTAATAAAGGGAAACAAACTCATTCAACAAAATAACAAATTATTCTTTCCAGTGGGGCGTTACAGTATAGGTTAGCTTTAGCCTGTTATGACGGAAACTAACAACATCTCAAGAGATCTCGTTGAGTGTCTAGTAATGTAGTGTAGGCTATGTATGTTATCAGACACTACTCTGTGTTATAAAGTGACTGATAGAATTACAGAAATATAGTGGAAAAACAAAATTGCCAAAAATTGCAAAGCATTGCAGTTGCATCTTGTGCGTGTGCCCACCATTTTGTTATTTGCGTTATCCAGATGTTGTTTTAACATTGTGTTAAGTACATTTTGTGCAAAGCATGCCAACATTTTTTTTGTTTGCAATATGAAAATCATTATAAAACACCTTGCAACAATGCAAACAGTGTCTATTAACACCATGCTTATACAGCATTGATCTGTACAAACACACAATGCTCTGTTATGCTATAATCAAGCACCATAATTAGGACAAAACCACAGGGGTCTATTATGACAATGTTTGAGAATGATTTCATACATGAAAGGGTGAGTATTTGTATGAGGACAGTTAACAAATTGTGAGCGCACGTGTGTGTGTGTGTGTGTGTGTGTGTGGTGCTTCAAAGTAATCTCCCAGTGTAGAGCACAATCACCAATATGCATTACAAAAGAAAACATGATAACTATTAACTGCTTTGACATCAGGACAAACTGTTTCTGTAGCCAATATGAAACAATATTATAACAATATATGAGTGAGCGCCATGCTATTGATGTGCAATTATTTTCATGCGCTGCTGCGCTGATTAAACTTTAAATTGAGACAAAGAATTTATCTTATTTTATTTTAGCTGGAAATCTGCAAAGGTCTTGTTCGGCCTCTATCACCGTTATGCTCAATAGGTTCAATTATCTGCAGCATAATTGAGCTGCTGCCTGTTAAAGCTCTCCCACACGACTCAACGTATCCTCTGCCGCCTTAATAACTCATAAAGTTGTAAGGACACAAAGTCACAGGAGAAAAGAATGAGGGACAGAGGAGGTGTGACATTTCTAAATGGCAGTGTCCACGATAATACCTATAGCATGTGCCAGCGCTGCCTCTCACTCCGCCGAATTGGCATTAGTGACTCATCTATTTTGCTTAGACCTCAAGGGCTAAATCGCCCATTCAAAACGCACACTAGGGGCATCACGTCCTCTTCTTACAGCCGGGACAGTGTTTACGGTCAAGGTCGTAGCCGTCGTTCCTTAAGGTCAAATGAGCGTTGCACCGTCAAGCGAAAGCCCGTGATGACTACAAACATGCACTCAGTGCTAATCAATAGGCTTTGTGAGAGCGTAACAGCTTTGCGCTACAGAGCTACTGCGCTAGCATAAAGGTTAATGACAAGGACTGTAGGAGCGCAAGAGGGTCACAGTTGTAGCTCCCAGGTGTCTATACAGTGCCTGCTTGCATATACGCAACCTTTCCTGCCAGACACACCATAGCCATTGCTATAAATAATAGCTGTAGGTGTAGCTGTAGGGTTAAAGGTTAATGAAAAAAAATGTCTGATGCTGTACTGTGTTCAAGCACAATTGACTTTCAAATTGCCTCTAATGTAATTAAGAAACAGGCTTTCACTGTGTGATTTCATTGTATGATATAACATGGGTTTTGTTGTTTGTTTTTCCGCAGGGTGCCTCAGAAGGAGCAACTGTCAAGGTATGTTATATATTGTTACAACAATTCATAAAGCTATGTACATCTGAAGAAAATGGCAGTGGGGAGGAATTTTTGAGTTGAGGAAACATGAATGCAGGAGACTTAGACCTGATGCATTCAGGATAGCATGACTCTATATGCATGGCTTCCTAAAAGCCAGTACTGTACATGTTCTTTTTAATTGTAAAACCTTACAAAGAGATCAGCAGGTGCAGAGATGTTAGGTTGGTCTTTGCAGGGTGTCGAGAGCTTTCTTTGGGGCCAGTATTTCTGTACCAATTATAAAGCACATATTGGCCGACCATTATTATTAACTTCAACATAATGTTCATTATTATTTCAAAAGCGTTTCCTCAATATGGCTGAAGACTATAGCCTCCGCGCTAACATTTGCAGAAGCTGTCCAATGTGATCCGTAGGCGTACATTATCGCGCTCCCTTCCCGACAACCTTTCGCGTGAACCTGCGCCGCCTATCCGCTGACATTTTAATGTTCACAGAGAGTAACAGACACACCCCCCCCCCGCTCAGGATTGACACCTCTCAGTCAACTGTAGCCTGTCTGCTGTGTAAACGAAATATCCCCTCCCCTGGTTCCTCCTGTGGCCTGGCCTGCTGGTCCTGTCTCAGTGCTCACACTCGTAATAGGCAGATGGCCATTACCTACAGTGCTTGCACGCACGCACGCACGCTCACACACATACACACACGCACACACACACACGCACAAACGGTCTGCAATAACTTCCATGAAACCCAGGGGTGCCGTATAGCTCACCAGAGACGCGTGGAGATATGCATGCGGCGTAAAGAAATTCGTAGACACAGAAGCCGCTACCAGGACTCCCACTCCCACTGATCCAGTCGCTTGTTTCCGTCAACCCCCTCCTCCCCCAACCCCCCAGCCCCACCAAACCACCGACACCTTGAAAACCTCCACCTCCTAACCCCCCATGCGCACCAAGCCTCCAGTGGTCCACTTGCTGATCATGCTGAGAATGAAAGCTATTGTGTAGTGGACAACCTCCTGACCGCAGCTGTTCACTTGATGTATAGGTGTGTCGTTTGCACCTGTGTAGACTCTGACCACGGTATACCTCCTGCTCTCTCTGCCCAGAGGAAGGAGAAGTGTCGGTAAGGCCAACCTTGAAAAAAGAAAGTTATGTAGTGTATGTGAGGACGCCCGCGATTAATGTAGCTGGAAACATTTGGCATGGCGGTGTGTAACATGTTACTAATGAGCTAATTAGCTAATTGTTTCGGTTTAGTGGGGGGAATGATTTCCATCGCTGTGAGGACTTACTGCTGGCTCAAATCTGCTCTAATTGGCTCCTGAGTCGCTGTTTTATTATATTTGACTTGAATCCGTCTCAAATCGTAAAATCAGCCCTTAAAACTTCAGACTTGATTTGGCAGTGTATAAAATGGCTTCGTGATGGTACTGTATGGACTATGTTCCCAAAAGCCCATATTTTTTGTTTGTGACATGATGTTTTCACAGCACTATGGTTTAATGTCTAGTTTATGAATTTGTGCATAACTTGTCGTATTTTATTGATAGATAATCTTTATTTGCTGTTGCTTGCCACTCAGTTTGTGGGATGGGTGTCACTATAGCCCTGTCTGTATTGTAATGGTACAATGTGAATATAGTACGATCTTAAGAAACAATACAATACATTTACATACATACATTTACATTTACGGAATTTGGCAGACGCTTTTATCCAAAGCGACTTACATGTAGCACATTTGTCAGTAGTTAGACAGGTCATATACCAGCAATTATAAGCAAACAATATTCTAAATAGAACAAATGCAGCATAATGTCATTATACCTATTACCACGTAGTCAATCATAAAGTGCAATAAGTAATGGCCTAGCTAATAAAGTGATTTTTAAAAAAAATTTTATAGTGAGATAAGAGCATGAGAAGTAAGTGCAAGACTTACGAGCATGAGAGATGACACTCTTAGATAGGAGAGAGTGCTAAGAGGTGGCGAGGTTGCTTGTCCAGGTGTGTCTTGAGTCTCTTACGGAAGATTGGTAGTGTTTCCGCAGTTCTGACTGTTGCTGAAAGCTCGTTCCACCACTGTGGTACTAAGACGGCGAAAAGGTGAGACTTTTATGAGCGAGGCGTTGACGCCTTGGCTAGTATGCTCGTTTTGTTTAAGACTAGAAATTTTTTTTCTCATGTGCCCATTTAATAAATGATCGATAAGTGAATAATGCAGTTGAGAAATGCAATATGTTGAAATAACCTTGCAATAAATTCCATTGACCTTGTAAAATAACTTGTTGAAAGTGTCTTGACCAGTTCATCAGGAGATATAGAAGGTCCTAAGGTAGGAAAAGTGTTATTGCTTTCATGGAAAAATTAAGTGTTTAGGCCAGAGCTGACCATGGCATAAATCAATCAGGAAACCACATTAAGAAAATATCTCAGCCTGATCATAATAAATGAATGTTTACCCTGGCTGACAAGAATACTCTTTCATATCCCATGGTATCATTTTCAATTTGAAACCATAATGAACCAAGCACAGCCACAGGAGTTAAGGAATACAGTATACCGAGCCCAACATGATGAGTGTGTGCTGTAGGAGGAGGTTATACCACCACCCGTCTCTCAGGAATCGCACGCCACCATATCCATGGTCAATAAAACAGAGCACCTTGTCTGAACACCTCACCGCAGTGAGTTCTTTAGCATAGAACAGTGCTCCTCAAACCATTTGACGTTTGAGATAAGAATTTATCTCACAGAAGTATTATAATAACGTAACAGCATAAAACATATGCAATATATTTTACAATGTGTGCACTTTATATTAACATAGAAGATAAACAACAATGTCAAATTTGAAATACTTTAATTAAAACTATTTCAAAATGTCAAAATCATTTCAGAGCCTTCCGTAAAGCATTGCGCGACCCGCAGTTTGAACACCAGCAAAACATATTCAGATCTGAACTGCAGCTGTGTATGTGTGTGTGTGCTGACAAGCCCTCTCTCTAACTCAGTCAGCCAGCTGTGAACGCTTTAAAGTAACAGAAAAAAAAGCAGATCTGTGTGATGCGTGGTGCGAACGGAAGACAGCGAGCTCATGAATCACATCTCCATAACTGCTCTTCCCCCCAACCGACAGTCCCAAACAGGCCCTGACAGAACACCCCGCCGGTATTGATGGAGAGAAGGCAGGCTTAATTGCAGTTTGACGACTGGAGGTTCCCTCAAAGTCAACACATCACCCGCAGACATCTGCAGGTGGACCAGTTCCGTGCTGTCACACCGCTGAGCTACATCTCCTCCGTATAAATATGGCGGTAATCTGGGCAAATACGAGCAAACTGCGTAAATGAATCCCACTCAAAAGACTGCTTAACCTGTTACGCTGAGTCGCTTCTCCTCCTAATGACTGTGAATGCTGAAAACCCTGTGGACGCCACTAATCTCTATGCTAATGTCACCCCTCGCTTGGAAAGAAGCTACTATAGCTGCAAGGAATGAGAATAGAATGAACTTGCAGTGGGATGCAATCGTTTTGTTGTTGTTGTTTTATTTTTTTGTGTCTACTTTTCCGTAAATGAGATTTCATTGGTCTTTAAGGTACTGCTATATTGTCAGTAAGTGATACATCAGTATGACATCAGTGTTAAATATCCCACAGCATCTAAATAAATGTGGCAAACACTGGTACAGTGTGCTATTTTAGTCCCTATCGAGGCTTTTGACTGCTGTATAAATCACGTGTGTAAAATGTAGGCCTAGCGGAATTGTAAAATGGTATGCAAATGCTATTCCATTGCAAACCGTCTCATTTGTCATTATGAAGCACCTCTTTGCTGCTGTTAAAAGTGATAGAGTGCACGACAATGAATACAACATGTTTTTTTCCTCTTCATTCCATTGGAAAGATTATGGTAGTAAATTGGAGCCTTTCCTTGTGTCTGGGAAAAAAGCTTTGCGGAATTCAATTAATGCTCAAAGTCAATTTTGCTGCTAGATCCTCTTCCCCACCTACAGTATTAATGGGAGAATCCATCTGTTCATACATGCCAGTAGTCTGCTAGCTTATTATGAACAAGTCATAATTTGGCTAAGGAAACTGTGACTACATCTCATTAGGAGCATGCCGTCACAGCGGCTGTTGTCAAGACAGTAGAGAGCATCGGAAGGCTGGGCTGTGTGGCTCTCATTCTCCTGCTAGAATACAGCCGCTGCTCAGATGTCACTATCTCCTCACGACTAATATCTCGGCGCCGTGGCTGTAAAGGACTCAACGCTGATGTGCCTTTGAACACCATTATACTTGAAAGAACTCTTGTCCTTCTTGTAATTTTTCTGCTGGTGTTTAGGAGGCAGAACAAATCAAATGTATTAAACATTGTAATAAAATATATATTACTCCGGCTTGGGGCCTACGGGCTATATAAACTATAGTTTTATGGTCTGTAACACAAGTGGAAATTACAGGTGATGCTGCTTCTGCTGCGCTCTCCAACAAAATCACTCTTAATATCGGATACGTCTGTAGGTGTCAAAAACATTCCATTTTTAGACAGTTGCATACTGTACTTTTATAAGCATCTTAAATGGTTCCTTCATAATGGATATAATACCTTACGCCTGTAAGTGCATTTAATTGGTTGCGTTTGTCAACTTACAGTACAAGCAAGGCAGAAGAAATGTGTAATTAGGATGTCTCACCTGCAGTCATAAAGTGCCATCTATTGGCAGACTGGGGGAAATCATTTGAACATCACGCACCTTTGTGTGTGTATGGGAGGAAGAAATGCTGCAATGCAACAGGGGCTGCTAGAGTCTTTCATTAACCCTGCCAGGCTACTGCTGTATCTCTTCCGCACACCGCTTTACCTGCGGCGCGCGCTAAGAGGCTGCGATGATGACACCGTGCCTGTTTTCATGGGTTCTATTCAAGTGCCCTTGCTAAAGTTTCACTCTGTGAGCTCCGTGCCTTTTTCATACCGCCATCTCTCTCTTTCCCTCTGTCTCGCTCTCTCTCTCCTCTGTCAGTCACTGTCAACGCTCTGTTCTTCTTCCCTCTCGCAGGGAGAGAAAGGAGACCCCGGAGTCCCGGGAGAGACGGGGGAGAAGGGTGCGGGAGGGGAGCCGGTATGTATTCACCTGCGGTGACATTTGCGTATGCCGCCAGGCGACAGTGTCATTAACCAAGGGGCCCTGTCCTACAGGGTCAGCCAGGTGTGGACGGGGCAGCCGGGATGAAAGGAGAAAAGGTAGGTGACCGTCAGTGTTACATGTCACATGTGATGGCCCTCAATATCTACCTGTGTAATATGAGGTACATATATATATGTACACACTGTATACTGTAAGTCCATCTGAAATAAAAGTAGCAATTAGCAATTTAAAACAGAAATATTTATTATATTTCTACATTTGAGTTCACTACTCAACCACTAAATGTTTTTGTCACTGAACAAAATGTCTTACTGTATCTTCCCAAAATGTAACTAATTATTTAAATATTGTCCACAGACAAAAGATGTTTTTAGAGAATGAGCTTTAGCAGCTGAACAATTTATATATATATATATAGAATGACTTTCTGTTTAAGCTTGGATTTAAGGATCCATGGCGAGTTCAAGAGGAAGGGATGAACACGGAAATTGGC
>JAODUK010000007.1:3751935-3769436 GCA_027564635.1 Typhlichthys eigenmanni
ATATATATATATATATATATAGATAGATATATATATTAACACACACACAAAGTATGAGACAAACAGGTTACAAACTAGCTTTACTTACCTAAGGGTTTTTCATGTTCTAGTATTCTTTCAATGGTTCAGTCATTTCAAACTAGAGCAACACGCTGTACATACCTTTCTAGAAATCCACAACAGGGCTGTGAATGGTTCTCGCACATTGTAAGAATAAACTGAAAATGTATGCATGTTGCTTGTTTGTGTGTGCGTCAGCATGCAGAACAGAAACCATAATAGCACTTGATAGAATACGCTAGATGTAGGATTATAGACAATGGGCATTTACATCCAGCTTCACAAGGAATTTAATTAATATATATGTTTTATCATCCCTCTAGATCCTTATCGCTCCTGTTGAATAACAACACAGAGCTCAACACTGGTGGCTTTAGGACCAATATAGTATATAGTATAGTATATGAAGAGGGGTTTTGTGTTGTTGTTTATTAGCATGTAATGTCCACAGACTGTACGCTGTCTTTTGTGTGTGTTTCTCTTTCTAGGGCGATGTTGGTCCTAGAGGTCCTGCTGGCCCTGTATGTACAATATTCACCTCAATATGTCATATTTATTATTATAAATAGTAAATAAGTATGTTTCTTTTAATGGACTCGTAGACTTCTGTGTGTTGGTTTAAAATCAGCCACATTTTTGAACGTCTTTGTTATGGAAAAAAAGGAAAATACCACATTGAACAGTACATTATGTTGTGAAGGGGTTTTGCTTTTACTATAGAAAGGTACAGAAAGCTTCCCATTTATACATTCACTCCACTTTCTCTTGTCCACAAATAACCATTGGTAATCAGCTATCAATAATAGGCTTCCATATTATACCTTTACTTAGATACACTAAAAGGTGTTAGTGTTCTAGGGCCATAATATACTGTATGGGAACTCAATGGTAGCTTCCAGATTATACCTTTACTTAGATACACTTAAATGTATTAGTGTTCTAGGGCCATAATATGGGTAGCTGGGGTTTTGAGAAATAACATTTTGGAACAGATCACACAAATGGAAAGAATTTGACAAAAGGGCATATTTCTTATGTTTTAGGAGATTGACAGACCTTATTTATCTGATGCTCACTTTGACTAAATGCCCTCTTTCTGTCGGGACATTTGCAGCCAGGACAGCCTGCGACTCAGAGTCAAATTTACAGACATAGTTTGATGCATTTTATTCTTATTCTAAACCTCATGCCTTGTTCGCAGGTGAAATTAGGCAACTTAAATATACCCTTTTGAGTGGTTTATTATACTGTATCTAGCTCATCATAACTTCATGTGTACACGGTGTGTACGACTTCAGTGGGTGTCCCAAACATAATTTGAAGCTATATACAGTATTACATTTCTTTCTTGTCCTTAGATTCAATTACATCAACTGATCATTTGGTTGGGGGTGAAAAAGTTAAGTTCTAGAGTTGAAAGACTCAATTATGGACATTTCATAGTGAGATTTGGGCCTCCCGTTGTTCACTCTTATTTCTCTGTAGCACACATTCATGTGGCCAACAGTATTCATGTGATAAATGATGCCATTTCCATATTTTGTACTAGACTCTGTCTCTTCTTGCTGCTCTTCTCTGGCATATCATTTTGGCAGTTAAGCATTGATTTTCCTGACACAGCAGATGTATGAGTTCAGCTCATTACCCTGTCTTCATAAAGCTTCTGGTGCCTCTGTTTATTAGTGGCTGGGAGGAGTCGTATAGGCTTATAGAATCACGCTTCCATTGCCTTAGAGTGGCAAGTCCTTTCACTTTTCACGAGTGGCTGTAATGTGGGATAATGGCATGTTACAATGAACCGAAAGATAATATTGGTGTAAGAAAGCAGTTGTAAAGGTAGCTTGATCTGTGTGCCCGGCTGCGATATGTCATTTGACACCTCCCCTCCTGCCACACACACACACACACATTTGATTTAGCGAGAGTACAGTTACAGTGACTGTTACTAGCTCTCTGGAACAGTTCAAACTCCCGCTAGCAGCAGAGCTACGTACCTACATGGTAGAAGGCTCTGCGCCAGTCACGGGGTCGCGCTAATGGGGTCGCCACTGAGATGGAGTTTAACCTCCACGGCAGAGATAGTTCCCCGCAACAGCTCTGCAGCCTAGTCACCAGAGAGCAGCTAACCATACACCTCATTGGGACAGCTTGGCTCCACTGGCATTCATTTGAGGTTAGCTGTACCCCAGTTATGTAATAAGGACACTTAAGTTTTTTTGTTCTAGCCTCCCAGATGTCCCAAGTGGGGCACGGATTTATTACAATAACCTACCGATTGCAAGATGGCTTCTTTACGGCCTCCGTGTATTAAGTACATTTATATTAAATGTGTCATGAATATGGATGAAATGGATTTGCTACTGTACAGTAGCCCTGTGGCTGAACACACTGAAGCGTTCCTGCTTTACCCTAGACAGAGGAGGGTCTAAGGGTTGCTGTACATAGATAGAGGCTTCAGATTGTGCTGCCCATTGCTGATGTAATAAGACACTTGCTGTTTACAATGGACAGTGATTTGCCGCTGACCTAGAAACTGCTTCTCAATGCCTTTATAATCGCATAATCACTCTGAAATAAATCGACGCAATGTCATAAAAAGTTACTGTATGTCAAAGTGAGCATCAGTTGGCCCGACGACAGGCTTTTGTTCTGCTTTTACTGTGTGTTATTGCCTAAATATATCTTCAATTTCTTTAGTATGGCCTGTATTGGATCCTGCCTCTTTACATACATCTTATCTCTGTCATTACTTCTAGGTGATGACAGCCCATGGATTACGACAGCTCTCGGGGCCTGTAAGCATATGTTTCTCTCATTAAGCTTGAGCCGCTCATGTTGATATGTGATCTTTCTCAGAAAACAAACAAACGTTACCTCTTGTGGAAATGTCAATGGTAATGAATGCAGTGCCTCATTGTGACTGGATGTGTTTCTCTTCTTTGTGAGGACGAGCCCAAGGAGAAAGGGGAGAAGGGGGCTCAGGTAAACGGTGTCCCTTAACTCTCGACCATGCCACTGCAGAGAGAGCTGCATCACTCGTATTATCGCACAGCATTTTTTACAATACAGTCCCGAAAGAAGTTTGACTTTTTTATATGACACCGAGTGCTATAGTGTTGACAATTGATTTAGTGAGAACATTTGGATAGCACTTGCTGTCGCGGTGAATCAGTTGGTATATGAGTATTGTATTGCATTGTACCATTTTACAAGGGGCAGGCGTATTAAAAAGGCAGCTGACCAAAGCAAACGTGAGGAGACCGCCCTCAAACACCAAATCTAATATGCGTGTGTATCAATCCAGATGTAAAATATTTTTTGAATTGCGTAAGCTTTGTAGGCACATAAACATAATCAGCGTGCGTTGTAAGTGTGACCGAACTGAGGGTGCAGTGCTAACCTTGAATTATATTGTAGGAAATGCATCTGAGAAAGTTGCTAACCCAGTTTTCTCTACATTCTCAGAATGCAGAAATAATTTCGACCATTATACCGTATTAGAATGCTGGAATGTTGAATATTACTTAGACCGAATGTCTGTTGCCTTGATATGTTCCTTTTGTCTGGCTATTTGAGTTACTCTTACAGTATTTCTAATCCCATTTTCTTTTTTTAGGGTGACGCAGGACCTCAAGGGCCACAAGGCTATAAGGTGATCTGTTGGATAACTTTGATATATATATGACTTTATAATGGTGACCACATGCTGTGTGTGTATGATCAAACTAAGAGAACGTGAGGTATTTTGAGTTAAATTTGATGAAATTGTGTTTCACTATTGATTTTTGTATTGATTTTTTTTCTGTTGTCTTAACGCATAGCACTGTGTACGGGATGCTTATTGTCAGTGTAGGGAAACACTGCTCCTCTTCTCTCTCTCTCTCTCTCTCTCTCTCTCTCTCTCTCTCTCTCTCTCTCTCTCTCTCTCTCTCTCCCTGGTTCATCTCTGCATCGTCTCCTCTCCTTTCTTGTTGTTGCAGGGAACCAGCGGGCTGCCGGGCTTGAAGGGAGATCAAGGGCCTGAGGTGAGTTGTCGTGTTCCCACCTAAAGCTTCTTTGGGTTAAACCGGGTGGTGTTTTAAGTGTAAATCTCACTCACATAACAGCTGTGTGGGCCAAGGGCCCCACAAGTATCAGCAAGTGTTGTATTTCATACGCCTTTGAATGTGTTTACATGCACGTCATTGACATTACCACCTTTTAGCGAGATAGTTGAGGTGGGCTAATGTGAATATAGAAGCAGCTCATATGTGATTTGGCTAATCCAAATGCCACACAACAGATTTTATAATAATGTATATCCCTATTTAATGAGACGGTTACATATGAATAAGGGAGGAAATTGTACTAATTGGACTTCATGTACATACAGTATAGCGTACACACTATGAATGGTAGTGGTTGCTGATCATGTGGACAAGCCCAGTTTCCATGGCAATGTAGGATCTCCAGTTTACTAATGCATAGGCCGGCTAAGACCAGCAGGATTGGATGCGGGTAAACAGCTCATCACACTCACAGGCTTAATTGCGATATGAGTTATCTCACAAAATACGGCTTGTAAGCAAGCGTACAGTAGTTACGCTCAGTGGTAAATGTTGACAGTGGCGTGCGCAGCCTTGAAAAACATAATTTAGGAGACTATAGCATCAGTGGAAGGACTCGAATTCTGTTTTTAACCATCTCAATACAGCCTCCACATGTAGTAGACTAGTGTGACAATGGGCATGTTTTAATGTGATGAGCAAACCTAGAATGCAAGTTTCACTTTCAAGTGTCTGCGCTTGTATTTATCCAGGGGAAACAAGGTCTGCCCGGCCTCATCGGACTTCCAGGTCTCCCAGGAGAGCTGGTAAGAAGATGTGGGCCGCTATTGCCTTCAGCCGCATGTGGAGAATTGCCTCCAGTCACCATCTTATCTGTCACCTTGCCATCTCCTCTGTCCCTCAACTACGCCTGGCAGAATGAAAGCGAGAGATAAACAGATAAACTGCAACAACTTGAGGCAGGGGAGACAGTGGGAGGAAATCTCTCTGAGTTCCTCCACAGACGATCAGTAATCAAATTTAAGAATTAATTAGTGGGAAGAGGCAGATCCGAGTGCTCTCTGCCAAGGAAGGGCGGCAGAAGCCCAATCTGTTCTCCACACCTGCTTTGGTAATGAGCATCTGTCTTTATTCAAAAGCAGGGAGGGGTAAAAAGAGTCATTTCATAAATCTTGGCTAAGGAAAATGATGTCACAACACTGCAGCCCGCTGAAGCAGTGAGGAGGAGCAGATAAATGTGTGCGAATTGGGGGGATGAAGGCACCCGTGATGGATGCGTCTCTTTCCTCTCCACTATTTACAGGGCTCGCCGGGGGAGCCCGGGGTGGCAGGGAGAGACGGCCTGAAAGGAGAGAAGGTAGGTAAACTTCAAATCAAGCTGGGAGCTCGGGAGGGGAAGGGGAGGAGGGGGGGGAGAACCACGCAGCTGCAATGTTTTATCAAGGGGCGAGCGCCGTCGCACGACTTGTGAAGACGCCCTTCAGATGGCGACCCTTGCGGCTGTCGCCCTCCATCATGCCTCTGACTACTGCCTGTGACTACTTTATTACTACATACATGCTGTGTACATGTGCGTATACTAGTATAAGATGAAAGCCTACAAACATGGGGTCGCCAATGAAAATGTGTGCAGGAGAGTGCTTCTAAATATTCTGGTTAAACAAGATTCCTTATATAATCTCACAAACACCCCTCTCCATTCCTTCCTCGTCCCCTTCCCCTTTAAAATCATCTTGCGACCACTCGGGAGGTTTCAAAACCTCTGAGTTAAGGTGTTTTTTTATGGTACCTGTCATAATAACGTAAAGCTCATTCAGGGCTCAAGGGAGTCACTCCTCCGCTCAGTAGAGGAAGAAATATCCAAAAATGATTCAGTCACCACCTCCGTTTCTGCTTTGCTTGTCATGTTTGCTTTGTTGATGCACTGTAAATTCAAATCTATGAGGTGAAATATGAATATAAAAATAAAGTAAAAACATAACTTATGCACAAAGATACTGTATCGAAGAAAACATACAGAGTGTGTTGTTTTTGAGGAATTTTGCGTTATTTATGTTTAGGAGGATCATTTTATAGATTTTCCTTTTACTGCATATTTTCCCTGCAGTATATTTGACCTAAAATGTAAGAAGATCTTAAGTGTGTGTTTATCTTGGGAGTAATGCAGAGAGAGCAGAAGGGGTAGTGGGTGCATGAGGCCCCATGCTGTTGCAGAAGCTGTTCTCCTGTGCTAATAAACCATTATTAATGTTTACACCTGCGGATGTGTGAAATTAAATGCCAGCTAAGCGGCATCTGTCCCTGCTTTGCCCTTCTGACACCCCCTGCCTCCACACCGGACCCCCAGCTACCCACGCCCGCCTTTACCCGTTTCCCATGGGTATCCCAGCATGCACTGCGTTGCAGATATGTTTCAGCTGACCTGCAGTCCTGTGTTAGGAGCCCTTAAGGTACGTTCACACTGTCCGCTTGCTACAGCTACAAAAAGACAAACTACCACTCATTTCGAACGGGAGCCAGCTACAGTAAGCGACAGTGGGTGGAGTTACGCTCGGCTACAAAAGCTCCCAGGGACAGTTAAGAGTTGGTGAATGTTTGTCAAGCTAATTTCCAGTGAGCACCCATGACGGAGTATGTAAATTTGCGTGCTATAACAATGGATGTGTCCCCTGTTTTCCTATTACTTACGACCTCTGGCATCATTCAGAGATATACTTTTGTAAAATGAATGCATGGAAGATGGCTTCACAAATCTTTGGGAATAAGATCACGGGTGTGTGAAACAGACACAACGGTAAGAATAGGCAACCAATGTAACATAATCCTACTATTTAGAATACTGTATATATAGACAAACATTACACCCTAAACATTTATTTTTTGTGGGAATGCAGCCCATGTTTGCCGTCATTTTACTTCCCGGTTGTCGCTGGCAATACAGGAAGACACGCCTCCCATGAGCGGACACAAAGGTGACCTTAGGGACAGCTCGCCAGAGATTGGGCGACTTGTGTAGCTGAGGTGGCAGACAGCGTGAACGCAGGGTAAAGCTGTAGCTGTTCACAGATGTTCATTTGTTTTGTCTTGTGTCTCCATGCAGGGTGACTCTGGAGGAGTCACGGGGCCCCAGGGTCTGCCTGGACCTAAGGGAGAGCCCGGAGAGCCTGGGCCAGGCATTGTGGTGGGTACCAGATAAAGAGGTTAAACCAGATTAGAGAGGCAGCTTGTTAGTGTCGGCCCTGGAGCTCAAACTGCAGCGTGAGTCAAGACAGCCATTGTAGGAAATGACCACACACACAAACACGCACATAATTCAATACAAATGCACAAAGGGGTGGTGGTGTGCCAGCAGCTGGCAGACACGCTAAAAGAGACCACCTCCTCCCGCTGCCTAGCATACCAGGACATTATGGTGATAATATGCCATTAGGAAAGCCAATGGTGGATAGCCTCCACTGAAGTAATCACCTATTTACTCCCATTTGGAGTTTATAGTTGTTATAGCTCCTTATTTTAAGTCCCGCATGCTGCATATAGAATTGGTCATTATGGGATTACCAACCGGTGGAACTGGTAGCACAGCTAAGACCACAGTCTTGCTTGATTGCACACGCACTGTTCAATCACATGAAAGTACTCTTTAGCTGTGAGCCGTCCTCGTGCTGTACGCAGAAAGAGGAAAACATTAGCTTTCACAGCAGTCCTGCTCATCAGGCCCATACAGTAGGTAGTGTGTTCAGGTGGCCGGCTGGTTGGCTTGCGGCTCTTGACAAAATGTAACGGAAACCTCGGTTGATAGAACACTGATAAAGAAAGAGAATTGTCCATTAAATAGAAACCCGTAGCACACCCCGGTCCTAAAGAAATATGGATTAAGTAGAAGAAAATAGTCCAGCATGTTACCATTGTTTTTTTGTACTACCAAAAGAGAAGAAGTGAGACTTTATTGTATATCAGACAGCCTTCAAGCATGTATATAAAGACTTAGCTTGCACAAATACAGTGTGAGCTGTTGCCTAGTTGATTGCACTGTAGGCCTTCCTCTAAATGGATATTGAATGTTCTTGTTTATGTGACTCATTCATGAGAATTGATGTATCAGTGTTATGGTTTTATATAATCCACGTCAAAACCCTAATTTTCAGAAGAGTGCATGTTTTATTCTGATTTGATTTCAAACACAGAAATGCAGATTCATTATATGTGTCAACTGTATTTGTCAACTGTATTTGGGGGGGTAGATTCTCCCCAAAAGTTCAAAACTGCTGCATGAGGGTCAATTCTAACTTTGGAGCTGCTAATTTACATTGTGCAATGTAGGACTTGTAATGCTAATATATGCTGACCACGGAAATCAATGTCCCATCCAAAGTGTACAGTAAATAATGCCTGCAGGATCCACGATCCCAGGTTTTCTGTGTGCTACGGCATTATCGGGCTGTCTCTCTACGTATTGAACATGAGCTCAAGATGTGGCGCTGTATGTGCTGTGGGATGTAGTTCATAGAGATTCAATATTCCAATTTCAATTTGAGCATGAGAACGGTGTTTTAGGTTGCACCTAGCATTTCTAAGTGAATTACTGATGAATGTGCTGTGAACCCCATCCTGATGGCTTCCTTCGCCTGTTTTGCAGGGTGATGGGATGTCTCTCACAAGAGGGTCCCGTGGGCCCAAGGTAGGCACTAAGAAAGGGCCTAGACAAGTACAATATCGATATCACCGTCTCCTCTAGAGCCTTGTTAACCCTAAAAAAATATACCTGTACCATCAGGTATAGGCAATATTTCATGCTCACATCTGTGGCACTTAAGTAAATGAAAGTAGACATACAAAGGTTTTATGATGAAATCAAGTTTACCATTGATGGCAATTTGTATAATAATTCCTGATTTAATCCCTTCTTTTTCCACAATGCAATAATGGTGTAAGCATCGAAATGGCACATTTAAATGAAGCAGATACGTGCATTCCATTGACCTAGAATATAGATAAAGTTGTTTTTCATACCCTTGGAGTGACAAAAAGTTCAGGAGAAATTGAGTCCCCGCATAGTTTAAACCATTAATGATAATGCAGCGCAGCAGTTTCTCCTCAAGTTCTCCTTGAAGGAGTTCACCGGTAGCATCAAAGCCTCCTCTGACTGTTTGTTTCTGGGCTTGTTTTTTCTTCTTCAGGGTGAGAGAGGTGTCCCAGGATTGCCTGGAGAACATGGAGAGAAAGGCGAGCCTGGAGAAACTATCACTGGTGCCCCAGTGAGTATAGTGCGGCATTGCTGTGATTGATTTATATCTTTCGGGTTCATTATTTAGTCCTGCAGTTGGTATCTCGTGGTGTGAAC
Organism: Typhlichthys eigenmanni; assembly: GCA_027564635.1. Taxonomy (NCBI): domain Eukaryota; kingdom Metazoa; phylum Chordata; class Actinopteri; order Percopsiformes; family Amblyopsidae; genus Typhlichthys; species Typhlichthys eigenmanni. Next base: position 3,761,383 of record JAODUK010000007.1, read on the forward strand.
TTTTGTATACCGGCATTCAGCAAATACCCAGGTGGGAACAACACTATTTGAAAATCGACACTATTGTGTATCATACGCAATTGTTGTTCGGGGGGGGGGGGGGACAAGTCAATATTGTAAAGCACTATCTTATTACGTCCTTCCTCCGTAACATTAAACTTGCTCGGTCCTGTTGGTTTCAATCTCACAGATTAGAGTATGGCGGAGTTGGTTGTGGTTTGTGAAATACACCGTTGTTGGAAATGGAGAATCAATAGAGCAAGGGGTATCTAACACAAGTCCCGTATCGAATCTGTTCTGCTGGAGGGCAGGTGGTGTTAACAAGATGTGTTATGTGTTTTCAGGGCCCTGCGGGACCACCAGGAAAACCAGGATTGGAGGTCTGTTGAAGAACACACCAGATCCCAGAATACACAAATATTGCTGCAGCATGACACTCTCAGCAGTGTAAACCATCAGAAGTTATGGGTGTTAGCACTTTTCTTATTATTGTTTAAGGGCCCAAGTGGACCCCCTGGGTTATCTGGCCCCGCTGGCACTCCAGGAAGGGAGGTACGACTGTCTTTTTTCATTTCACTTCATCACTGTCAGCGTGACACTAAGATTAAAGGCTAACGCCAGCGAGACGGCGCGTTAGCATTACAGCCTGGCAACACGCACACATCAATCAGGGCATGGACGCTGCATGTGTCCTTTATATGGGGAGGAATTAATGTCTGAATCGTCCAAATTGTTTTTTTAAGGGCTCCCCAGGTAGAACTGGTGCTCCAGGCCCCCCTGGACCCCCTGGTGAACCGGTGAGTAATCCTTTGTGTCTTTTTTTGGTTCAACAGATTAGCCATGCTGTCAAATGCTGTCATTCACCAGAAAAATTAAAATGTGGCTGCTTCTTTTTTTTTTTTTTTTTTTAGATGTGTCTTGCATGGAATAGCTTTTATTTTTTCCTAACAAGAATATGTTTCAGAAAGTTATTTGGTTGTGGCCATTTGGAGTCTGTAAACAAACCCACAAATGCTGATGGGTACAGTATCTGGGTACAGTATCTGGACCATATTTCATGAGTTGTTGTTTTTTTGTTCTCCATTGTGACAGACTGCCTTGCCTATTGTTGGAGACATGAGTTCTTTACTGAAGGTAAGTTGGCCTATAAAGAACATATTGGAGAAATACAACTATGCTATGAATGTATTATCTGAGCACTTGACAGTGAAGTTGTAGTTGTACAAAGTAGGCACACATGTGTATCAGTAAAGTTAGAGTCCCAGAGATAAATCTTTTAGTAGTTGCAAACTCCTACAAACTTATCTTCTCCATTGCAGGTGCACAGATCTTAATCTACAAATCAGAAATTCATAAACTCATACGTTTACATGTTTGCTACATACTGTATAACGATGTTACAAATGGTGCAAAACATATTCACACATCTGTATTAAAAATGTGAAGTAGTACTTTTTTTGTCTTGATACCTAGCACATACAAGTCAACAAGTATAACTGCTTGAATATGCCGCTACAAGTCTCAAATGCTGTTTTTTCGATCACAAATAACAAGTTCCTGTGCACCTCAAATCTGCATCAAATGTGATACATGTGGAGCAAAAGTGATTTGTGTACCTGTAACATGTGATGTGTACCTGTAGCATATATGTAGGTTATAGCCAGGGGCAGGCACTGTTCAGAACGCCTTTGGCCAATCAAAAGAGGTCGTTTGGGCACACGTGGTCTCAATAAAACGACCCTTTCTCCACACCCTGATTAGCTAACAGCTTCGTCATGTATAAACAAAAGAGTGTGATTGGCTGTGAGAAAACGGCTTCTGGCTACAATAACACAAATCGGCTGCACCAGGTTGTGAGATATATGGTGCAAAAGTGACTTGTGTATAGTATCATTTGCTGCAAAATTGAGGGGCAACGGAACTTTCCATTGTTGATTGAAATTACAGCATTTGAGACACAGCGGCAGATTCAAGCTGTTTTAGTTTTTGACTTGTGTTTGTGTTAAGATTTGTTGCACCTGTGATGGAGAATTTGAGAAGGTGTAGCCTAACTTCCATCCTGATCTTGTGAGCTTCAGTTTAATTTTGCCGTGAGAATTAGTCTGGAAAGCCTCGGAATCATTGTGAATGTGTCTCAGCAGCAACTGAACTTTCCAATCAGCGTAGTGTTTATAGCTTTATGGGCGTGGTTTAGGTGTGCCGACATCGAAAACGACCAGATTGTTCATCCAATCAATTGCAAAGTATTTTCTTGAAAGTACCTGCACTTTACAAACTGATCAGTTAAAAACAGTTTAAATGTACTCTCCCCAGATAGAGTATTGACAACAATACATCTGGCATGTCAGGTTATAACTGTTGTGTTGGTGGGAGAGATATTATATGTTTTTTATACGGGTATGTGAATGTGTATTGCACCATTTGTAACTGCGTTATACTGTGTATAGCAAAAATGTGATCATATGATTTTCTGAATGTTATACAGTATGTAGATTAATATTTGTGCACCAGCAATGAAGAATTTAAGAAGGTGTAACTGTTTTCTTGTTCTTGTAGGAGTTTTCAACTACTAAAGCATTTATCTCTCTGACTTGACTGATACAAATGTGCCTACTTTCTACAACTACAAATTTACTATCACAAATGCTCACATATTTTGCACCAAAAATACCTTCATACAATGCTTACGTTACTGTATTAGTTAATACATTTAGTATGTTAGATTAGAGTTTTTGGTAGAGAAAAATGATAGAGTACATACAATATATTGGTAAGATTGGGAGAACTGTTGACCAAAGCAAATGTACAGCTCTTTTGAAGGTCTATGATGGCTTCCAACCAACACATGAGCTACCGTATATCTAAGTTTAGCTACATATTAGTGTGTAGTGGTTTTGATCATAGGCTATATTAACAGTAAGGAAAACTGAATTACATTCAGCCTTATCCGTTGAGCATTTATAACACAATTTAATAACATAGCAATTTAAAAAATAATGTATAAAGTACATTAATATATGAAGACGAAAGGCATTTCAACCAAATTTTATAGAATATGCATTTTCTTTTAGATGCAGTGATAATGATAAGGAATTCTATCGATTTCCGATTGTAGTTAGAGGAACATTCAGTTTCACTGTGACAGGGTTTCATAGCCGCAGGAATCACAAGAACTATGTGGAATCACTTGGTTTTTGCTAAATAAAACCCTGGTGTACATTTTTTTAATATAATATATACCTCTCTAACATCACTGCTGTGGGTGATGAAATTGTTGTTGAAAGCCTGGAAGAAGAAAAAGTGATCACTTTCTCCGCAGGTTGTAGTGTTATTTCACAGAAATCTGTTTAACTTGAGGACTAGTTCCGACAGGTTCAGAAAGAGCAATTGAATGCAATCAGGGAAGACAATTTAGTGGTAAATGTTGCTATTGAGTGTTCAAGGCCCTGTGGCCTTTCACAGTGGACAAGTCTAATGCAATCCAGCATAGCGCAGCGAAAAGAAATGACTCCAAAGTAGAGATTTGTTGTTTCCACCTTAATTTCCACATATTTGGCCAGTTACCGTACTTTTGTTAGCGTTTCAAACTCTGTAGCCAAGTGGGCACTTGGCTCAATCGCTGCTGGTTATTCTAAAGACATCCTGTACAACTTGAAGCATTCACTCAGTGAGTTTTCAAGTCATTTTTGATGGAGTGATTAGAAAACAGCATTGCCAATGTTCATACATTTGCAGTTAATTTATGCACTTAAAAATATTTTCTCATTACATTGAAGATTATAGTGTTAGAGCTTTGACTCCTTATCAGAGCTAGTGAATAAGCACACAAATTGACACATTTAACCAACATAAACACCATGACCCTAAGCGCAACAACAAACCTGGGGTGCGTTTCCCGTACAACTACGAAGGCTAGCATTGAACTTACATCATACTGCATCGTTGAACTAACGAACATCTAAAGTACGACTGTTTCCCAAAAGTTCCGAACTTTGTTAGTACGACAATGGTTTTAACTGTTGGTTTCAACCACCGTCGTTCGAACTACAATGTTTAAAAGTGATGAGCTGTTCTTTTAATAAAGACAACAAAAGCACTACTTGATTAAGATTAGAATAACAGACATATTCTGTAAGCGAGATAAAGGGGATAAAAATTATGCTTTTTAATCTTTCATCTGTTTTGATCCTATAACTGAACTATAGTAAACTGTAGGCATAGGCACATGTGCAACTGCAGTCTACTCATGTAGGCCTATTGAGGAATAGACTACATTTAAAAGTAGGCCTACTTTTATGTTAATTATAAAAACACCAATCAAAACACTTCTACTGTTTTCCTACAGCAAGATTAGATAGACATACCTAATACGCATACTTCACTGCGTCTTCTGCCGTTTATGATGTAGTCACCATGAACTATGCTTCTAACGACACCTCGAGAACTGTACCATAGTTCGTTGGAACTATGGTTTTGGGAAACACCTGCGTGGTTTAACGATGCATCAAACTACGTAAGTCACCAACATAGTTTCCTCCATAGTTCAGACTATGGTTTTGGGAAACACTTGTCGCAACTGTGTAGTTCCAAACATGCAAGTTGCTAACATAGTTAGCAACGATGCTTTTGGAAAACGCACCCCTGAGCTCTTGTTATTTTTTATCTTAAATTCTAAAAAACATTGCTTTTATTTTAAATTCTTTTGAGTGGTAGTAAATAACCTCTACAGTATTTTATGTGTAAGATGACATGTATGTAGTTTTACAGGTAACGCAGCAGAGTCTACTGTATATCCAGACTGAATAGAGCACAGTGATATTCATGAGTCTCACCTAAATGTCACAATCAATGAGCTTGACAAAGTTCACCCACTCACCGAGATTAGAGGCGCTGGTGGTGGCCTCACATTGTCTGAGCTCTGCAGACATTTAGAGAACATTTTGTGTCAGCTGGGGTCCAAGCCTCCACTCGGGGGACGGAAAGTAATAAACGCCTCGCCCCGCGCGCAGCGCACCAGCTCAGGTCTGGTGAAAGCCTCTGCCTGCCACTACTGCTGTCTCCCTGCTTCCTCTTCTCTTTGGCAGAATGCCTGCAACGTGTGCCAGGCCAGAGTTCCTGGCCTGCCTGGGCAGAAGGGTGAGAAGGGAGCCATCGGAGCACCAGGAGTGGAGGGCTTAGAGGGGGTGAAGGTAGGGTCACTCTTACTCGAATGAATTTCACACTTTACTCGATTAGGAACGGACACTGCAATCATGCCTATCTGCTTCGTTACTGGGGTCGTGCGTGTGTGTGTGTGTGTGTGCGTGCATGCGTGTGCTTATATAAAATAGGGGGATCAAGGTGTGCGAGGGCCTATTGGTAATCCTGGGAAAGAAGGCCCAAAGGTAATTTTTCTGACTACAGCCATGTGACTACAAGTACTGGTGTGTGTAATTACTTTTCTGAACAAATTATTTCCAAATCTTCCATTTCCCATGTAATCATTGTCTACATCGATTTTTTTTTCTTTTTTTTTTCTTTTTCATATTTGAATGTTTGTTTTCACATTATTATGCTGTCCTTGAAAGCCTGGATACAGCTCCTACTGGATGTGGCGCAGAAATCGTTGCTATGGCTACACTGTTGTGCCACAGCGTAATAGGCTGGCTAGGCAATTGTAATCGACATGCACAGAGAATATGAAGTTTGCAGACACCCGCATTTATGTTTGGACTTCTGCACACATATAAAGCAACCACTTTTCCCCCCACTCACCGGCTCTGCCTTCCCACAGGGAATAAAAGGCGAAAGAGGCTTCCCGGGGCCGACAGGAGAAAAGGGAGATGAGGTCGGTGACGAAATAGGCCTTTAAAGACACATTAACCCTAAGAGTGACAATTAGATTGCCGTTAAGAGAGCTAGTGTCAGAAGAATGCAAGATCTGCCACTGTCTGTGCTGTGTCTAGACTAATAATGCAGGGAAATGATTTTCAAACACAGTGATCTGAACTTGCCTTTGCTTGTGGACGTGCAATACAATACACCCTCCTTACTCTCTCGGGAGTTGCTTGTGCTATTCTGCCTGTCTGCACACTTATAAAAGGTCTCTTTAGAATCTTTAGAAGTATCAAGGAGCAATTCATAGGTCATCTTTTAGAAATGCAAGCACAAGAGATTAGAAATTTAATTAACTGACACATTTATTATTAGACACGATAGGCTAAATGGAATAAAATAACTTATTTTCAGCTCTTATAAAACTTCCACTCTTGTAGAAATGTAGAAAACATTTGCAGTAAAAACTTTAAAGGAGCATTCCTTGATTTGTGGATAGAAGTACCCTTGTGGTTGAAACCAGTATTGCTTACTTTTGAGTATACAGTATGTATATTTTTATGCACAGTTGTATTTCAAGCATCAACAGTGACCTGGGTATCTGGGGGTGCTACTGTGTGAAGTAGTTAACATGACTATATTTTCTACTACTGTATCTACAGCCCCTGTTGGCAGATGTATTTTCACGCTTTTGTTTGCTATATAGACATTGCACATGGCGTATTAGCAAGGAATAAAACAGTAACTTGAACTCCCATTTTTTCTTCCAGGGGTCTCCTGGAGTTCCAGGTCTACCGGGTGTAACAGGACGCACGGGTGCCCCTGTAAGCAGCAGCCTCCTCACTATATCTACAGTATTTGTATGTGGTGTCGAGTAGGGGTTCAAGACTATTGCTGCTGTGATTCATGTGCAGGAGTGGGCGGGTCTTGCAAAGCTAGCTTTGTGAGAAGGCAACATCAAGCAGCTACATGGGCGATTTGGTCTGTTTTTAGCCCGTTAGCTAGAATATGGAAATGTACTTGGAGTGCTTGGAACTTTATTATATATTTATATAATACAGTTTAAAGTACTAATGCAATTCATTATTCATCCATCTGGTGTTCGGGTATAAAATCAAATCTATTGTGTGTATCTAGATAGTCGGCAGGCGGCGTAAATATCTAAACGCTGTGTTTTAGGGGCCTGGTCAAATTGCTTCTGTGGAAGCTGATAAAATCCCATTCATGTGTGTTGGTTCTTTCAACACACATGAATGGGATTTCATTACTGTACTGTATGTTTAGCCGTGGTTGCCACAAATTCACTCCAACTACAACTTAATGGGTAGATATTTGCCTGATATTATGATGTACGGTACAATCTAATTTATGCCATCCTGAATTACGCACATCTTTACATTGTCTTGATCCTTTAATTATGCAATGTTTACAGATGTTTAGTGTCTTAAGGTTTAGAACCAATGAAAATGTCCTTAGTGTTAATGCAGAGCCACATGGGATTTCAATGCTGTGGACTTTCTTCTCTTTGCAGGGACTTATGGGACGACCTGGTCAGATGGGTCAACTTGGACCTAAAGGCGAAAGAGTAAGCAGTGTTGTCTTCTGCTCTGATTAATAGCAGCCGTTTTAGCTATGGAATGACCTCAGCTAGGTTAAATAGAAAACAAAAGTCCATTGTCTATTACCTACATATGGCTTAATTGGGAAGATAAAGCTTTACTTTACAGAACCAACTTAAACTCCCACATTTAGCCTCATGGTGTCTTATAATGTTTAATGGTGTATTTTGAGTGGCGAAATACAAAGGAAAAGAGTGCAAATTGGGGAATAGATTGCTGTGCGTTGTGCTTCTGGTCTTTAATGCTTGTGGTTTACAGGGAAGTGAAGGCCCCCCAGGCAGACCTGGACTTCCAGGCCCTCCCGTAAGTTCTCCTGTTTTCCCCCGCGGCGATCAACGGGTGATAATGACCCACAATGCGTCAGCCAGCGGCAGGTGCTCCCCATGGGCCTAGGCCCTAGAGAGGGAGCCTTAGATCAACCTAGCCTGCTAAAGGAAGTTTGTTAATTGGTAACAGTCACAGCACATTACATCTCATCCACAAGTTTTTAGGGTTTTTGTACCACTGGCCCAACAGTAAGTGGTTCATAGCTTAGAAATGTATATTAGCCGAGTTGAAAATATTAACACAAAGACTAGGGACGGTGGGGGGGGGGGGGGGGGGGGGGGGGGGGGGGGGGCG
>JAODUK010000007.1:3769536-3791777 GCA_027564635.1 Typhlichthys eigenmanni
CCCCCCCCCCTCCCACACGCACACACACTTGCCAGGACTGTAGATGACAAGTCTAGACAGGCACATGGCAGGACAAGCATGCCATAAATGTATTTATGTGGCTTTGGCTGATGTCAGTGGTCAGCTTGATCAGTGATTGTGACATGATGAGTGATGGTATAGCATTCTACTGTATTGACACATCAGTGTTAATCAGATGTCAGTTATTTAGCTCATGGTCGGAGGCTATGTCAGGGTCAAGGTTGTGTCGAGGTGCCGACGTCAGTACAAGCTATAAATGGCTCTCTATCAATAGGATGATATAGAGACGCAGGTGTTTGATTTGAGCTGTGGACTGGCCTTTGAATATAACAACATTGGTTTCCATAAAGTGTGTGTTGCTGTTTAGGCACAGTATTTTACGAGAAAATACAATCTTTCAAGAACAGATATTGTCACAGTTGAGCACACTGCGGTATAGTATTACTAGTACAATGGAACTGGGATCACTTTGTCAAGGGGATTAAATGGATTTACTACTTTGGATTATGATGAAACCAGCTGGCTACATTTGTGAACAAAATTGTGTGTGTGTGTGTGTGTGTGTGTGTGTGTGTGTGCGTGTGTGTGTTTGTGTGTGTGTGCAGTATCTGCAATTGTGTGGGAAATGTTAGTGTGCCTGCATGTGTGCATGTGTGTTAATGGGAGCATGTGCAGCCTACAGTACATACTGTATGAGGTTTGAAACCGCAATGTTCATAAAGGCCAAATTCAACAAATAAATTCGATTCAACCCTTGTATATTCAACTACACACCTGTGAAAGTCTCATGTGTTTCTTGATTGACATGCAAATTAGAGAGGACTTTTAGTTGGCATTTCTGTGTGCTTTACACAAAGAGCCTGTACATCTCCATTTAATTTGGTTGTGATTAACAGTAGAGGAAGGGAAGCACAATGCTACAAAATGGTATACTGTAGCTTTTAGACCCAACGATAATGAATAAAATGCCTAATGTATTTTGAAACATCTCTCATGCTTGAGTTTAAGCACTGGAAATGAAGACTAATTACACTTCAGGGAATAGAGCATTTTTTATGTGTCATGATATATGAAAAATACTGACTTCAGGAGTTTTTACTGTTTTCAATGTGGTCATTCGGCAACTGCCAGCAGAATATTGCTTCTCATAATCAGCCTTTCCATTTTGAACAATGTGCAGTGATTCTGTAATATATTTTTTTATTTAAAACTAATTGTACTGTATATGAGCATTGAAGTTCATATATATATTTGAGAAAGACAAAACAAATAGGATATACAGTACTAAGATTTTATGAGTAGATTTTATGTAGTAGTTATTTTAATCAAGATTGACATGTAGTAATCAGTAATTTAGGAAAACTGTAGTAAGCATTGTAATTAGTTAACAATATGATATACAGTACTAGAATTTTCTGACATTGCTGTCAAATGTTTAAAGAGTATAAAGGTTGTCACCCTACATTACTCATGTACCCAGTTGAAAAAGCAGAATGCTGTAGTTATTTTTATCAAGCTTGACATATAATAATCAATAAATAATAAAAACTGTAGTAAGCATTGTAATTTGTAAACAAAATTATTACTTTTAAACCAAATAAATAATCTATATTTGTGCATGTTCTGATTTGGAAAGAGAACCAGAGGTGATGGTAAGTTTTGGGTCTATAAATGGCTTGAATGTGGGTGAGAGGTAGGAAACAGGTTTTGATTGGTACATCGTTATGTGTGCTCTGTTTATTAGGTGTATTGCACTTTGCATGCTATCTGTATTACAGATACTATACACACATTTAGACAACATGTTTGAAATTATTTATGTAAATATATTAATACTAATTATTTGGTACAGGTAATTGATCTTTGGCCAATTGATCTTTGGCCATGTGTGGCCATCATTTGTAATAGTTTTTAATACACATTTTAAGCATGGATCACTAGGACCGAGTTCTGAGAATACTACTGTAGTACTGTAGTACTGTAGCATGGCTCCACCCGACAAATTGCTCTGTTTAATTTTCACTGAGATTATAGTCTGTAAACCCTGGTCGCTTTAGCATTCACACAGCCACCTTGTATGACAGACCAATCAACAACCAGTGGGGGTGGTTAAGTGCAATAACATTGAAGTCAACCATTTGTTTCAAAGTGGTGATGGAGCCAAATGAAGTGACAAGCAGTTGTAGCAAAACTGGTTGAAGGCTGTCCAATAGTTTCGAAAAAAAAAAAAATATATACAGTATATAGGAGGCAACGACTGTGAACACTTCCCAATGGAGCATGCCCAGACTCTATTCATTAAGTGCATTTTGGGTCTGGTTACATACAGTACCATACATAGCATAACGGTAACCTTATCTCTACCAACAAAACATTTCAGTGTTGGCATTTTTTATTCATGAGAAATACAGATTTTGTTTTTGAGTTAGCCCATATGTTATGACAACATACTGTAGATGTTTTTCCAAAAATACAACGTGACATTGTGCGGCCTCCAAATTAAATGTAAATATTTTAAACTACAGCATGTAAAACAAATAATTAATTTATTAACCAGGACATGTTTATATTTCATTTACATTGTGATTTTTGATAAAGGTGAAAGATAATAGCTTATTATGTTTACAGTAATTTAGTAATGTGTATTCTATAAGTAAAAAAGAAAGATTTATAATTCATGGACTAATTATTATAAACTACCGAGCATCAACTGCAGAGGCTACTAAGGGACACTTGCATGACATGTTTAATGACTTGCATGGTGACAACATGCAATGGCCAGTGCTAGTTTGCATGCTGCTTAATAAATGTCTCCCTCTCTCTCTCTCTGCCTGTCTGTGCTTTCAGAAGACAGCCCTGCTGAAGGTGGGTATATTAACTGTTATTAACACATTCATGCCTTATTTATAATATCTATGTGTTTTACGGCTAAGACTCGATTGATGTTCCTGAAATGGTAAGTCTGACTAAGATAGTTTGGTGTTTTGGGCATGTGCAAATCTTTCTAGAGGCCGCCAAGATAAAGTAAAATGCAGGGCTGCTGAGACATTTCTATCTGCCACCATACGTTATACAGTACATGTATTTGCATAATGTTGTGAAACCGCTTGAATTGATCTACTTTGAGAAACATCCCAACTAAATTATTAAAAATTATTATAAATGTAGATTTAATATCTAAAAAATAGCAAATATATATTTGGAAATACAGTACTGAAAGTACATATTTCATTACACGATAAAGAATGGCCAATAAGTTGAAGTACAGTAGTATTGGAAATCTTCTGTTGATTTTCTATGCTGTCAGATAAGACTAACGTGTCACAAATTGCTAAATGCTCATGTGTTCTACAGATTACCAGTCATTCAGATGAGCAAATGTAGTTGTTGCATTTCATACAAATTTGCTTGTGTCTAAAAGATGACGATTAAACCACGACCAATCAATACATATATGTATATATATATATATATATATATATATATATATAATTACTTGTATGGTTTGGATGTTACCATGTGCTTTTCTGGATATGGTATATATGTTGAACACATTAGAATATTTTTGCTGGAGTTGAAGGAATATGATCACTGGCTGGTAGGTTGGTTTATTTTGTGGGCTTCGAGTTTTGGAGAGAAAAAAAAGCACTTCCAACTTTCGTTCTGAAATGTCTATAGTAAGTGAGTGATGATGCATTGCAACCACCACCGGTTGACTGAATGCTCATCACAACAAACCTTGTCTGTACACTCCACTCTCCCCCTCTCCCCCTCCCAACACTCCTCAAGCAACACACACACACACATCTGCGTAGAAGAGAGATGTCTGTGTGTCAGTGTCACGTTGCCTTCCCACAATCCCTTGCTCTCTGCTGACTGTGCTCTTGTTTTCCTTCAAGGTCTGGCACACCTGCGGATGGGCGACCAAGGTATGGGCTCTGCTCCTCTTGCCCTCTTCCCTCTGCCCTCCCTCCTCCCACATTCATTGTGCCTGTGAGCTGGGGTTAGCCGCAAACACGGGCTGTCACTTCCGTTACTGTGGATGACCAGTTAGATTTTCTTATCAATTATAAACATGTACAACTCTTATGCTGTTCCCATTACAACATGCAAAATAAGACACATGAGAGTTCAATATAAAGCTAGCCACTTTTTTCATGAATGCGTATTGAAAGCGTCTGAGCTTGCAGTCTGTCCATCCGCCCACATCTCATCTCTACCAGTACATTGCCTCGACGCACATGCTAGCATAAGTTAGCCTAAAGTAGAGTACAGTACGGCAGCCCTTTTAGAGTCTCTCCTGTTTGAGATAAGATGCCATCAGACCTTTTATTCTGTCCTTAACTCGAGCACGACACTTATTGGTGTCTCTTCTTCCTCCTCTGTTCTCCCCCTTTTGTCTGGTATCCACTTTCATCACGGACCATTTCATCAAACCTCATAGGTCCCAGTAAAGGTACTATTGGTTTTCTTTTTCTTTTTTATACTCACAGACTTCTGCATTATGTACTCCTGCACAGTAAAGCCATTTACATTTACATATGCTTATTCTGTACTGTTGTACGTACTGTAATGAATGGTGCTAAAGGTAGGTACTGCTTTTGCATACAGTATGGCGCACTCACTTTTCTGTTGCACCGGTTGCTTCCATTGCTGCTTGCTGCATGGGAGCCACAAACGAGACTGCCGACGATTATGAACAAGTAGTTGTCCTAGTGCCGGTGCGAGCGGTAACTACGGTCCACTCTTTTCATTGAAACAAACGGGGTTGTGAGCAAGGCTTGGTCATAGTGTTTGTAGGCCTCCCATCCTGGCTGTGACCCTCGCCTCTCTATGGGGTAAGTGGACCTCTGATTTTTGCCATTTTGACTCTTCTCCTCAGGGCAGAGAGGGGAAGCATGGCTTCTAAGATCCCTACTGAGCATTCAAGGTAAAACTACGTATTTGTATTTCTTTTGGTTTCGTAAGTATAGCCAACATAACACATGATGAGGTACCGGTAAATGTGGTAGGCCTGCATGTGGGATACTTGTGTGCTATTCGTGTCTGTAAATAGTAAAGATAATATCTGTCAAGATTTGTGAATAGAGATGTTGACACATTCAAGTGTTCCACACACATTTCAAATGTTGTTACAGTACACCTTGTTGCATTAACATAACTTGCAGTCCTGTATCTATTTATGCTTTCATTTTTGGAAAATGGTTTATATCTGTGTAGCATTGTGGTTTATGGTGAGGTACAGTAAGGGACCGTGAACATGCACATTATTATTTATTCACTGCAGGGGACTGTAAAACTAACTCTATTTTACATTTACTGTAATGTAAGTAAACCTATCCCACTGCTAGAGGGGTAAACTCTACTTACAAAATATACTTACATACTGTATAAGCAATAACATGATATATCGGGTCATATCCCCATCTTCTGAGGTAAGTGTAACTATTTCTTGTGATGCGTGTGTACTGTATATGAGCAGTTCATTTTTCTATAGGTATATTATTATTTGGTACAGTGTTTTGTACAGTTTATTTTATGCCAGCACATCAGTGGTTAGATTATTTCTGTACATGTCATGGGTCATCCACTGAATAATGACATTGTTTTGATAAGAATGGTGATGATGATACCATGTTATTGATAGGAAGGATACACTATTTTAGACGTTTGACTTAATAGCCCCTGTGATGCCGTTATGTTGGTGGCGTCCTTGAATGTGGGGCTATGACAGAGAAACGTCATACGACAATGATTACCATTCAAGACATGGCTATAGGTACTACATTCTTTTTGTACCATTTACTGTAGCACACAAAACAAGCAGCTTAGAGGTGACAGAAGGCAAGCCACAGGGAGAGATTGAGAGAATGCTGACAATGTTCGTAATTCTGGCCCCAGCTAGTCCCGTGTCATATAGTGCATGCAAACATGGTCTATTTATACATTGCTACGAAACATATTTCCCCACCTTATCAAATGTACCCTGTACTATATAGTCTACTGTAGATCCTTATGAACATTGTACAATACATATGCTGCATTTCGCTGGTAACTGCGGTTGGCTTTGTGAAACCTAATTTCTATTCAGAGAGCAGTGCATATGATAAGTCATAATACCGCTGGCATACAAATAATAGGGTATTTAATTGCTGTCATCTCAATGAGCCACCTTGTTCAGCTTAAGAGGGCCTGCATGCTGAAGAGATGGGCTTACAGGTTGGCTGTGCTTTATCTAAATCACTATACTTTTTAATTTTAATTTGCTTTTGCTTCTGTTGACCCTTTTTATTATGTGCGTCTATGGGATTTCCCTAAATGCTCTGGCCAAGTGGATGAACATCATGCGCTATATTTCATGACATTTGGATACTTGTGTGATGCTATAAATCTGTTATATGCAGTTCTGAAACAGTTTGAGGAGACCACTAAAGTCAATATGAACTATTCCTCTTTATTTGTAATATACAGTTATGTCAGATATATATGTTGTTACTATTTTTCATTTGTTTTGCTTAGATTTGAGTGGTGTGCCACAATCATTATAATGATCCCATTTTCCTCAGTAGGGTAAATATTAGTTTCCCGGACGAAAAATGTACAGTACATAGTCTTGTTCAGTAGAGGAAAATACATCAGGCAGGGCTAGTAGCATACCTTGTAATGCTGATGCAATCGCAACAATAAAAGGCTTACATGTACTTAATATACTATTCATATCCAGTGTTGGGCAACGTTACTTTTAAAAGTAACTTGCTACATTACAGGATTACTGACATTAAAAAGTAACTTGTTACGTTACAGCGTTGCCTGGTGGAGAAAGTAACTCGTTAGAGTACTTTTGTGTTAGAAATAGAAATTAAAACCCCTTTGCGATTCCTTGCACATGACATGTTGGTTATATACAGTATACCGGTACTGTCAAAAGTGCACTTACTGTATGTCTAGCCATCTTACTGTAGCCTACATTCAAATATATCGATCTGATCTGCCGTCATTGTATAGTCTACGGGGTCTGATCTGATAACAGACAATTCCATTTCACGTTTACAACGCTTTATTAATGAACGATTATGTTTGCTCGAATAGTGTGTTCAAAGCACATCCTAACACAGAATATATGTATTTGGTTTTCAACTGAAAAAAAATAATTATTTTGGTTAAAAGTAGGCTAAATAGAAACTGAGGGTATTTTACCTGACAGGTGGAACCTGTGCAGACTTGTGGTTTCTAACGATATGACAGCCTTCCTTTCTCACATTAAAAATAACGCTTGTATGCCATAATTTAAGACTCTGCCATCTACTAGCGAGCAACACTGTCCTGGGATGTTTTAATCCATTCTGCTACAAAAGCTTACTTTAGTAGCCTAGATTTCATGTGATGCCCATAGTTTAAAATGTTTCATTTTCTTTTTCTATACTCCACAGCGCCCCCAAGTTGTTCAGTGTAAATATACCGGTATGTGGCCAGATAATGGAGCTGCAGAGAAAAATAATTCTGTTGGCCCACTAAGCAAAATTGTCCGCACTGGACCTTTCCGTTAACACATGACGCTTAGTTGAGCAACCTGCATGCAACAACTTAACGATAGTATATTCAAGGACTTTCCCGCAAGACCGATTTGGGCTAACATTTTATCAACAAACAGAAGACAAATGTAAGGAAGGAAAGCCTAAAACTGCGAAACTAGCACATTACGTTAATCTTTACAACAAAAAAAGTACTCTACAACCCTGTTCATATCCGAGGTTTGCAGCAATACTTTTGTTATGCTTTCTGGTTTTATCAAAACTTTTACCTGCAATACAGAAAGTGGTTCAGCTAGTGTCCTGTGACATCAGTGGTTCGTTAAGATTTGGATGGATGTATCAGCAACTCTCTCCATCAGGGTGTCATACATGCCCACTAAGGATACTTATTAAAAGCACTTAGCAGTTATTTGCAATTGGGATTGCATATTTATAATTTATTAAAATTAATAGGATGACATTTATACCAATAATCACGATTTAGAAATGAATCAGATATTCAGCACCCCCATATAGCCAGAATGGAATGATCCTTGTTTCATAATCACAGAGATTAGCAGTTGAATCAGACTCTATTGGATATAATTGTCAAGTTCAGTCAAATACAGTACTCTAATATTCATAGTCACCCGTAGTAATTATAGTGTGTAGATCACATGCCAAAATATGAATGATATTGGATTGGAATTAATCAATATCAATACTGGTCAAATCTAGATCCATGATAAAAGCAATTCCAAATGTAATCTCAAAACCAAACAATCCATTGTATATTCAACATGATCTTTTTAAAGTGTGTATGTGTTAGTTTTTAATCTCATATGGATGATATTTCTCAGGGATTACTGCAGAGCTCAGTGAGTAATTACTAGGACTGTGTTCACGCCAGTGAAATACAGATTGAGATATACTCTGTTGATACCCTGGTTCACCTGTATGGAAAGGAAGTCAGTAACAAAGTAGGTAGGCAACAAAAAGACATAGGAATGACAATCACATGAATGGAATTAATGGAAATTGGGGATGGTTTGTCCTCTAAAAGATGCTAAAAGTTGTTCCGCTGGGTTCCGCCTGTCCAATAAAGTCTGAGCTGTTATTATACTATTTTGTTCAGGCTGCTCGCCTCTGACATAATCTTCTATTTCTTTCGTCCTTTAGTCAGAAAAATTGGGGTTTTATTTTGCAAAAGCATGTCATGTTTTCTTTTAGTGTGTTACCGAGGCTCTGCATCTAAGGCATTTGGAGAATGTGTTGAGAAAGGAGCAGGATCATACGAGCAATGCCGACTCAACGAGATCAGAGATTGTCAGCGGAATCCTTTTCAGCTACACCGCTTTTCCTGGCAATGGGATGTAAATATTAATTTTAAATAATAACTTGTAGGCTTTACTTTGCATGCTTTCTCGTGTTTTTCTATTATATAGAACTACAAGCCATTATTATGTCTAAGCTACAGGGTGCGATCCGATCAAAGGACACTTCTGTCAGTGAAGGATTTTTCTGAATTTTCTTGCGTCCCCTAAACTGTTAAGACTTGAGTGTGATTTATTTCCTTTTATCTAATGATAGTAGTAGACAATGTTGCTTTACACGCCTAATCAAAAACAACGTCACGTGAAGTTTCAGCACATGCTCTACACACTAAATAATGCCAGAAAGCAAAGTGTTGTATTTGTCATGCAAACTCTGCTTCAAACTCCAAAATAGTAATGTTTAGGAGCACAGATTCATATTTAGGGGTTTACTGTGGGGACTAGCGGGGAACTACATCATGCTTAATGCTGTAATTGATGTAAACACAGGTCAATGTAGCATGTAACCACACTGTTATTATTTCCATGATCTCATGATCTCATTCTTATGAGCATCAGTCTTCAGGCTTGATAAATGACACTGGTAACAGTTATACGTACAGTATGTATGCATACATTTCCATGTACTGATCATTTATGTAACAAGGTGTAATATGCAATATGGTGTATATGTCTGTTTTGTCTATTGAGATAAGACAATGAACCTTAATGTCTGTGAGGCATGAACGGTCCTCTTAATGCCACATACAGTATACCCTACCAAGATGACTTGTCCCTATAGAGCCACGCTAGACTGACCTGCCACTCAATTGATGTGAGTATGCAGAGTCATAACACAGTTTATGATATTTGTCTAATTTACTGCTGTGAAGTGTTACAGTTACCATAGCACTAAAACATGTAGGCTATATGCTAATATGTCACATTGTATCTTTGTTAATGGGCCGCACCATTGACTAGACCAGGTTTTTGTTGGTCAACCGCGTTGTTCAATCACTTTCCGCTGCCACGATAGCATTGCGCTAGACCACACCTCATGTTGGAGCTCAAATGGGCGCAAGTGCATTTGCTATTTAAACAACATGGGCGTCGGACGGGGAAATGACAACTGTCAGTCTGAAACTTGAGACTTGCATTGCTGCTTTGTGCCGGGTGTAAGATATAACCTATTAATAAACTATTTTATAATAATTTGAATATATACACACGCACTTTCAAGTGCAGACACATGCACACGCAGTGTATGTATAAGTGTAGAAAACAGCTTGTGCCATTCCGGCAGCAGTGGCCACTGCACTTTTACATAATCCAATGAGGTTTGTGGTTTTCACAAAAATGTAGGTGTCTCCGGTGTAGAAGATCTGGTGACCCAGACCACTTCCATATCGCAGAGTCACATTAGACAAAATGTAGTCTTAACTGTAATTCTCTCTCAATGTGGACATTGCAACTGTATCAGGCTAGGGGAAATGCCAAAGGCATGCTAGGCTTCATAAATCAATAAATTCAACGGGAGTAGTTGCATGCAGAATATTGATATGCAGTTGTGGTCTGTGTGCCAAGTAGCCCACTGCTCTGTCTCACTGTTCTGGAGTCACTTTTTAAGATTTAGATTTTGCCATTTAATGTTTTGACATTACAAAAATGGTATAGCACTGACATAACATCTTCATGCCTGTGTTTAGTTTATTTGTTGCTCTTACCAAGTGGCTTTTCTTTTTAACAAGTTAATTGGACTTGATGGGGATGTGACGTGATTTTTAGCTCCAGCAGAAACTTGAAACAGACTCTCAGCGACTGAGAAGAATCTATCATTACCTGTGGTGAAATGCGTGTGTTTTACATGGCAGATTGACAAGTCACCACTAACGATCTACAGATTAGCACAGTTTCACTATAGTCTCCTGAGATGAAGGATTGGAGATGGTGAATGAACGAATTGACTAGTTAAGTGTTATAAAGGTGCATATTGCATTGGGGCATGTGAACAGACATGGACATATCACATCTTGTAGTGGTTCACGTGCAGGGATCCACTTCTGGCCAATAAATACCTGCTACCCCTTTAAATGGACACTAGAGAAACATTGTGGGAAGGTGTAAATGGTGAAAGCAAAGCACGATGTTTGACAACGGGGAAATACACTGTATGTCAGTATACAGTGCCTTTATCAGTTTGACGTTGCTCAAAGAATGCTATTACTTTCTTGATATTTTTGGTTTGTTTGTATCCAACAAACTCAGCCCACAATCTCAATCACAAACCTGGACTGCCAACATTCACTTTCTCTGAGGTATGAGACAGGTCTTTTCTACTGTAGGTCTCTTCCATTAGGTCTCAGGCAATTTCATACATTCAAAAAATGATCATCAACACTTTCCGCAAAACATTTATTGTATAAAAAAATAAAAAAAGACAAGCATGTATGTTCTTCCCCAGCCTGCAAGAGAGTGGGAAAATGTGAATGTAGAGTAAAAAGGTTGAATCAATATGAACCAGTCTCATGTGGCTCCCCAGCTAGCATGGAAGATCTGCTTCAGATCAATACTGCTGGTCGATGCTGGTGAGAGACTGCAGTGATGAAAAACTCTATTCCTTGGCCAGTAGAAAGCAATGGATGACTCTAAGCAATAAGAAAATGGATAAATGGCAGACACCTATCTACAGTATTACTGTATAGGCTAACTCATGGTTTAGACCTGACCACATCTCTGAGCTCATGTTTGTTTGTTATGCTTTAATTATTTACATTTCTATTTTATATAAAGAACGGTATCACAGACATCAGGATGAACACACAAGTGCTGTATTAGTGCTAGCATACGTAGCATCGAGTAATCATGCTTGAAGTTATGCTAATGATAAACTAGCATATCAAATCACATTCAACCGCTTGGTATATGAAATGGAGCTAGATAAAACATTATACATTTGTCTGGAGAGCTCTGTAATGCTGCAGTGCCCTTCAGAAATGTTGATTTATATTGGTCTACTAGCCTGAGGCTTAGCTACCATTAAAGAGATGGTGTTTTTTACCCTCATCTTTAAGGATTCATATATCTTGTCCCATTATATGCCTTCAATGTGTTACTCTGCCAGACACACAGTGGTTCTCCAGAGAACACATTTTATTCACCATGACTCAAATGGCAATACATTTCTGTGACTTTTGGCCCACTGTGTCATGGTAAAGTACAATGGATAAAGACATCCTTCTGCAATATCAGTATTTTTTAAATTATGCCTAATACTGTCATATGGGCTAAAAAACATTCATCTTAAAACATTTTAATGTATAATTGCATTCAAACCAACTTGTGAATAATTTTGAATGACTGGCAAAAGCCAGAAGCAAATGGTGTTTCAATGAGGCATGCCGAGGAAATGGCAACGCTCCCTGTGGGAAATTGAATAGTCCATTTCCAATCGAGTGTGCCCTGGAAAATCCATGGGGGTCAGTGGCAATTTGTCTCAGGAGGCCTGTGCTGAGAGTCATTACGTTCAAGACCAACATGTCCTAAGGGACAAAACCATTCTTTAAAGTGAGACCTGTGTTCCCTTTGCACTTTACTTCTCTTTGTGTGAAGGTTAATCCCTACAGTAAGTGTATATAAATGATATGTTGCACATACAGTAACATTATCAGTTAACCCCCCCACCACACACACATGCACACGGAAGTCTGACATGAGGAACATATTTAGTCGTGACACATTACTCTGCCTGTATTGCACATTAGCCCTGGACATTGCAGGAATGTCTTTTGTAATACATTTCTCAAATTCTCGTAAATTTCTAAAGTTTTTTTTTTAGGGGTCACCTATTTACTTAAATAATAAAGCTTGCATCACATTTAATCTTACAGAGATTTTCTTCTGTATATTTAGTGGTGGGTGTAGCACTCTTCTTTTTATTATTTTTATAAAACCAAATACATTATTTTAGAGTCATCATAGTAAGAAAGTATTTGGTGTGAATAGTTTCTAATTTTAACCATAGGAGGACATGCTGAGCATATTTTGAGTGTTTTACTGACCCGTTTGTTTCGAATTTTGACAATATGCCCAGCATCAATGTTAAGTACCAGTCAAATTTGTCTTACTGTTACTGGAATGGCAGCTCCGCCAAGCTTGCCATGCTACTGTACCAGTCCTGATATGGCCTTTTGCTGTAACATTTGTAATATAATATTGTCTTTATTATGGTTTGCATTTGTATTCAATATAGTGTCTTGTCATTTGGGACTGCAATAATCAGATATGTGATAGTGTTTGACCATTTAGTTTTTTGTCTGTGTAAACGTGAACTATAGAGACACAACTTCATCTTGTTTTTGTCAACTTTTTTCAAATTTGTGCTTATGGTGATCCCGGCTAATGCCCCAAAAAAATAATTGTGAGAATTCAACATAACCTCAAATATATTTGAAAATCATCCACAATATTTATACTGTATAAATTGTTTATTTACCTATTTATCCTACTTTATCAAGTATGTAACCTTAACTAATAATGTTAAAGGGTATTCATTATTAACATCTTGATTATAAGAGTGTTTTATCTGTGCCTCACATAAATGTGTTCAACAGAGCTGCATGCGCTTTGTATACCAGACTTTACTCATTACTCAGAGTAACACTTGTATTTCTCTGTCCTTGTAAGATCTAACTCACCTCTGCATGCAAAATTAACACCATTGTGGACAGTCAGCTACAACAAAAGATGTGTTTCTAAACAACAACTTGAGTGTTTAGCAACACATTTCACATAATACCTAAAACCAATATCAAGCTAATAGCACTGTTGCTACAGTATTTTGTCATACTGTACATTATACAACAGTTCTGTGTGAGTGCCAATATTTCAGTCTAACGCACTAGGACTTTTATCTATGCATGTATCACTCCACAAGCGTAAAAGTACAATAAATATTTGTAAACTTACTTTATAAGACGAAAATACATTTGCCTATCCTTCTGAACGAATATGTTGATACAGTACGTCTTCTGTAGGTCTATAATTCCTTGTTGTTTGAGTTCTGTGAAGTACGGTACCAGTCTGTTCTTTCCTTTTCAAAAGAGGCCAGTGCCAATGCAGTGCTACCGTACGGAAGGATACAGTCAGTGTCATATTATTTGTCAAGGTCATCTAACAAGTCAAGGTCAGGTCATCAGGAGGCAGATTATTCAAGTCACCGTAGCCAGCTCTTGACCACACGGTGTAAGAAGACGAAAGTAGTACTAACTTTGTAACCCCTAACAGTAATATAGGCCTTCTGTATAATTTGCTAGCTTCACCGGATTTTACCGTATACTGTAGGACTACATTTGGCCTACCATTCCTTTTGTAAACACATACTACTAGTCCTACTGTTCTGGCCCGTTAGCTAATTTGAGATCAGGTCTTAGTCAACCTTTTGACAGAATTTTCTTTTCTTGGTGGTAATCTGTTTTAACTACGACAATTACTTCCGTACGTGCATTCGTTATTAGCCTAGCTGCCTAGTTGAGCCATAGTTTAGCCATATCCCTTTTTGATAGACGGGGAGCGGCATGACCACGCCCCCCTCAGTTGTATTAAACATGACAACTGAGATCAATGTGAGTATTTACAACTATGCAAATGCATTACTTATAAAATAGTAATGTTGACAGTTGATGGAATCAAACATTTCAGTAATTCAGTTTGTATATTTGGTTGGGAAATCAGAGTCCATTACAGATCCAAACATCTTTATGAACAAAATGTAAAGAAATGTATCACGCTATTTTCAAATCTGGTGACAACTTTATTTTCTTTGTGTGTGTGTATGTGCATATTCCCCCTGTGATTTTGCCTATTTTATCTCTTTCAGATCTTAATCATTCTAATATGTGTTTTTGCAGCAACAGCACAGATATCAAGCAATCCCATGTCTGGTTTTTAATATCAAATTTCCAGCAATACATTTTCTTTTATTTATTGCCATAAGAAAATATGGATGTAACTAGTCTTGGGAGATATCCTCTTTTGTTCCACATTCAATGTTGTTCTGCTAACTGTCTTGTTACATTTTGTAGAAAGGCTTTTGAGTGATATTGAGTAATATTGTACCTACAGTATATCTGTCAATCAAAGGCATTTACAGATTATTGGATGACTGAACAATACATACAATAATGTAGTACATAATAATACCATAAGTAATGGTATACAGCTAAACATCGTAACTCGGCTGTGCATGGCCGGCGATCTATCAAGCAGGCCAATTAGAAAGCAGCTTTAAAATAAATTGACAACCTATCAGAAACATTGTTATTGCTGATGTTATTTGAAAAGAGAAATAACGTTAGGGGACTATTTGTAGCCAGTGCCCCTGTGGTAAATTATATTAAGAAACCAAGTTCACTTATATCTACTTAAAAAAATAAAAGAAATGGCATGTTGAAGCATTGTCCTACATGTATTAATGTAGGACTACAACACGCTAGCATCCATCCATGCCTTGTATTCCTCCATGTTTGTAGTACCATCTCACGTAACTCAGGAATTTGGGTATCAGAAACATTTGAGATTCTCAGTGGTAATTACGGCTGTCCATTCATGTGCTCTGAAGTCGTTAATGCAATATATCCGATAGCAGGTGAAGGCGGCATAAGGTCAAGTGAAGGTCACGGGTGAGTTGTGAAAATGTCAGTGGTCTTGCTGGTGCTTCAGCAAGGTTTCTGGAATGTAACTTGCCCCATGTTAGATGAATCAGCTACGCCAAATATTTTGGTGTGTGTGTATGTGAGTGTGCATCATTGACCAAATAAACTGACATTTTTGCCCTATCAAAAAAATGTCAAGGTGTTATGTTTACATCATACCATACATGATAACATGGAGTGCATAAGGTGCAGTAAACCCAGTATCCCAGAGATAAATAGGATATGTATTCAGTCTACTTTGTTCTTTTAGGACACATTTACCTTTAATATACTTTTTATGGAAGTACACATTTCTCTTCATATTTTCCTAAAAGGGAGAAAAGATATTCACCTCAATGAAGGTCAAGATACTGCGTCTTCCAGCACTTAACATGAAAGTGTTCTCGGGTAACATTACCTATACCATTTAACAGTACCGCAGTTGCATCTGTTATTATGGTGTAATTTGGAGTCTGTGTCAGTGACTAAAATAGGCCCACAGATAGGAGCTAAGGATCCCTTGCACATCATTAAGTGTGAAATATAACAACACGCCCCTCAGCTGCCGACTGCTCCCCTGGAGAGATGACAGCAAGCTAGTCCTTGGCACAATTATGGGGGAAAGAGCCACAACCCTGTCTTCCTCACATTTGCTTCTATGCTATACTGTTATACCGGCAAATCATTTTAAAATTGTTTATTTCAATTTGACCTAAACTATGTGTAAGGTGATTAGACTGAAGTTTGTGTTTGGGTAGTGTTGGCTTGTGGGGCCAGATGTGACTATGGTACTACTTGATTAGTGTGCACGTCATGGGACGTTCTCTTTAACGTTTGGCTTTGTAAATGGAGCAATGAAATCTGAATTGAAATTAAATTGTCAATTGGTTGGTTTTGCTGCCTTTTCTGTCAGATCCTGCCATAGCTGGGCTCATAAACGTCCTCCAGTCTTTACACTTTTCAACGGAGTACGAACATACACTATCAACAACATACAGTACACGCTAATGCTATAGAAATTAGCTTCACAGTGAATATTATGGAAACATTTGAATGATGAAAATCCCATTCATATTCTGAATGGAGAATTATGACCCATATGTTGTAACAATCCCAGATTTATCACAAGCTAAAATACTGTAGGGAACATGCTTCTGTATAAGCGATACAGCCGTCAATCTTGTTTTATTTATGTCACACACTACTCACAACCTGAAAGTGTAACAGCGATGTGTTATTTTTTTTTGTTCTCTTGCCTCCGATATCATCCTGATCTTGCAAGCTCCATTTGGCACATTAAGTTAGGAGCTCGCAGTTACTATGGAAATGCAAAGTTTGCTGGCTAGTGAGATACTGATAGCACTGAAATGTACGATTATTTATGTTAAAAGTATAAATAATATGAAAACTATACAGTATATTATACTATTACATTATAGTGGTATGATATAAACTGTAATATAATTAGCCCGGGAAGAACATGCTCCATTTGAGATCTGCAATGGTTTATGGGATGAGTATTTAATTTTCTCTTAAAATTATTATGTACACACCTTGGCATTATTTCTGTTTTGATGAATTATTGACTCCAAATCAAATTGTTTATGATCATAATTCTTCTAGTAGAAATTCACTTCTATAGTTGGCGCTGCTACAGAAGTGGGTGGTTAAGCTTTGTACTGTAGAAGCGATCATTTTTGTTACATGTTACAAGTTATAACAGCTGTTATAACAGCTGTTATTTTGCCATGGTTTCACTGCCTGGTTTTACTTCTTTATTCATATACGTTTCCTCGCAAAGCCAGATATGCCTTGATCTGTCAAACGCGTTTGGCAGAATGTTTTTGCAAGTCTGTCATTGTCATCTGGTGAAATTATAATTGTACATTATGTCAAAGTAGTTTGGAACAATAGTGTAATTAGCTGTTTGTTTGTTGTAAGGACCAATGTAAGAGAAACATAATTTTAAAATAGATGTACTGTACATTCTCTCCTGTTTACAGATTTGTAGCAGGATACTGGCATCTCACTTTTAAATACAGGATGTAACCAAGAAGCATATATCACAGCTACTTGGCATCGCAATGAATAGATGATGATCTCATACACCATATATTAAAAACACTGGGCAAGATGTTGACACTGGTGTTTTCCAATCTTCATAGCTTCCCTCCCACTGCACAACCCTAGGGATTCAGAGATGAGTCAGTCTACTTACATTGTGTTTTTTAGATTGCTGACATACTGTTCTGTGGCTATTAAAACCATTTCTCACTGTCAGTGGAGTTGGACCAGGTTAGATTTGAATGAGGCGGTGCTGATGCTTTGGCAACTTCAGGGCGTAGATCTGGCTGAAAACTATTGAGTTCATGCTTTGCATTCAGTCATATACTGTAACCAACCATGGCAAATGCTTTTTGTAGGCCAGCATGTGCATACTGTATATCACAGTCATACATTACCTTGCTATGTTTTTAACATAACATATTTATAGTAGTAGTAACTTATACATTAGTAGCTTTTAAGTTGTGCTACAATTTTTAGAACAATACAACTCTGTCTTCCTGTTTTCTCCAGTGTATTTTATATACCGCAGATGTGAGAAGTAGACGGTCACTGGAGGATAATTATCACATTAGCATGTGTTTTTTAACACATTGTTGTTTTATACTATACAGTATTGTTGACAGCAGCTGTTCGTATTTTCTCCTTTACAAGATAAATAAATATTGAATACATAAAATAACTGTTAAAATAGCTGTTAAATAATTAACAGCGAAGCCCTATATGTGTTTAAATTGTAAAAATGAAAAGCTACAGTACATATATAGTAGGTTTTACACTTTTGTAGCGAGAAATGTAGGTATTTAAATTAGACTAAGTGTTGCTGTATGTGTTAAAATGTACTGCAGTATAGTATGTGGGAAATAAAGGTATACAGTAAACATAAACATAAACAAGGCTACTAGCGTTACTATGCAAATTACTTGCTTTAATATTTCCTATTGTATATCTTGATGTAATATGTGTCCATATTACAGTGCATGCTGCATCTGTAACTAGCTTGATAAGAACATGAACAGATAAAGCTATAAAAGCACAAGTAGGGAAAAGGCAAGCTGATGTAATGTCAAATGTCAATGACAAAGGACCTCAAAATCTAAATCATTGTTATGAACTTTATCTTGAGTTTTTGAGAAACAAAATGGCCCCGTCATCAAGATCACACCATCTATAATTCTTTATCCTTTTATTCCATAAACAGTTATTCCGGCTAGGCCAGCCTTGGTGCCAGAAGATAAATAAGGGGAATTAATTTGTGTCAGAATGACAGGGAAACGCTGCTCTGTTGGCCTGGCAAAACAGAGCAGCGAGTGTTATTAATGCCCTGACGTGTGCCTGGCAAGGCCCATAGCCATTCAGAGGGAGGTCAGGGAACAGGGCCAGAGGGACAGCAGCGACGAGACTGGAGTGCTAATGGAGGGGTTGGAGGAATGCTGATCCAGAGGCAACCGCGTCTAGTATGTGATGTTGAACACCCTTAAAGTGTGACTGCACCATACAATGTGTTGTTTGAGCTGTAAATGAAGTAATGGGATTGGTCTGTGACGAGACACATCAATGCTGGTGTTAATATTGACACATTTCTCGTTTTTGTAAAAAATCTGCATTTTATGGGCTGAAAACAGCACTCCACTTCATGTCCGTTAAAAATCACCCAAGGACGGGCTGGTTTTCATCGGTACACTTAGTACCCTCATTTGTCATCAAATTCAAACGTTATCTTTATCGTTAATGTGGGTCCCCCTCTCAGACCCTCCCCTCCCCTCACTCTAGGGGGCAGGATGGTCTAGTGGTCTGGGTGTTGGACTTCCAGCCAGAAGGTTGGGGGTTCCAACCCCGCTGCTGACCTACCTGTAAGCATCCTTGAGCAAGATGCCTAACCCCTAACTGCTGCCGGTGGTTGGTTGCACCTTGCATGGCAGCAATCACCATCGGTGCATGAATGTGTGTGTGACTGGGTGAATGCCAGGCAAAAATTCTGTAAAGCGCTTTGGATAAAAGAGCTATATAAATGCGCCCATTTATCCAGCTCCTTGATGCATTTTTCAAAGTTGTAGTGGGTGGAGTCAGGCTCAGAGCTGGGGTGCAGCTACACTTTAAGACACCTTTCTTGTCTTGGATCTGTAGAGGGTCTTGTATGCAGAGTTGCATCAATGGATTAGATCAGTGTTTTCCAAATCCGGATCCTGGTACTCCCCTGCCCTGCATGTTTTTAATGTACCCCTGCTCCAACACACACTGATTCAAATGAATAGGTCATCAATGCAGCTGTCTGATCCACAACCCATTTGTTTGAACAGGTTAGATGTTCTACGTTCAATGGAACAGTGGTCCTAATACCATGCTAGTATTCGTCCTCTTCCGGACAAGGCGATTCAAAGCATATCCAGCAGGTGACGATGTCAGTTATGCAGTTGTCTGTATGGACACTTTAAAACACCCACCATCGTCACAGTGTGGTAACAAAGACATTGCTTCATAGCAGTGGCGAAGGCCGTTGGTGCAGGTATGCTCAAATAGTGGTAATAAGCTTTTATCGGCTGTCACGGAAAATCATTTTGCTGGGCTCACATGCAATACTATAAGTGGAGGAAAATGAGACGTCTATCAAAACTGAATATGTGGCTAATTATGTGCGTACTGATGTGCGGTAGGTCTACCGTATATGTTATTAATCATTTTGCGTGCATGTCTGTCTGTGTGTGTACCGTGTGCATGCATCGTGTACATGCATTTCTAAGCAGAGAACAGGAAAAGCTGCCTCTCTGAATGGGTCAAGAAACATGTGCCCATTCCACCCACGTCGAGAGCAGAAGATGAGCTAACACTCAAGCACGGCCTAGAAGCTACAGTATCATCACAGAGTCATGGTGTGTGTGTGTGTGTGCGTGTGTGTGTGTGTGTGTGTGTAAATGGTAAATGGACTGCATTTATATAGCTCTTTTCTAACCTTCCGGCCACTCAAGTGCTGTACAGCATAGCCTCACATTCATCCATTCACACACACATTCATGCTCCGATGGTGGTGTCAGCCGTGCAAGGTGCCACTTGACCACCGGGAGCAGTTAGGGTTAGGTGTCTTGCTCAAGGACACCTCGACACCCTGTGAGGAGTTAGCAGGGTTTCAAACCAGCAACTTCTCGATCACCTGTCACCCCACTCTAGCCACTGTCGCCCTGTGTGTGTGCGTGTGCGTGCTACGGTATATGAGAGCACTTAAGTGGCCTCCCGCACAGAATCACATTGTGCGTACGGTCACATTGTCCCTCTTTGGTACAACCCTTTACAAAAGTACAATCCTGGTCTCCACTCTGGAAATATACCTGATGCTAGAGGTTTATGCAAATGAACAACCATGTGGAAAAGTCTGCAAATGGTCCACGGAATAATAAGTATATGTGTGTGTGTGTGTGTGTGTATTTATGAATGCTTATTTGCTTGTGTGCCCAAGTGAGCGACAGAGAGATATAGTGTGCATGCACGAGTGAGAGAGCGATGATGTGACAAGAGATGGGGTTTACATACACAACATAGCAGGGGTCTTGACAAACATGTGATTATTCCTTGTAATTAGCTTGCTCACGTCCCTGTGGTAAAGACATGGGTGGTAATTATGGGGAAAAGGTCTCGGGACGCTGTCTGCCTCTCTTCTAGGGACATAACTCACGTGGGGGATGAGACAATGAGGAGAAGGGGGTGACCGAAAGGGCGGAACATGTGTTGAACGTGTCCATGCTGCCATGACAGACAAAACAGCACAGTAATTGCCATGCAAGGACGCTAATTGGGGAGATGTTATTGCAGGGACATACTGTACAGTGCATTGCATAATCTAATGTATGACAGAATCCTTTTTAAATGCATTTGGTAAAAGGAAAGAATTTTGACTAAATGTTTGTTCCAAATACAGTAGGTGTATATTTTCCCGGATGTTGTTATGTATTACAAACACCCAATCACATATTGAACAGCTGGAATTTAGAGGAGCTTCATCTGTTGAGAACACATGCGCACATGAGCACACGCACACACGCACACACACACAGTAACCTGTGTTTAAGGATCTTCTTGCCTCAGTAAATTAGCATACAGTTCTGGGTGTAAGCCAGGTCCAAGGCTCTCCATGCCTCTCTGGTCATGTGGAGTGGAGGCACTGTAGAAGAATTGAGTCTAAGTCACATGGCCAGAGGGTTATTGGAGGGCAGATGAAGATCCATCACAGGGTTTAGCTAATGTCTGGTGCAGGCTGGACCACTAGGCCACCCCAGGACCCCCAAGGCCCCAATAGCTGCTGTTACCTAGCAACACTTGTGCTGTAATTAGTCCTGAGATGTAGTGCCTGAAGTCGGATAGCTCGTTTTCTCTGCTAGCTTGGGGAGAGTCACACCTACACAGACTTAATTCATGTTCCGATAGTAAGCATGTTGCCAAGATATTAGAATGCCAATGCCATCCTTAAACCAAATTTGTTATAAATGTGCAAATAAATACATTTAAATAGTAAAGAATGAGAGATTGTTGAAAATAAATTGTGTACAGCTGTTCTAATAATGCAAGGTACCGACAGGCCCGAAGGGCTGCAGCATCTGCCGTAGCAGAAGCAAAACAGCGGGTGTGGGAGAGCTTTGGAGAAGCCATGGAGA